>VZTR01000479.1:42410-116779 GCA_013400775.1 Chaetops frenatus | reverse complement strand
AAAAAAAAAAAAAAAAAAATTATATAAAGGGGCACATCTACTCAGTGTTTTCAGACTGACATGGGATTCCCTACCCACAGGGTGTATGAGAGGATCCAGGTCTGGAGCAGGGCAGCTGTGCTGTGCAGTTTAGTGCTGTGGTCAGGCTCAGGTATTTTTCACTGGGCATCCATGTCTTTATCCATAAGACATCTGCACCATAACTGTCTTACATTTGACTTGCTTGCAGCAGGGACAGAATTCACTGATAACTTTCTGGATCAAGGCAGCCAGACCATCTGAGGAGCAGTACAAATTGTACAGAGGGACCATTTCCTAACTGAGGAAGTGGGTGGTAATGGGTTCCATCTGTAATTGCAGACAGATAAATGAAGAGAAGAAAAACCATCAGTCATTTCAGGAATGTTTAGCTCTTTTTGGCTGTTCTAATTTGTTTCTGATAGGCTGATACGAGCTAGATACTGTAGACTGTGGTTCAGAAGGGATCCAATTTCTTTGCTGCACACTGAATCTTGGACAGGATATTCCTTCCTCTTTGAGTAGTCTAACACAGATAAAAAGAGTGTACACAGAGAAAAAAATGCCCAATTTTTTTTCTCACTTGACATCAAGAGCATTAGGGATGATAGAAGGGATTTCTGTGGGGTAGCTTTAAAGGAAGTGCTATGAATACCATCAGAGGCATCTGTGTAGTGAATGAGGTGTCTCCTGAGTCATCTTTCACAAAGTGTTGCTGTATTTTTCTTTTTCTTCCATAGACCTCTTTCTATTACTGGTGGATGCTATCCCAACACACCCCTCAACTGTGAACTCCAGTTGTTTCATATGAAGTCAACAGCATGTAAATGCCATGACTAAAAACAGAAACTAGACTACAGATGATTGCTTCACAGCACAGAGATCATGCCTTTCAATTGATTAGCTTAGGAAAAGTACTTATCACACACAAATCATTTTACAAGTAGAAGACCCTGCAGCTGAAAATTCCTACATGTACAAATGAATTACTAGATATGAAGATCCTTACCTTTTGTTTGGAAATTATATCCTGGTTTACCAAGGCTGCACCAATTTTTTTCTTTTATCCCAAAGAGAGTAATTACCTGATGGCAGCTTATTTAGGAATATTAAAGTTAATGAAAATAGACCTATCTCTGCTGCAGATCTGATACTACAACAAATATGAATTTGCAGTAAGGTTATGCCACAAAGCCAGCAGAAGCTAGAACTGCTTTGAAGAGATGCAATATGGGAGTAGATGCTAGATGACTTCTAAGGGAAAGAGCTAGAGAGCTTCTCTGAACATACAGTAAAATAAAGGATAGGCCTGCATTCATTCTGATTTTAGCTCCTTACTACCTCTGCTTAGCAATGCCTGTAGTCATCATAGCTTTCCTCAATTAAGATAAAGAGGCATCTCCCAACTGCTGTGCAGCCTTGATAGCACCAAGAAGTACCTCATTCTTTATTGTCTGGGTAGGGTGGCTGCAGTTACAAGGGTCTTAACTTTAAAACCTCAGCTGGGTATATAATGAGTCTCGGGCTTGCAGATATGCAGGTCATATGAAATGCTGTGATGGAATTTCTTGCATTAATGGTGCCTTTAGAAATAAGCAAGCTGGTTAGGAAAATATTTGATTTTATCTGTGCTATGGGTAGATGAATGGGGAGGACTCCTTTAACCACACAAGACTCAACAAAGGGAGAACTTCAATAAGGACCAGGATTTCAGCAATAGACTGAATGTCCCTCAAGAAGTACTTCCAATCCATGTCTGTACTTCTGAAAAAAAAAAAAAAAAAAAAAAACAAACAACTTTTTGCTGTCGGTGGCTTCAATCATAAAAACCAAATTTTTCGTGACTTCTCCCTTTTAAGGAGAAAAAACAACTAACCAGACTTAAAATTATAGACAACTGAATGTCTTCTGGTAAAGAAGTAGTGAATATGTAGTGATCACCTCATTGTGAGAATAGGCAAATGGCAGCTAAAAAGACAAATTCCAGGATCAGGGTCTATTGCTACCTCCAGAAGGCAGGACAGATGAGTGCTTGCATGTCAAAACCTCTTCTGAGAGAAGAGAATCTCCAACTGCTGGTCATGTCCCTGGATAGTCTATGTTTAGGGCAGTATCTTGGGACACAAAACCCCATTGTGTTTGACGTGGAAATTAATTGATGGTGATTTTTATCTATATTGTTACTTTTTTTTTTTAAAGGGAATCTGCAGGTAGAATATTTGTTTGATTTTTAGCACCACAGGTAACTCCCACATGTCATGCTGAATGTCTCATTCCATTTCTACAGAAGGGAGTTGGAGAAAAATAAAAAGTAATCAGGGATTTTTTTAATGTATAGAGGATAAACAAATGATATACATAGCTACTTGGAGTGAGAAAATAGTGGGAACTAAATTTTTTTTTAAATAGCATATGGCAGTTCTCTAGATCCAGGAGCACTTGGTTTTCTGATATTAAGAGACAAGAAGGGGTAATTTGGTACAGATCTGAAGTTTTCAAATGCAAGACTGATGTAAGTTAATGCTTTTTTTTTACTAGAATGTTATTTAGACTTTGTAATTCAGGCTGTAGGAGGTTGTTGATGTTGAGATTTAACAAGATTCATAAACAATTTGACAGAATTAAAGAGTTATTAAACTTTCAGGATTGTGGTGATTATTTATTTTAAAAAAATCAGAATACTATTAAACCACATCCTTCTGAGTTTTAGACAGTCTCTGATAGAAAACAGAAACACACAATCTGTCTGATATGAGGTTTATTATGTTTCCTCTGGTGTGTTTAATGACTGCTGCTACTTGAAAAAATTATTCTGAGCAATTGAATAGATGCTGGACTGATTGATTTCATAACTCCCTTTTCCTATGTCTTCACACATACATTTATTTAAAAAGATCCCTGGAAGAGTTCAAGACAGAAGATTTGGGTCCTTTTCCTTCTCTGGGTGTGTAGATATGAGTATGTAATGCTCCTGTGCTGTTCCTGTTGGCATCCTGTTCTTTGCCAGGCCACTGGCACAGTAAATCAAAAAGCAGACCTTATCTTGTGTGCAAAGATTACAGCAGTCCAAAATCCAGATGTCTGTCTGAATTCAGCCCCTCATTTCTTCTGTCTTCACTTCCAAAAAATTCCTGAGAAATTATTGATTGTATGCATCCAGCTATTTCATGGATCCCAAACTGCTATAAGAAGCAGTTTCCCACTAATGAAAATAGTGATGAGAACAATTTAATGGGGAGTGTAAAAGGCTTTAATGATTGATTTTATCTCTAACACTGATGATTTCTAACAGAAGCCTCAGGTGCAGGTTTACTCCTCAGATGGTTCTATGCATTTTTATGGCTTTGAAAATCCTGTGAAATACAGTCTAAAAGTTCACAAAGTTGAAAGAGGCTCTGCTTCTGTGGACTCTCACAACCTGTCTCTGCCTTTGCTTCAGCTGTATCCACTGAGTAGTTAAGGCAGAATACACAGACAATTTTCCAGAGGAACCTGGAGAAATCACCATCTCCTTGTCTTGCCTCCTTCTCCCAGCCCCTTGGTGCTCGGCAGAGTCCCAGTGAGCACACAGTGGGCTGTGTGTGGAGACCTCTCAGCACATGGAACTCCAAATTGCATCTTGTGTCATTTTGGGTATCACAGTGGAATAGGAAGGGCTCTCTGCTGCTCTTATCGCCCATTTGTGCCATTCAGCACCACTGTAACTGTCTCCCTCTTCTTACTGAATGAATCAGTTTTTCAGATTCCTTCCTTTTCCCTAGACATATATTTCTTCCAGATATGGTTTCACAAACCTCTCACCTTTTGCTTTTGATGTGTAGGATTTCTCCCTTTTTACTGGGGGTTGACATGCTTCTTGGTTTAATTACGTCTAAAAATGACATTTATGTGGTATGTCCTTAGTTTTACTGATTATAAATGCATACTTTAAATAAAAGCAGGTTTACATTGATGCCTAAATCTTCCATTAGCTGTCTCCCCTGACCTAGATATTTATCATTACCCTCTGCTGACGTACATGGAGGTTTTCAGTCCATGTGACTGTTTCATGCAGTCTGGCTCACATTAATTTTGCAAATGAGATTTTGTAAGGCAGGTTGGTCTAATGGTGGTATTTGTTGCATTCTTTTCCTACACTAATCTTGTATTTCTGGCTGAAAGCCATCATAAAGAGACAGTAAAAGCAGTGCTGAAAGACAGAAGGTGGAGCTGAGTTCAAGATGTGCAGCATCATGAATTTACGGACTAATACAGAAGAAATACTGTTTGTAGATGAGACTTCCACTTATATGTGTGCAAAAGTGTTTTCCTTCTGCCATTTGTCTAAACACACCCCATCTGTGTGAACTACTGCAAAAATGCCAGAATAGCGAGTAGAGTCAAGAGAGATTTATGGTTCTCCTTGCCAGATGGAGCAAGTACATGTTTACAGAAAGGAAAAGAAAAGGGTGTAACTGAAGTTTCAAAGACCACAGATGGATGTTGAATAGGAGGACTCTGGCCTTGATGCTGTATGACTTTTTTAGAAACACAAGAAGTGGAATTATTTCACCTGATTTTGAAGGTCTCAGCTATCACTGGGGAAGATAAGGATTTTCCTTTTAAATATACATTTCCATTTTAGCTCAATCTGAATCAGGCCTGTTGACCTCAGGAAGCAGTTTAGATGCAAATATCTGCATTTTATATGACTGCTTTTGATCAAAAGAAACTGTTTCCTGAAGTTACTAGAGAGGAGGAGCTGTGTTATCCCATGCTGTGCCAGAACAGAGAGGAAAGGCAGGCTCTCATTTTTATATGTACCATTCCACAGGTCACTTTCCACATTAAGAACAGCTTGTTGGCAGTATTACAGATGTCACTTCAAAGCACTCCCCAAATGCTTCTTCCCGTGCTGGGGAATGGTTCATGGCCTGGCTGTCACCTCCTTCTTCACATAGAAGTGTGAGATAGGGCTGGAAACCTCTTTCCCTACACACTTTCACGGGTCCTGGAAACAGAACTGGAGTTGCAGTTGCCACCACTATGAACACACTTTAAAATATTTCTCATGACAATGTATAAATCAAGAGGTAAAGCTTGGGAACTCAGAATCTTCATGGATTTGTTAGACACCACTAAAAATCATTTTAAAGAAACTCTGTCTTCTCTAGCTCCTTCCCTTCTGCAGACAGTATTGCTAGTGTGTGTAGCCTTACCATGAGATGTAGACAGCTTGACTTTTCGTTTAATGCCAAACTTCTGATGCTGTTTTGTCCATCCAAAACAAAATCCTAACTGCTTTGTGACTGTTGTGCCAATATTTTGCAGGCCACAGAGACTGAAGCTTATAAAGAATCCAGCAAATCAAGATAAGAATAAACTATTTGTTACCAACAGAATGAAGCCAGATTTTCAGCACAAGTGCCATGGGAGTCTTTCATTGCCAGAAGATTATAGTTGCTTTGACTCAAGTGCTCATGGCATTTTGCATTTTTCATAGTTGAAAAGGCCACTGCAATTTAGGCTGTTGTCTCAGCCAAAGGGCTGAATTAATGCTTATTAACTAACCAGCCCCAGCTAATAACTCCCCAAAACTGAACATCCCATTACCTCTGACAGAAGCACATTTCAGGCACTCCTGCTGCATGATGTAAGGCAGTCTTATGTAGCTCCTTCATTATTATTTGTTTTGCAGATATATATGGCTGTGTGGTTCTATTATCTTTATTATGATTAACTTCTATGGGGGAAAGAGAAGGTGAATGCATACTGCAGTAACCTTTCTATATGTACTAGTAACATTGTAATCAGATGCCTTTTATTTTTTCATTGGTTCTGTAAGGTATGATGGTTAAGCACACACTTCTCATTCTGCAGCTGTGATGTTTGTCCTTATCTATGGGAAAGGAACTATGGGAAGGGTTGGAGGTGGAAACAGCCCAGTCCTCTTGATCTTTGTGATCAAGCTGGCAGCACACTTCCAGTTGACAGTGGTTGGATGATGTTGGTACCTTGCCTACTTCTATTTACTCACCCCCACAAAAACCCTCAAAAATCCAGATTTGTTGACAGATCCAGTGGAAATCTAAACCCCGAAATACCAGAGAAAGCACATGTTCTGTGATAGACATCCTCTGGGATAAAAGTAGTGAAGAAATAACAGTGGGCAAGGCTGCAAAGATAGCATTGACTTGGCTGCATTACATTCACCTTGTATCTTTTCTTTTATGGTCCTTTTTTTTTTCCCAAGGTAGTGATACAGTGCATTATGCCTCAGTCTTTCATCAGGGGACAGTGTCTGTGTGCAGTTACAGAATGTTGAACATTTAGGGGCTGTCTCCTTTACTGTCTGCCAGATAATTTGTTTTGACTTTGGGGAAAATCACTTTGGCTGCCTACCTCTCAGATGGTCACGGTCCATGCAACTTCATCTATTGCACTTTATTATAAAACAGAGAATAAGACTATGATGTTTCACTGACCTCTTTTATGCATGACCCTTACAAATCTTGCTCCTCAGCCCCTTGGATGCTGATGAGTGGGGTGCAGATAAGGGCAGGAGTCAGATCTAAATTCAGCTGGTGTGAAACAAAACCTGTAGGGGTAGGCAGTTCTGGTTACACTCATAAGTTCACTCCCAGTAAGAATTATGTTGTATATACTGGGGCAGAGCACAGAAGAATTTGTAGATATATTTTAGAAAATCCCTCAGAGTTGTTTCTGCTTGTACTGTTCAGATTTCATGTCCCTGCTGCCTTTCCAGGGCCAGATGCTTGTTCTCAATGGGTGTCTTTGAACCAGTGCAAGAAAAACAGCAGCCTCCCAGCCTACAATTAGAGCATGAACTGTGGGATGGCCCTGACCACCTCTGACAAATGGCCACTGGAGGGTGGGTATTTATACCCAGGCTCAGCAGTTTGTTTGTTCAGCAATCTGGCTGGCAGTATTAAGAAAGGAATAAATGAGAGCAAACAAACATTTGGGCAGGATATGCATTTTTATGAGGTTAACTCATCCTTGGGGAATGAAAGAAGGCTCTGATCAAAGCCTAGCCTTATTGCAGAAATCTGACTGCAGGGGCAGTTTCGTTTGTTCAGGACTCAGTCTTGAGCAGGCAGCAGCCTTGAACGATTTAAGAGCTCTGCCCAACAGAAAGACAACAGACAGGAAGGGGTTACCACTGCTGGGATGTTTAATAGTTCTGAAGTAAACTGGTTCATTTTCAAAACAGGAAATATACTACAGTGTTGACACTTACTGCCCTCTGGCAAAAATGTAGTAGGTCCATGTGGTAGGGTTGGGATGTTTTTCCTGGGTTTTCTTTCCTCCCTAGCAAAGAAGGGAGGAAACCTTCTGCTTTTTTTTCACCATTTATTTGTCTTTCCCATATCTTCAGCCAGTAATGGAAAAAAACTATTGGAAAAATCACTAAAAAAGGGAGTAAATGAGGGACACTATGCCAATTATTAGGTCTGTTAATAGATAAAGGAGTGTTCACCCAACCAGTTTATTGGCAGAAAGGCTGGATATGGGAATTGATCTCCTGATTTGCTGTCCCCGGTTCTCTCTTCAGAACAACCCTCTTGCT
This sequence comes from Chaetops frenatus, assembly GCA_013400775.1. Classification (NCBI taxonomy): domain Eukaryota; kingdom Metazoa; phylum Chordata; class Aves; order Passeriformes; family Picathartidae; genus Chaetops; species Chaetops frenatus. The sequence goes on along the minus strand of VZTR01000479.1, from coordinate 109,191 downwards.
GCACTATCATTGCATCTCTCGATTTTGTAAAATATCCTCACCCAGGCTTTCTTAAAGGGATATTCAGTTACACAACAACCCTACACACAAATCAGTATTTTACATTATTGTTGTTAAAATCAATTGAGGAAGTGTTGGTTTTTTTCATATTATGATTTCTAATGACAAAAATTACTTTATCAGAAAAATTTTGGAGTGAAGTTCTGGCCCTTCTGACGTCAGTAGCTATTTTGCCATCAACAGAGGAAGAGAATGTTCTGTGTGCACTGCCTGCCTCAGGCAGGTGATATTCACATACAACATGACTGAATTGTGTCCAACTTGTTAAAAGTTGGAAACTAAGTCATGATTCCTCATTAGAAAAATTAAGTTTCTGGCATTGCTATTGCCTATGCATACAGGAGCACTTCCTAATTCTTTGCAGTGAACTCTGGAAGAGTTCTGCACCCTGTAACTGACAGGCACCACTGTTTGCTAAAAATGGGGTGCAGTAATCAAATAGTGGGAAAACTATCTAATTGCTCACCAGAACAGGCCTGGTCAACTACAAACAGAAGAAAAATGTACAGTCCACTAGAAAAAATATCTAAATTAAAGCTTGTGTTGTACATCTGGGCATGATAAGCCATTGCTGCATAGGACATTCAGAAGCCTGTTCTGACCTTGTTAGAAATTATTTTGGTGTTAGCACACCAGTGTAGAGTGCCTGGAATGAAAGAAAGCTTTTCCTCTCCAACTGACTAATTTTGCTCCAAGAAAGTTATCCATGACTTTCTGTCTTGTGCTGAGGGGCAGCTCCCTATGGAAGAGGCAGCCTGGATTCCACTGCTCACCCTGGACTGGTGAGTTCATCCAAATGTTGTGTTCATACACCACTGGGATACAAAACTGTCCTGTGGCCACACTACATTTTTTTTTTAGGATGTCTGTGAAGAGAGACATCTTGACAGAAGTTAAATTAAAGGGATAAGATTACACTTAGTCACTACCCAGCCTGCTTGTCAGCCCCAGTTGTTCATGCACACTTTCAATCCCTTGTAAATTGATGGAGTTGAAGATCTTACAATAGTTGTATCCAGAACCATTAATTTACCCGTGTTCACATTACTACAGATTCCTTCCCTCCTTTTTCATAAACCATCTGTTTCTAGGCACTTTTAGAATGATTCCTTTTTGGGGATTTTCTTTCTTGTGTTTTTCTGCGTTTCCAAAAGGACCTAAGAATCTTTGGCATTTCTGGGGATATGAATTTTTCTACCTTTAGTTTAGTTTAGGTTTGTGTAGTTTTATTGTTGGGTGGGTTTTTTTTCTTTTTTTAATGCATTGGCTTATTTTTATTAATTGCATTGCTTTCCTAGGAAGACATCAGCAAACATATTACAAATATGATCTACTGTAGTCAAATAATACAGGAAAAAGGGATGTCTTCATTAATAAAAAAATCTTCTTCTCTTTTCCAAGAAGAAAGCTTTGACCCAGTCAAACAAGGCCCTCCAAACTTTTTGCTTGACAGTTGGGAATGCATTTTAGCATATTTAGGATAGTAAGCTCAGAGAAAATGCAATTCATGGTGTGCAGATAGAAAAACTTTGGTGGCAGCTCCTCTACAGCATACCTGAGTGTTATAATAAAATTTCTCTCTCACAGTGTTTTGTAACAGAACTTTCAAAATGGGTAAGCTTGGCTGCAGCATCAACCTTATAGGTTGTAGGGGGAAAGCCCTGTAGCACCAAAGGAGCAATCAGCAGCGTTTTATTTTGCAGGAAATCCAAGGAGTTCTTCACCAGCTTTCTCTTTCCCAGTTAAGGTTTAATATGCCCTTAGTGTAAAATGTGTTGCAAAAATACTAACTAAACTTGGCAAAGATATGGTGAGACTGCTCTTATCCTTTTCAGAAAAGGATTGGCTGATGACTAAAAAATATTTGTGTTCATTGTTACAACTAGTAAAATTAAAACAGTTTATGTTCGCTGGGTGTTTTTGAAGACAGAAAATCTTAATCTTGCTACCCTTTATTTACCTTGGACTAGGGACATTAACCATTATTTCCCCATAATTAATGAATAACTTCTCAAATTGTTCCCTTTTCAGTTCATAGATGTTCATACGTTTCTTCTCATACATGTAAAGAATCAGAAAAAATATTTTCAAAGATAGGTTAATCTAGCTTTAACTTTGGAGATTTTGTCATAAATAAGGCTCTAGTTATTTGAGGGTTCATCAGTACAACTTACTACACAGCTCTGTAAATAGCTAGAGTAGTTATATGCATATACAGCACAAGATCCTGTGAACTATGGTTCTATAGGAAACTGGACATAAATCATGTAAATTACATATAAACTATAACATAGTATATATAAACTATAGCATATTACAGTCTATATAGTTAACTGTATGTAAACTCTAGCAAACTATAGTGTTTGGAGATTACTTGGAAGAACCATACACATGTATATGTGTGTAAACACCATAAAACTAAATGGTTGTGCTTCCTACACTGGGAATTTTCGTTCTAGTCCTCCTAATATTGGTCAAGTAACCTAATCTCAACAGTCACATACTTTTTGGACATCTTAGCAGGGAAACCATTAGTTGATTTGGCATGGAGACTAACCTTTCACCCCTTGGGGTGGTCCCTTCAGGACATAAGAGAAGGCACATAAGTGGTTTAGTGTGTGGAGCTTATGCTGCTGACAGTGATTTCTCTGAGCATCACATTCTTACAGTTCCAGCAGCAATACAGCCCTGTTTCAGTTAAACTATCCATCTATTTCAGCTCTATTTTTCTTCTGTTTTCTATTAAAACTAAGAGTTTCTGCTGGATTCATATCCTTAGTGGATAGTAGCCTCACATGAATATAACTGATGAAGAGCAGTACCCTAATGGTGTTTTAAGCACTAATGGCCAACAAGTTGACTATTTCCTGGCAGTTAATGGCCATCTGGAGGAGATCTTGATCCATCTGGTCATTAACTGCCAGGAAATTATTGACTTGGAGGTTGCTATTTCTCTTAAAACTGAAATAATTCTTTTCCTTCTCACTCTCCTGACCATCCTGCATGTAGTCCCTAATTACTGTCTTCAGTGGCAGTTCATTTGTTGATTGCAGAAGTTTTTTAAGCTGTCCAAAGTGTTTCCTGCACTTCACAGAATCTCACAAATGTGTTCCCTGCTTGAAACAGTCTATAATGAGAAGCTACTATTTTGCATTTGTATCTACATAGGAAGAACCTTGAACTGGTGTGAAATTATGTTTAGTTGAAGGGAGTTCTATGTGCAAAAAGAGGTTTTGATCTTTCAGATTCAACTGATATACACCTGATAGATACCAAGATAGATTTGGGCAGAAAGGATATCTGTTGCAAGAACAGAAACCAGAAAGGAACAGGAGAATAATAGCAACAAAATGGTTACGAAGATCTGGCTTAAGAAATGTAAAAGTTAACATGGCTAAAACTAAGAGTTGCCTTGTCCATCTTTGCCTTCATCCCACACTACTTTTTACATTTGCTGTATATTTAGATACAACCTAGTGCGCCATTTAAAAATTTATGTTTGTTAGGTATGGTAGTCATTTAGTGAAATCTGTATTTCTAAATTTCTCCATAGGAACTAGCTTTCCCAGGCTGTCTACAGCAAGCTTGATAATAACTTGGGTTTGTCCTGAGCCCACTCTGTATCGTCACCAAATTGCCTCACTGGTTCTCTCACTACCCCATTTGTCTCTGATGATTTTTGTCACTAAAATTATCCTTAAGTTCTCTAGGACTTGAAATCTTTGTGTTTGTGTTTGTACAGGTCATTGGAGAGTGGCATGTGGCCAATGCCTGAGGGGCAGGGATGGTGAACTACCACAAAGCTGCTCGAGTAAAATTGGGCCTGAGACTTAAAGGATTTAGGGAGAGAGCAGAGAGGAATTAACAAGAGAGCAGAGAGGAATTAAAAAGAGAGGATGGTTGCAGACTGGCACCTTTGGGTCATGATTCATTGATGATGAAGGAAGTAGAAGAGGAGAAAGGGAAAGGCTAAATGGATGAGATGTACAAGAGAAAAACAAAGGTAGGTGAAGCAAGGTGTCTGGTAAAAAAAAAGTTAATGCTGCAGTATGTAAATAAAAACAAAACACAGATAGTTATCAACATACAGTTTACTAACAAACAGCAATTATTCTAGAAGGTGCATTGACTAGATCTGAGTAAGTCCGAAAGAAGAGCCATTCACAGAGTGGGTATGTCCAACACATGGCATTTTAAGAAGAAAAACTGGACAAAATCTTGGCTGACCCCCATGCAAAGCATAGTTTATACTGTTCCTGGAATTCTGAATAACTGATTCTTCCAACCCAAACCATTATTTGAATCTGTGATTGTAATACAGATTCTGTATGCAAACTATTTTTTTTCTTTGTTCTGTTACATAACTATTACTAGAAAAAAAAAAAATCCGGGGGGAAGACTAATTCATTTTTTATAGTGTCTTACGGCATAGTATTTCATACCTGTGTTGCAGATTATACCTGCGCCAGGAAATTAAATACAATATTCTGTAGAAATTTAAAAAATGGAGCAAGCTTGAAGAAAAATATTAAATAAAAATACCTTTAAAATATAACTGTAAACTAGTTGTAGATACATTTGAAGCCACATGTTGAAAAACTTATGACTACTCTGGTATGCAGATCCCACTCTATTTCAGCCTCTCCCTGATTTCATGTTTTATATTTTGGTTCACTTTGGCAATAAAATGAACACATTAAAAAGTTTCATAAATCAATTCTAAATTGCAGGAGGGGAATTTGGTATGGAGATACATACTCCTGCCTCTCATACTCATGCTAGGAACTCCAGTGCCTCCCTGTTGGAGCAGCTGTGATTTCAATAGGCTGCATAGTTTATGTGTGGCAATGGCTTTTTTTCTTATAATTAAGAACACATTTACAAATAAAACCCAAAAAAGGAAGGAAAGAATGTTAGGGGTGCTAAAATTAAAGACTTCTGAATGGAAACTCCTTGAAGGGCACACAATATAGGAAATTCTTCATTTCAGAAAGGGAATTTATAAATTCAGTTTAGTTCTTATTTGCATGTTTTCTGTACTAAGACAGTGCATTTGGTTACAATGTGAGACTACTTGCTAAAGGCCAGTTCCTCAGCTGGTTCAGTCCTTAATTAGGGAAATAGCCAGTGGTGGTGACAGAGATTGTATTGGTAAAATTGAAGGAAGGAAGGAAAAGAACATCAAAGAGCTTTAGTTTTTAACATTATTTAGCACTTTATTAGGAGGTAGGTAGCTCACCATCTGCCTGGACCCAGGGTACTCTGTGTCCTCTTCTGTTCCTCAGCAGACTCTCCAGTTTTGAATGCTGACCCAAGACCAAGACAGACTGGGGAACCTGTCAGCAATGTAAAGTCCATCTACCATCCTCACCCCCCAAAATAAATGTTCTGGGAAGTCTATGAATCACAGGAGAAGGAAACAATCCTCTTTGCCTGAAAGGAGATCTATAGGACTACAGCCTACTCTTTTGGTGTTTTCACTCTTAAAAAATCTGTCTTTTCTTGGTCTGCACATAAAATTAAGTCTTAGGGTGTGTAATAAAATGTGGGAAGTACAGGCAAGTCAATCTCACCCTGGTGCCTGGCAAGACAATAGAGAAGATTCTGCTGGAAGCTGTGCTAAAGCACATGGAAAATGAGGTGATTGGTGACAGCCAACATGGCTTCACAAGCAGCAAATCATGCCTGACAAATCTGGTGGCCTGTTCTGATGAGGTGGTTAGAGGGAAGAACAAATTACATGACCTACCTGGAGTATTTGGGACTGCCTCACGTGATATTCTTGTCTCAAAACTGGAGACATGGATTTGATAGGTGATCACTCAGTGGATAAGGAATCTGCTGGATGGGCACACTCCAGTGAGAGCTGTGGTCAATGTCTTGGTGTCAAAGTGGAAAGCAGTGCTGATTGGTGCTGCTCAGGGGTTGGTACTGGGACTGGCACTATTCAACACCTCTGTTGGACAGTGGGATTGACCCTTGTATGAACTGCACAGGCTACCCAGAGATGTGCTGGAATCTGCATCCTTGGAGGTACTCGGAACCTGACTGGATGTGGCTTGAGTGCTGCTGGAGCTGCCCCTGCCTGGGCAGTCTTCAAAGGTCCCTTCCAACCTCAAAGTCTCTGTGATCTATTCTGTGCTGTAAAGCAGATGTTCAATCTCATTTCTCTTCAGATTTTTTTCCTGTTTTCTTTGATGATTTCCATTGCAAATTTCCATTTAAACACATGTAGACTATGCTCAAATGTAACATACCCAGTAAAACTAGGATGGTATTTATCTTCTCAAATTTTAGAAGTCCATAGCAGAGCATGTACTGCAGAATTGGTTACCATAGATGCTCCTAAAGTATGTGAGAGATGTTTTGGATTATGTTCCCAGGTGTATTTTTGTTGTTTAAGAGAAGATGAATAACCCTTTGAAATCTGTTTCTCTTCATCAGCTGGAAAGGCAGCCAGAGGTGACTATCTCAGACAATTCAAGGTATTGGAATGTTTTGCATTGATTTGTTGAGTTTTTTTCCCCAGTGTTCTTTTCCAAAGTTTCAGCTACGATTTGTCCTTGCCAATAGTACCCAATCTTCATATGCTGAATGAGCCAGGTGAGTGTAATGCACAATTTTGTTATTTCAATGATGTACAAGCATTGTTATTTTTTAGTAATACCTCATCTTCTGAGGCTTTGACACCTAGAATCCTTCTGAAACCTCTGGGTTTTGTGGGCACTTTTTTTTTAATGGAAAAAGTAGACAGACATTAAGCATTTCTCTACATATTTTGAAATGTAACAGACCCTACCTAAGAGGACTGGAATGCATTGCATACATTTATTGTATAATTGCAGCACTAGATTAAGTTTCACAGAGCATTGCCGCTGTGAATTTTAAACTCAATTTACTCCATTTTTATCCAATGTGTATAAATAAAGAATGCTGCAAGCTAGTTCTACAAGAAATTATCTACAATAAATACTGTGTTATTTTGGTTTTGTGATTTCACTAAAATTATCAATTCAGTATTTTGGTGAAATAGTTGATGAAAAAGCCAATTCAAAGCTGCTGAGATATGATCAAGCACATAACTTAGCTCAGGAATTTGCCACTGTCTGGTTAGAATGTCCAAGCTGTCCTAGGCAGAACACAGATGGTAAAAGATGGTTTCTTGCACATTTCCTGTAACTGTTGGGCAGCCTGGCACCCACACAGCCCCACTTGGTTTGCTTATTGACAGCTGACTTTCCTGTCAAACAGCCACATCAGCAGCTGAAATCAGCCATCAGAGACCAGGAAAGGTCATGTCTGTGACCATGCAATATGTATTTGAATGGTCTCTGTGAGCACAGAGAAAAACTGTGCTCCTGCTTTCCTGCTGTCCAGGCAATTCTGATCAGTTCAATATCTGTCTTTCATTGGGGCTGTGTATGGACAGAATACTGTCTTGTGAAGCCTCCTGCAGTCTGTGAGGAGTTGTGAGGAAAACTTATGGCAGGATGGCATGGGGATGAAACAACCCTTGGCTGCTCCCTGAAAAGCTTCTTGAGCTTTGAGTAGCTTTTAGCCTTTTCATAGAAATCTTAGGAAGAAATTTAATTCTCCATTAAGGTACTTCAGCTTGTCTCAGGGATTTGCTCTGCAGGTTAGATGCAGAGCATTTGTTTTGCTTTACACTTTAGATTCAACAGGCCTCCAGAAAAGGACGTGATCTCAGCAGCAACGTTTCCAGGAATAATCCCTAAATTGTTAACTTTGAAAAGAAGAGAGCTCTACAAAAATTAGAAGGTGATCACATGCAGAAGCATTCCACCAAGGAAGAGGTGACAGAGAAATGTCTGCCAGCATTTAAACCTAGGCAGGCTTTTGCTGACCTCCTAACCCTGTTCATTACGGCCAAGTGCACCAACACTGCCACAGTCCCTCCCAAAAACTACCTGGGCTTCGTTCACTCAGCTGCAGAGGAGAGGGCAGGAGTGCCTTGGGGTTGTTATACAATACTGCAGGAAGTTCCAAAGAACGCTCATTGCTTTTCCTTTGGGGAGGGCTGATGTATATTTTGGAAAATATCAATGTCTAACTTCAATGTGCTTATTTGGCGGAGGGAGGGGAATAAAAGGCTTTTCTTATGTACATCTGGATTTGCCTCTTAGCTAGAAATATTTCCAAATAAGGGTAAGCCAAGTAAACACGCACTGAAAAAAAAAACCAACATTTTACTGCGTTGCTGTTCCTAATGGATCTTTTAATTGACTTATTTATTCAAGCTCTAGTCATATCACTTGCATGGATGAGATTTCGAAATTGCTATTGATTTCTAAAAAGAATTTTTTTTTGTTACAAAACTGTGTGGTGCAACACTTTGAGCATTTTTGCCAGTGAATATCAGTCCTAGGGTGGTCATTCCTTTAGTTTGCCAGTAATATATGAAGACAAGCATAACATTTTCAGTGAAGTGTAATATTGGTTAGAATTTTAATTTTTTTAAGTTTCCCTTAATTTGCTTCACTGTCTCAGTGGTGAAAACAACAAGTAATTTCTTCATACACACTATTAATTTCACTCTTGGTTCGAATTCCCCATTGTCTTCTGAAGAGTTCATAGTTATAGAAATAATTCTTCAAGAATACAGAGAAAAATGATGTAGTATAGGAGCATTTAAGCAGAAATAAGATACAGCTACTGTGTATGACCACATTCCTGCATAATGGACATCATATACTTCTATTTACTGTATCTGTGGAAGTGTATTGAATATTAACCTTAGCCAGATTTCACCATTTTTTTGCCTGTTTGCTACTTTGGCTCTGCCTTTTAGAAGCCATTACAGCTTCTGTTAGTACAGCCACAGTGTTAAAAATGTAGAAATCTTCCTCAGCTCCTACTCCATTAACCTAAGACATTACAGCTGACTTCCAAAGAACAAAGGAAACCGATTTTGAATAGTGTCTCTAGACACCTTACAAGTTAAAAACTAGCTTCTAACTATATAGACAACATTTTTCTTCTCTGCTTTCTTTATCCTGAGCCACATGCAAGTACCTGGGCTTCAAGCTGGACAAAGAAATCAAGGACACACCATTTTCTTACAGGTAAGAATGTTATTGGTTTTGTGGGAGAAGGAAAGTGTGAGAAGAATATAATGGATTGGGTGTGATTCATAATGAGATAAAGTATTTCACCTTTATAGGATAAGAAGTATGTTAATTTTGCAGTGTTCTGCATTCTGAGTTTTTGGTAACATATTGAAAAAGGCAGTTACCTGTCCCGAGATTCTGCTTTCAGAACAGAGCAGCACAGTTTTTGATGGGAGCTGGGCTCCTCTGTGCTGGAGTAGAATATCTCTATTGATCTAAAACTGCACTCAAGAGCAGCTCAAATTCCACTGACAGAAAATCAACAGGAATTGAAAGATGCAGTCCCAGCCTACTCAGTATGATATGGAGGTGTTGGACTGGAGCATAGGAGGATACTTTTTATAATCTAGAGGTGGCTTGTTTGAAAAGAGCTTGTTTCCTTGAAAGTGTAACTATGGATTAACACCAGAGCTTATTTTGTAAGATCTTCATTGCTTTCTGGATAACAAAAGGTCAAAGCTTAACAGCAAGACTGAATTTCTTTTTCTCAGCTGATGATGGACTAGATGAGAGAAGAAACTTTTTCTTCTTCATAGAAAAGCATGAACTTGATGGTTCAAAATACCCTCAAGTGACAGTGTGGGCTTGTGATGCCTTTAGTGAATGAAAACTGCTTAATTCATGCTGATTAATCAGCTTAATGGTTCCACATGGTATGAATTTAAAAAAAAAAAAAAAAAGAAAGGAGAAAAAGTGTAGTTGTCAGCTATACAAACTTCTGAGGAGGCATTCCAAATGCCTTCATACATACCCACTGTATTAATTAATGTGAGAACAGATGAATGAGTAGGCATTTGGGAGAAAGATTTAAATACAGACAGCTCAAACAGTACCATTTTCCATGTGGTATTTCGAGTGTGTTGTTTCATTGTTCCTTCAGTTTTTGAGTTCTTAATTGTCAGACTGCAGCTGGAAGATTAACTACAGATGCTAATGGTAATCAGATGTTTTCATGTATTAATCTACAACAGACAGACTATGAAAGGGAAACAGAGTAGGACTGCAATGTCTGGAGTACTAAGAATATATACAATGTATGGCAGACAACATTTTTACATTCTTTTTAGGTAGCAAGGGAAGACCTTACTCTGTGAACGTACCTTTGGTGTCAGCTCACAGAAGAAGATTGCTCAAAAAACAACTATTCAAGTGATAATGCAAACATATTGCCAATGGGAAGGGTGGAGGCTCCATTAAGAGCCCTGTACTGAGGCAGGCAGGAGCTGGACTCCACTCTTACCAACCCCATGAGACAGGGTGTTACAGGTGAGAGGGAAAACTTCACTCATAATCTGCACTTCATCAACTTCTGATCATTCACATTGGAGTGAAAGGAAAAAATAAATAAAAGTTGACACACATCCATTGGAGATGAGTTTTCAGGGAACTAGTTGTTTTAATTGCCTGGATGGTTCCTTTAAACTAGCAGATCTAAGAGTCAAACAGTTGGTCAGTGATTTTGGTCTCATAGAAAACAGATGTTTCAGCACAGCATGAGAGCAGCAGAAGGCAGGCTGGGGGTTTGAAAGCAGCACGTTCTGCGAGGCTTGGAGAGAACCCAAAGGCCACATCCTGCAGCTTGCACCCATCTGATCAGCCTTCCCCTTGGGGGCAGTTCCCCACGTGGCACGGGCCAGTCTCGGCAGTCAGTGCTTGCTCTCAGGATTAGCAGAATCTCAGCACTGCATAATTCTTTCATATTTGTAACACATTTCTTCCTGCTAGCAGGATAAAAGGGAATTCCTTATTATCTATGGCAGTGGATTTTGTTTGCACCAGAAATCATTCACAGTACAAAATATAGCTGTTAGCTGCTTTCAAATAAAAAGGGCAGACGAGGAATAAAATCCTGTCAATCATTCCAAGCATGTAACACATCCAAAGAACTCTTGTCTTTATGGTCATAGGTTACAAATTACTTACAGATTAGAAGACCAATAAAGGTGGGAAGCTGGGCCTAGTGAATCACCTGGAATTAGACATTAAATGCATCACACAGGTGTGTATGGATAGGTCTGTATTCAATTGCTGTAATCAGCATGCTGGATCTTGGCACCGGGTTCCTAAAAGTATGACTGGAGATGGTCCTGGCATGTGAACTAACAGGAACCTAGTGAGCAAATATTTTAAATTAGCAAAGGGTTAGGGTAACAAGATGATCCATGAAAGATCTCAAGCTGTGAGTGAGTTAGGAGATGGTGGCTGTGATTTAGCAGATCACTTAATCACAAAAACACTTACTTATCACTTCTTGCATGATGACAGCTCCATGCATGTTTGTAAATAGAGACAGAGTTTCTAATCCAGCTCTCTGTGAATGCACAAATGCAATAAGTGGAGGTAGCTCAGTAGTATTCTTGTTGCAATAAAACAAGTCACTTTTGACTTGTTTTTGAGGGATGTCATGGGGATTTTGAATTTAATAATGTGTAGATACACCTCATCTTTTTTCAAAGAGTCACCCTGTGTTTCTTCTGGCTCTGCATGTTACCACATCCACAAGAGATAATTGCTTAAAAAATGTGGAGTAAGAATATGTGTAGTGTCTCACCTTAATGAAATCCAGGACAGGGTAAGGTTTGATTTGGTTGACAATTTCCTATGACAGTCTCTTGTATAGCCTAGCTAAAACGACAGTTATTTTAGTTGCAATGTCTTAAAAAGAAGTGGCATCCCAATGTTCTTTATATTGCAGCTTCACAGCAAGTTGTCTGCTTTTTGTTACCTTTGGTCTGCTTTTTCACCAGGTGTTTTATCATTACTTTTGGCATGTTTCTTATTTTGATGGTCATGATGAGTTGAAGGGAAGCATTTTTATTCCATTTGCCACAAGCACTCTTCAGTGAATAATGTAAAGTAAAATTTAGTTCCAGGATTTGAGTGATTTTAAAAATAATTTCTTTAAACATTTAAAAGCACTGAACATGATCCCTTAAATTTTAGAAATTATGGTAAGATGACTTTCCTACATTTTTGCAGCAAAAATATAGTAGTTTGCAGTTAACTTCTGATAATTCAGAATTGCAGATAAGAACACAAATAGAAGCCAAATCAGATAAGGCTGATATATTGTCATTGATCAAGGTGAGAGAAAAAGCAAAATTAAGCAGCACCATGCAAAACAAATCGGTCAAATCCTTTCAGTTTTCACAATCAACAGTTCATCTGATAGAGAAGCTGAAAGATATTTTTTTACCCTGACGTACCTTTCTAAGAATAAATCACTTGGGAGGATGCAGTACTCTGCTGTAGGGTTGTATCATCCTTGGAGAGCTGAGCTGCTGTAACACTCTCCAGTGACACTGGAGAATGGAATCAGCCAAACGCTTTGAGCCAAGTCTGCAGTTTGGCTTCAGGAGCAGATGGTGTGGCATCCAGTTTGTAAGGTAAGCATGAAAAGAGTGTGTTAGACCTGGTGTCAACAGATGCTCACAAATGGGGGATTTAGAGTCTGTAGTGCTATTTCAGAGTCAGTCCTTGATTTAGGAGTTAACTGCAGATGGAGATAAGTAGTTTTTAAAGGGTCATGAGTTTCTCTATATATTTCTAGCCTTAAAAGTATGTGAGCTGGGAAAAAAAATTATCGAGGTATACCCTTCATTTTTATTAATGATGAACCCTAAGCATAAAAAATTGATAGAACAGGAAAACATAGGGGTGTGAAAGGTGTGAGATGACATTTTAAAGAATTTCAGTACTTAAGGACTACACTCCTCCTCCTGCGGTCAGAGGTGATCACCAAGAGAAATGATTCCTTGCACATGGCAAGTGAAGGGAATGTAGAAAATGTGGTCAGTGTAATATAGTGGGATTCCCATCAGCTGATTTACTGCAGACATATTCCAACCACCAAATGTATTCCAAAATGGAACTGGGTTATCTGTTGGCTTGTTAAGTAGTGAGTGAATGTGTGTGCATTATTTACATATAAATGTTTCTTACTGGGGTACTAATTGAAAATTTGACACACCAAAAATCCTTTTAGTGCAAAGTTATAATTTGATTGCAATATTTACTCACCTGCCTTGGAGAGCAAAGTGTGGAAAAATGTGCAAAGAATACTCAGCTTAAGAATTTGATTAATATTTGAAAAGAAGCTACTTTTAAAGTGTTCTGATACTAGAAAAAATACTCCAGCTGTGGAGTATTGGAATTTAACAGATGTGTATACAGTATTTGGAATAGCATCTCCAGTGAGACCATGTCTTCTACTGAATGTAATAATTTCTCACAGCAGTAGTGCAGCACTGTTCAATACAGAACAAAAGCTGTTTCCTTACTTTTAAGGTATCTCTGTTGCAGCCTGCATACCTTGAAAAAAATGTGGTAATAATAATGGAGGGACGCTTTCAAGGGTGAAAACAATGTTATACCAAAGCAAAGAGATTGAGTAAAATAGAGAGCAAACTGATCTAAAGGGAAATTTTTTTGCTAGAAGTGAATCCTCTAGCAAACTAAGGATAGCAACTTAGTAAGGCATAAGGATTTATTAGGTTGAAGTTATTTAAGAAATGGACAGAATGTCTAAAGCCTAAGGGACCTGCAGAAAATTTTAGAAGACCTAATTTCACCTTGACAAAAGAAGGACACAAATATTTCAATTTGCATGAAGCAAAACAACCCCAGATGGGACACGTTGTGAATTCTGCAAGTGGTAAGTTATTGGCTTGTAGCATAATAATTTAAAATGTTTCTAGGAACTTGACATTTTCCAGGCAGTATATGAGAGGCAGAAGAAAAGCACATCTGGAAAACACTGTGATTTTGTTACATGGCTGAACAACAGCTGAAGGACTTGCTTGTGACTGTGAAGACAGAATCCACCTGCACCTGAGCCAGTCACCCTGGACTCACTACAGGGCCAGTGGAGGCAAATAGACTCACTAGAGCAACGTCCTCATTTCAAAGCACATGCATGTACTTGGTCTGATAAACCCATACACTTGTTTCTAAAAATCCAGAGCTAGAGGAAATGAATCCAGTCCTAGGTACCAGTAAGCCCCTTGAATAGTGAGTGATTTGGCTCAGTGCAAGGAATTTCAGAGGCTAAGTTAGGCTTGAGATTTTTGAAGCACAGGACTGTTGGGCTCCCACAGCCAAAGCTGGAAAGACTGAGTTGTTATTTACTCTGGTGCTTGTTCAGAGCACATTTGTGCAAGGGTATATATGCACAAAACCCAGAAGTATCATGGAGCTGCAGTTGTCTAGTAGGGCTCTCTCTCTCACACACACACACACACAAATGTACACTTAGCCTTTGAAAGAGCTGCTAATCTCCCCTATGGAAGTCGACCATTGTCCAAAATTACCTTGCTGACTGCAAGTGAACTGTAAACCAGCATTAAGAATACTCCCAGCCTGGTACACTACCTTGTTTGTGCTTGTGAGGTTGGAAACAAGGAGAAAAGAGAACTTTCTAAATCTGTTCTTGCTAACTGTCCTTCAGATGGCAACAGTACCTAAGGCTCACAGACCTTAACCCCAGACCCATTTGTGCATGAGCAGCTCACTGACCAAGTCTGTGAAACCCCTCAGTTAAGTTCACTGTTGTCCTTTCTATCTGTTTCCTAAAACTCTGTACATTACACTTGGGTTTTGTGTCTCATTGCACTCCAGTGTTGGCACCCTTTATTCACACCATGCCTGGCAGTGTGTGTGGTTGGTAAATCTGTATTCAGCTCTCCTTGAAGCTTCTGTTCCACTCTCCAAAAGCAGCACTCTGGCACACGCCAAGATGACAAGATTTGTGGCGAACGGCAAGATGACAAGATTTGCAAGTATGTGAGATGCTGCACTTAATAAAAACAACAAAAGCCTGTGGCTGAGCAGAGCAATGTGCTGGTGTTTTGACAGCTTACTGCTTTCATTTCCTCTTCGGTGTCTGAGCACTGTTGACACCAGGGTGCTTTAAACAAAAATGCCCACAGAAGAGGTTTGTGTTCTAAGATTATTATTTACATGCTCGATGTCATCTATCAGATCTGTTTTCCCACCTGCTGGAACTGATTTAGGACCCAGTGCTCTCCACCCTTTTATCTCCGTGGTGCTGCGTGCCTGCACATTGTTGGGGAAGGCAGGGGCCACCCATGGAGAGCAACCCAGAGGGAAAATCTGTGCCCCTGACAGCACCCGATCCAGCAGAGTGACTTAGATCTTGTGCTGCAGCATCTGACTGCTTAGCCCTCCTGCCCTCTCTTTGTAGTGAATGGATGAATAGGACGATCAGAGCACAGGGACACAGTTTGTCCGTGTCCACGTCTGCAGTTCTAATTCCCTGTAAGTCTGCTCAATGCTTCCAACCAAAATACGAAGCAGCTATCAGAATTGCAATATGTGTGTTGCAGTTTAATTGGTCTGGTCTGTGTGTCTCAAGATGGTGGGAATTATTGCTTAATCCTCAGTACTAGAAGAAGGGAAGCAGAGTCAATGGGGATTAGATGTGGTAGCCAATAAAAGTCATACCCTATGAAAATATTACAATTAGAAATGAAAGATAGCCTTTCCAGATAGCTTTCCTTGAGCTCTTACAAATGTTTGGACAGCCTAATCTAACCACATATTTAGAACAGCTATTTTCAGTGAGACCCTTGTGAACTGTGCTGCTAGTTAGCATTCTTGGCCCAGGTTAGCAATGGAAAATATTTCTTATCTGATTTGGCTTTATTTATAAGTGAAAGACAAGTAAAATGTATTTTGTCTTTTGAAACTTTTTTGATTTACAAAAAATAACAGTGTTCATAATGTATCAAAAAAATTGCCTGTGAACATTTATGTAATTGTCTTTGATGCTACTCTGCAAATCTTTTATAAGCAATTTATGTTTAAATAGCAATATATTTTACATACGTAATCTATCTTTATATAGCTAGCTTTCCCCATTTTTATAAACTGACTTCAGTGTCTACAAATATAGAAACTATAGACAAAGCTCTGTCATTTAACCATGAAGACAGCAATTGACAGTCCAGAAACAGGCCATAGAAACAATATTTATGTATAATCTGAAATGATCTTTCATATCACAACATTTCTGTTTCCAGCCATCCCTTTGAAAAGTGAGGAAAGGAAAAATGATCTCATATAAAGTCAGAAGTTCAATATTTTGGCAAACTGGTACTAGTGATGTGAAACTTAGAATTCTCAGAAAGGACAGGAGAAAATAAATTCTCCAAGGAATATATATGCCCTTTATGAAAAGGGCACTCTTGATATACTCAGATTGCAGA
Source organism: Chaetops frenatus (assembly GCA_013400775.1). Lineage (NCBI taxonomy): Eukaryota > Metazoa > Chordata > Aves > Passeriformes > Picathartidae > Chaetops > Chaetops frenatus. The sequence goes on along the minus strand of VZTR01000479.1, from coordinate 92,777 downwards.
TTACTACATAAAAAGTCCTGTATGTGGCTTTGGAAAATGGTATGTAAGGCTTAAATGGAGACAGAGTGAAAGTGAAGACCCACAGTCCATACAACAACAAAAGATTTTGGGCCACCCCTTATATCCAGTGTTTGAGAAAAGACTGGTTGCACATATCTATCTTAAAAGTAGAGGGAAAATAGCCTTCTTTCAGTCAACACTAAGAGTGAATCTGAATGTATTCAAGGGAAGAAAACCCTCTTGTAAGGATTTTAAATGGATTGTAACATAAATATTTCTGAGGAAAAAAATCAGAAGTGTTTAGAAAGAACCTACAGCCTTGTTCCTGTAATTTATCTTCTTATTTAAATGTCTGTTTCATCAAGATCCTGTGGATTCTAAAAAAACCCTTGAACTTCACCATAGTGTATTGACTGACAGTGACTGCTCAGTTTGAGGGCAAGGTATTTCTGCTCTAATAATTGCAGTCTGAAGGACATTTCTTCATAAGTGTTAAGATGAGAGTTGCTGCCGTTGTTGCCATAAGCCATAACTGTTGATTTATCACCTTCCTGACACCTCCTTGCAGATTTTGAAGTATAAATTTACAAATATAGTCTCAGAATTTTAGATCAGAAAGCTCCTAAATAGTTTATAATTCTCGTGGTTTTTATTAATTGGTCACGTTTTCTTAATTTTTGTGACGCATCAATCCTTCAGGCTCGGCATTAATAGTGAAGTTGGAATTGTAAAGGGGACCTTCTCTTTGACATCATCTGGATTAGTTTCACCTGGACTTATCATTCCTTTTAAATGTCTTCTGCCATTATAGAAATTTAACTAGCCCAGGACAACGTTCCTTTTCCCAAAAATAGGGCAAAAGGACAACAAGAATAGGTCTGTAGTTACACTTGGCATGCTAACTATTCTCCAGATGTGTTCCTCTTGTGTCTGGCCTACTTTTGCAGCCTTGGGGATCATCTGTGAGACTGCAACAGGGAAATAGTGTCTCTTTGGGAAAGCAAAGTAGACAGCCTCAGTCAGTCATTATGATTGTTCATGAATCTACATTATCATGGGATCCTCTCACCCTCTGTCTCATCTGATCTTCTGCTGTGCTCTGCTTCCTTTTATGCTTTAAGAGCATTTTTATGCTGAGTGCTCTTTACTGTAGGCAGAACCCACTACAGGTGGGTGGGGTGTTATGCATTGCAGAGAAATATTCTGACTGTGAAGTCCACCTTGGCAGAAAAATTCCTAAATAATTACGTATTGAAGTGTGCTTACTGCATTTGCTTTTGTCCCTCAATAGCAAAAGATAATTAAAATCAAGGAAGTCTTATCAGTAACACCGCTTGTATCAAAGGCCAGTAAAGATTCAGATCTGCCCAGAACATTCCTAATAGCACACATTTCATAAGCCTCAGGTAGTGCCTCGGGCTATCTGTAGGATGTTGGATAAAATAAGGACAGGCCCTCTCCCTGAGGATAAGACATTTGTGTCCAGGGTGCTTCAGGCCAGCCCATCAGGCTTGAGAGCAGCTTGTCCAAATCTGGGCGATGGAGCATTTGCCCAGACACCTCCTCTAAGCTCCATGTGATGTTCCCATGGCTTTAAGTAGTAATTATCCCCTTTTTTATTACTTTTTAAGCATTATTATCCTTAATGACTTAATTATTAGATGATAATTATGCATGTACAGTGCCTTGGGGCATGGCAGGAAGACACTCGTGCATGTTAGAAGAAGCAAAGCCTGCTTGTAAAACTCTCTGAGAGGGGATTCAGGGAATCCCCTTGGAAGGAGATCTCTGGAATGATCTACTGCCAGAACCATACTTGGGTGTAGCCTTGGAGTGAGCTAACCAGAGTGGTCCAAAACAGGGCCAGGGAGCTGTGACTTATGGCAGAGAAGCAGAGATCCAATACTCAAAACTCTGTCACTGCCTCTTTTATGTTTAACAGTCTAGAAGTATTCTTAGTTCTCACTCAATCCTGAGAAAATAAATTTATTAATACCTGCTTATTGGATTAAAATCTGGTTTTTAGTGGCTTTTATGGGGCCTGAAAATATTTTGCAATATCTTCAGCTCTTTAAAATCTTGTCTGCTTGAAGACTGTTACTGAAGATTTTCTGTCAGACTGAAGGGATCAGAACAGCTGGAGTAGAAGATTTAGGTACATTTAGGTAGAACACATTTGGGGGCTTTTCTCCAGTGTTTAAAAACCTGTTGCAAATTTGATTTATAAGTTAACTATTACTGTTTTTTAACATGTTACAACAGTGATCTTTTCAGTAATTAAGATTTAATTTCCTTTGGACTAATGTTTTCCCTTTTTTTTTTTTTTTTTTTTTTTTTTTTTTGCTTTTTGTTTATTTTTTAAATTTTATTTTTCATTTCTTTCTTTAAATAAGTATCTCTTTTTTCAGTATCTATATGGTGTTCACTTTTTTATTGAAAATTTTTCTATAAAATGTCTCCACTATGTTTAAAGAATAATGCAGCAGTTGATATGAACTTGAGAATTCTCACTGTTTCACTTGGTTCTTGTCTTCCCCCTTTTATTTTAAGCAGCTAAGTTTGCTTTCTGTTCCCTGAGTGCCCTCCTGAACTTAGAAGATGTGAATACCCTGGCCAAAAGGCCATGCTGGAGGCATAAGTCCATGGTGTATTCATCAAATACCAACAAGAGGGTAGTTCCCAGATGGATAAGGAGGTCCCTCAGAGCTGTTGTGACTTTATAAAATACTCTGGTTAAAACCTTACAGTTTATGTGGCCAAGTGAACTATTCTCCTCTGCACCACTGTCACTGGTGGGAGATCCATCACAGTTTCTGAGTAACCTGAACAGAAGTGCAGACTCCTACACTTGCAAGCAGATGTGGGGCCAGCAGTCTCATCCAGAGAAAAACTAAGTTTGCATTGGGTGTGAGACCAGTAGGTTCCAAGAAGAATGAATGTCAGGGCACTCTCTGAGCCCTGTCCTCCCCGAGAGGCCTTGATGGTACCTGCTCTTCTGAACCCTGATGTCTGCAGTGGATGAGCATTAAAGATAAGCAGTTTGTTTCACACAGGTGACTGACCAGATGCTGATGGATCTGAAATGTTCATTGCTTCTTGTATGCAGGCAGAGCTGGAGCAGCACCAACAACGTGGGGATGAAAACTCTGTAGAAGAGTCAGTTAGCCAGGCCATCTTTTTCTTTTGTCTTCACTGGGAAATATATAGGATGAGACTGGCAAACTGTGTTTATGCTTACACATTATTGATAACAATAGGATGCAATAAAAATAGGAAATGGTGGATTTCTTGTAAAAACACAGCACTGCTTTTGTGTTTTAAGTGTCTCAAAAACATCTTATTAGAGCTAGAGATGAACTTTGCAATGGACATACTTTGAAGCATACATTTACTTCTCCAAACATTCAACAGACACCTCATTTATTCTCCCCTGCTGATGTCAGGGAGCTAATTTGTCCTTTTATTTGCCTAGTGTCTGTGTGTGTCAAAGCAGCACAACCAAATAAACTAAATGTAAATAATACCCATTTCATCCTCAAACTATAAGTTGCACCAGAAGGGTTTTACTTTCATGTTACTGAGCTGTTGTTATTCTAAAGTGTCCTATTCTAAATATAGGTAAAAGTCCTGAAATGAATTTTCAGTGCTTTGCTCTAACTGCATGCACACTCTTTGGGTGCTCCCTGTCAGGAGAATTATGCTAAACCCTGTACTGGTGCTCTGACCATTGGCTATGTTTGTTCATATTGCTCCAAGGATGTTGCTTCAGGGTGCCACAGAAGTAAGTAGGGAAATCACCTGTAGAAAATAAAGTATAAATCTCTCTATTATCAACTCCTTGCTGTCCTACTTCCCACAATGTAGTTTCCATTATCCTTGGACTTGTAACAAAATTTTCTGCCTCTGAACCTTTTAACTTCTATGTTTCTGCCTGATTTCTCTGATCACTCAGTAGCCTTTATTTGTGAAAATATCTATATGAGGAGCAGAAGCCTCTATTTAGGAGAAATTCTGTGTGAAGGCAGATGTTCCTAAGGCTTTTTACTGCTGAAAATTCCTGCAAAGAGCTGCTTTGTGTTCAATGAAGCCAGAAAGAGGCAGAGAGGGTGACTGTAGGTATATTTAAGCTGTCTTGTGTGGGGCTTGACCTTGGAGTTCCTTGCTGGCCTTGAGGATCAGGATGTTTTTACAGTACACTCTGGCCATACCCACTGGGTCAAGAGTCTTGGACTCTGGCACAGAATCTGTTCCCAGGGGGGTTCCTTCTTATTTCAAGGCCACATCTCCCTGACAGGACATCAGAACTAGGAACCAAGAAAAATCTGAGCCCTGGAACCTGGCCAGGCACTTGAACTTGAGGTATTCTGTATTGCATTTAACCAAGAACTTTTTTTAAGCAGACTGGATGTGATTAAAAAGTCCAGAAAAAGGCCAAAAGCTAATTGTAAACACTATTTGTATTGTTCCATTTTGATAGACAAAGTTTTGCCTACAGGTCCACCAGCTGCTTACAGGAACTTATGGCAAATTCCAGCCTGGTGTCTGAAGTGCAAAGATGAAACTAATCTTAGATTTTCCACTCCTGTCACAAAGTCTGCCTTACCTTAAAGAGGTGTTGTGATGAGATGGATTAAGCTCTCCAGGAGCACTTGAAGGTGATCATGTGGTAAGAACTGCTTCAGAAAAATCTTGCACAAATTCAACTTTAACTCTCCAGGCCAATAATATATGGTTGCTCCTTGACCTCTGAGAATGCAACAGTCATTAGAATAAATGAGTATTTTCTCATGTAAAAGATTGTTCTCCTTGATGTCTTGTAGCTGCTCTTCTGCCACCATCCACTCTACGGCCACTTGAGTTACATTGCTGTGAGACTCTCCTGGGTGAGAAGACAGTGAATGTTTGCAGTACAAGATGTAATGTTGCTCTGCTGTGTGGAGCTTGCTCAAGACATTACCAGAGACTGCAAGGTTAAGGACGTTGATATCACCTGCAGTCACATCTTTCTCTTGAGAAATTCTGGGCTTGATGTGCACAGTGCAATGAATGTCTATTAAGTTACACAAGTTGGTGCAAGCTGTGCATACCTTAATTCCCAGGGCAATTTAGCAAGTGCCACGTGTGCTGGAGAAAATGAGAATGTATAATTATTTTCTTCCTTACAAGAGCCCATGAGTTCATCTGCTTTGCTTGCCACACCTTCAGGTTTCAATAGTCTGGATACTCACTGTGCTGTGCAGCTACACTTCCCCCTCTTACTGTACAGTAGCTGAGGATGAACCCCAGACTGGATGTAGCCATTGAACTGTGGATGTTGAATCCATCCTCTCGATAGCTGCTTCCTGCCTGGGCTTTGTGAACTGTTTCAGACCTGACTTGAACAGGCAGTGATCCTCAGAGGTACCTGAAGAGCAGCCAGTGCTTCACAGCCAGTCTGGAGGCATGGGCCTGGCTACAGTCAGTGGAAGGTGTGAAGGATGTCCTCCTCTCCTTCCTCCTCTCTCTTCTGTTCCTTCTATCTCCTACTTCCCCACTTTTTCCTTTCCCTTTCTTCTCCTTAACTGTGAGACCTGTTTATCTTCATGTTCAGCTTCTCCCACTTCTCTGCAGAAAGAAATGAGAACTTATAAAATAACAAGTGAAACAAAGGCTTGTGAATGCTATTAACACACCTCTGTAATTGAAGTTTGGTTATTGTTTCAGTTGTGCCCTCATTAACAGGTATGTAAATACAGATGGATGTGAGGACAAGCAGACACAGAGCTCCCATTATTGAGGATAAATATGAATAACAGGAACCCAGAGAGAGCTCTTGCTCTCTGGCTCAGGCATCTCTGTGTAGGTTAGACTTAAAAGTAGTTGGAGTTACACAAACAGACAAAAAGGAAGCACTGAAAAGAAAGAAACACATATTTCTTCATATTTGATATAAAGCTGTCTCTCAGCACAGCACCCAACCCCCAGAGGGTTTCTCCATCTTTTCATGCATTAGACATTACAAATGTGAACTAGTGAAGGGTAACAAGGCAGCTGTGCTCTTCATGAGGTTGAGGCAGATCCTATTAAAAAACAGAGCAGCTACCAGGTGTTGACATCTCTCAGAAGTTCAACAAACAGTGTTTGTTTGTGATTTGTATCTGCCTTTTGCTGAGAGCGCTCCCCCATTAACAAGGGCGTCCCTCCCTGGAGCAGGGGAGGACTGAGGCAGGGGATGCTGTGGAGAGCTGGGAGGATGCCTGCCCTTCAGCCAAGGGTGTGTTTGTAGCCTGTGTAGACATTCCCTGGTGAACTTTCAGCCAGCTAGATGAAGGTCTGGATAGCAGTTTAGCCACTGCAGCCTGGAGCACAGTGGAGGCACCCAGTGGGATTTCCCCTCTTCCCTGGCTGGTTTTGCATCCTGCTCTGAGCCCCAGGTTTGCTGCAGCAAACAGGCAATTAAATGGTCTGATTTAAGGGCAGCTAAAGAATAACCTGAGGAGATGTAGCAGTGTTGTGGCTGGTGAGAGGGATGGCTCTGGAGCTGGCTCTCTGGTGCTGTCCCCATCACTCCTCTAGCCCAGCTTTGGCAGAGCCTTCTCGTGCTCTGAATCTGAGATTCTGTGCATGGGACTTTGCATACTTTTTTTTTCCTAAATTCTAACAATGCAGCTTAGCACTAGTGTGATGTTTCAAGCATTCTGCTATTTGACAGAAATTTCTGATGCCAATGGCCATTTTAATAAACATTGCTTCATTTAAAAAAAGTATTTTAGTTTAATAACTACTCAATAATTAGTTTACTAATGTGTGCTAGATGACTGGGTTGCCATATAATTGCTATGTCATGAGTCTTTTATTAAATCTAAGTTAGATCCTTGTTTGCAATATTTTATAAACTGTCCACATTTTTCATTTTCTATGTAGTTTTCAAGAAAACAGAAGTTCCTTTGTGTATGGATTACTTAGAGGGAATGTACATATCTGCTTATAAAATCATCTTGAAAATGCTTAATGACCTTCATTGGGAATTATATTATTATCCTGAACATTGTGCCATACTGAAACTTCTAATGGTGTGGAGTTTTCAAGTCCAAAATAGCTGGTGAAATAATACTTTATTTGAAATAAAAGCTATGAACTGCCTTTATTTATCTCCAATTTTAACTTTGTAAACAGAGACTGAGCAATTTAATTGGAGTTTATTTAGGACATATCTACACAAACTTCCTTTATCTGAGTGGTCCTATTGATTTATGGCTTATCCTCATGTTAAAAGCCTGAAATATCTTCCTTTGGTGTTACATTTTTCCAAATGAAGATTTTTTTGGTTTGTTTGAGGTGTTCCTTTTTAGTTTTTCTGGCAAATAGTGACACTAGTATGGGCCTATCTGCAGTTCTAAGTTGTTTTCAGATTACCAAAAGAATTTACTGTCTCACCTGAAAGGATTTCAGCTTGAAGAATATCAGTTGTTCAGCATTGTCAGGAAATTTTTCTGATCCTGGGATGTGTACGAGGCAAGAAATGCACGAGTTCAATATGGTTCTGGTTTTTAAGTTGTACCCATCTGTACTGGCTTCTTTTCTCTTTATTGCTGTGAAGTCCAAATATAGAACCCTCAATGCACCATGGTGAGGAATTCTAATAAATAAACTGCACTTGGTCTGCATATCCTATCATAAACTTAGTTGAAAGTACTAAGAAATGATTAATCCAGTCATTTACCAAGTTCTGGGGCATTTATATGTTCTCTTCCATCACAAAAACAGAGCATAGGGATCAGTGATTCAGGGTTTCTGTGCAATGATGTGAGACTTTTAATTTGGAAGAAAGCCTCATATTTCAAATATTATTAAGAAAAATCATACATAATGCTTGCAGATAAATAGATTTAAACTTTTAATCTCTATTGTTCATCTACTTGAGACATCACTGTTGATCAATATTAGAAAGAGATTTAACTAAACAAAATTTTAATCTCTTCTTGCAAAGAGCTAACTCATTGCCACAATATTAATGTATGAGGTGTTTACCCAAAGGTGGCATAAATGTTTGAAATTTCAGTTCATTATGCAGCATTTAGCCTTGCTGATGTCCATGGAGCTGATTATTCAGCTACAAAAGTAATTTAAATAGTCATATAAATTTTATTTAAGCCCCTTTTTAGACAGTGCTACATTTTAAGAGAAATACAAACCCCAGCCCTGCACAGAACTGAACAGGTGGTTCTACAATAGCTAACTAAGAATAAAGAAGAAACTAGAGTATGTGTATTGTTAACTTGTGTTCATAAATTAAATGAAAACAGTGCTGGCCAGACAGCAAGTCTGTTCACTGCTGTTGCAGGCAGTCTGCACTGTAATCTCAACATACTTCTGAGATTCCAGCTCCAACACAAAAGTATTTAAATTTATTTAAATTGTATTTAAAATATTTAAATTGTATTTTAAAATCATAAGAAAGCTGTGTAAGGAGCAGAGCTGAGGTGTACTGAAGGGAGAACTGATTCTTATCTGGAATTGAGAAGAGAGACAAGAACTATAGGGAATGGGATGAGCACAGTGATACAGATGTTGAAAACAGTTTCCCAGAAATTCATTATCTGAGTCGCTCTGCTGTCCTATCAGCTGGTTTCTCTTGCTTTGCCTTTGCATTCACTAACAGCTTTGAGCCAGCTTTAGAGTCCTCTGCAGTTAACAAAGGGGTTTTTCTCTTTATTTGCAAGTTTTTGTGTCTGAGTCCTAAGGGAGGGACTAGGTACTTTTTGTGTTCTGCCTGCAGCATCTCACTTGCTCTTGTATAAACGAGTTTGATTCAGTGCCTGAGGGTCGGTTCAGTCTTCCTGCCAAAAAGCCCCCTGAAGCCAGAGGTGGGTGACCTTTCCTGATGAATGGTTTGCTTTGAGAAAGATACAGTCCTGGTCTTTCCAAATGTATTTGTAATTCAGAGCTAAATTTGGTAACAGTGATGAACTAAAGCATACAGAAAAGACTACTGAGGTGTTTCCCTCCAACATTTCCAAACCAACAGCCTTAATTTTCCAATGCTAGATTGCTTAGAGTCCCTTAAGGGCAGTTTGTGGGCATTTGGCACCATCCCTACCAGGGAAGAGAGCAGCTCATCCCTGAACTGTGCTGGAGACAGGCTGTGTAAGGATCCCACTCACCAGGCTTTAAGGCACGTGGGCACACATTGCTTCTTGCTTCTCCTGTGATTCCAGGTCTGTGCTCCAAATGATCCCATAAATGAGAGATGAGTATGGCCAGACACTCCCTCCAGTTAACTGTAGGTCGATAGAAAGTTATTTTCATGTGGTCCTGAGCCTACAGAGGCTATTTTTGGTTTGCTCCCTTATGCTGTGCATCCGAGGCTGAGGCATATCCATTTCTTTTAGTGGGATTTTTGCTCCTGCAAGGAGATGGATATTAGCACCAGAAGTGAAAAAACAACACTAAATGAAGTCAAGGTGACCATATATAAGCATTAGATAACAAAATAATTTGAAATGATGAATGAAATAGTTAAAGTATCCTAATTGTAACCTACGGTACAGACACAAGATGACCCTTGTAGAGTGGGGTGTGCAAAACTGAGTATCTCTGGCAGCTGGGGGCAGCGAAGGCATGGGGGGGAGCAGCAGATGTACTGACAAAGCAGCTTTTTCACTCTCATTTCAAAAAGGTGAAATTCTTGCTGTCCTTGTACTAACCAGTATGGGGGCGGGGGGTGGGGGAGGAAGCAAAAAAATGAAAAATAGATTGCTTTCACAAAACAAGTGGGAAAAGACAAAGCTAGAAATAATAGAGTTACTTTTTTTTTTTTTTTTTTTTTAAACCCAATTACAGCTAACAGACAGCAACTGGAAAGACCAGATTAAAATAATTTTCTTGCTAAGGTCCATTTGTGGTCAAGACTGAAGAAGAAATTATTCAACCTAAAGGTTGGTAGAGAAGTGTAACTTGTATTTAAGAGAGCACTTGCTTGGAGATCAAAGGTAGGAAACCAGGACTCTGAAGTATTATGTACATGACTGTTTTATGTTAACAACTGCAGTGTTTGTTGATTCTGCAAACTTTAAGATGTGTAAGAGTGGAACTCTTCTCCTGAAAACAATATATATGAGTACAGCAATATAGATTTAACATGCATAATTATTGAAATCTTTGTCCCTGTTATAATTTTAAATGACTGATCTTTGTTTTCAAATCTCTGATTTAAACTGCAGAAATATACAGAGAAAATACATACTTATTTGAAGCAGAAATGCTGGTTGTGTTCTGTTGCAATAAAAATAGATTTTGTCCTTTTATATCTGCAGCTTCATGAGCTTCCTTTTAAAAAATCAAAATCTTGATTTTTGTCAGAGATAGTTCTTAACTTTGCTATTTAAAATTTTTTCAGAAACCTCTATGATGTATAAGATAGAACACATGAAAGAAAGTCAGTCTTTCTCTTTTCCTTTCCCTCCTCTTTTATTTTTTTTTCAGAGAAGTACCTTAAAATATGTGTGTGGTGTAAGAACGTGTGCTGAAGTTTCATGTTTCAGGTAATCTCCTTTAAAATAATGGGAGTCTAGATTGCATCAGTTAGTTTAAAAACTGCTATGCTATTGGTAGGAAGAAAATGGGATTTGAGCCAAAATTTGCCTGTGTTACTGCCAGAGTCTGTATCAGATTTAAGACACATGCTTCTGCAAGCTTCCATGAAGGTTGTGAAAAAAGTTTTCATACAGAGTTGGATTACAGCTCTCGGCTCAAAACACTGGCCATTACTCTACCATCTTAAAAGCCTGCTGTAACACAGAGCACAGAATCGAGCAGATTTCTTACATATTCTGGACCACAGATGGATTTTGAATGTCTCTTTGTGTCTTGATGGAAGATATGTTAACTTCATTAACTGGAATCCATACCTGAGCACTTGTGAGTGTGTATGCATATACATACAGATATATATCTATTTAAAACCTTATCATGATTTTATTTCAAGTGTATCTAAGATCTGCTCTAAGAAATTACATTCTCTAGAGGAACTTACAATTGTTTTGAGCAGGAAAGAGACAGATATTTACTCTCAGATGCTGGAATCCTTGGTGAGTTTATAAGAGAAATTCTGGAAGCTTTTCTGTGCTGGTGGTAGAGAAATGCCTTTTGAAACAGACACCTCCAGCTGTACGACGACGACTGCGTAGTAACCTGTGGATTTTAAACATCAGAATGTACAAACCGTGGGCAACTGTGAATATTTTCATAGTTTCTTTTCTACATCTGCTGCAAGGATCTGACTATGAGAATGGATCTGTGAAGGTCAGTGAAGTTTGTTTACTGTCATTCTTAATAATACAAGTTGCCAGAGCTACCTGCATTTAATGTGCAAGGTCGTGGGTTTCTTGCTGTTTTGGTAATGGGTTGTTGTTTTATTCTTTGGTGATGGTTTAGTTCCAGAGTTTTTTATCAGCCATAGAGGAAAATGAATCTACAAGGGATTTAAATCTACATTTTCTGTTTAATATTTTATTACTTCTTTTACTAGTTATTAAGTACTTGATGTATACTTTGTTCTTGAGTTAAGATTTTAGTTTGAGTCATTCAGAGTACAAGAAAAATCTGAAAAAGAAGCACGAGTCAGAGCATTTAGAATATTTGGTAAATACACTTCTTTATTTCAGGTATTTACAATTGCAGGAATTAGTATGCTGGCATTGAAATGTTCCCTGTAAAAACACGTGTTCATCAGTTGTTCAATTGTTTGCCAGATATCAGAGAAACATTTTTCTTTTGCTTCATTAGAAAAAGTTATAGAGGACTTTAAAATAAACAGCAACTAGTAATAATAGAGCACACTGCTTGAAAATTAACTTTTCATCTGAATATAGTACATGAAACAAAATTTAAGCTGAAGCCTCACCATGAGAGTAGGATTTTTCAGATCTGACTTTGAGACAATGTGAGAATATCCAGGACAATAATTAAGAAATATCAGAACAAAAACTGGAACAAGTTTCTACATGTGCAGCCTGTCCAAAAATGATTAATTCAGTGTGTGGTCCAGAACAAATTATTTGTTTTTCACTAGCAGGGCAAAACAAGCTAATACTTTTGTTTTCACTTCAGAAAACCTCCTGCTTGCAAGCAATGACCACACACTAGACTGTGAGCCTGCATGCTGCATGCTGACCTGTGCTTTAGAAAAGAAATGCTCAGTTGTGTGCCTAACTGCAGATTGCTGCTGCCAGCAGCCCAGTAAGTCAGCAGTGGTGAGCAATGTGTGCCTCAGGATGACTGATGCCTGCTGACTGTTCACAGGCTTTTAATTTACAACCTCAGCAATCAATGCTTTGAAGGCATTAGGACCAGAGTAATCAGCCTTGTTTAATGCATTCACTTTGTGCACTGCATGACAAATCACCAGTTTCGTACTTGTAGGAATCACTTTATTTAAACCAGAACATGCTTTCTAATACAGAATAGTAACCATTTTATAATTGGCAGGGGTGATAGTTCTGTCTGCATGTGGGGTGCAAGTTTATTCAGCACAATAGCAAAAACACTAGAAAGCCCTTTAATTATAAACTTTGACTCCATATCTACTTTGTAAATGCTAGAGTTCTTCTTGCTAGCTTTACTGGCTTACAGTTTATCCACTGTGATAGGACTGTCCATCCAACACGTGTGCAATTGTCATTATTTCACTGAAATTTGGCTACCACTGTGCAGCAGCCAGCTTAGCCACAGGCTATTGTTCTTGAAACAATTCACTGAGGGTTTACAAGACTATCTTAAAGGAATCTTATAGGTCACCCTCAAAAATGTATCACGCTCAAATGCTGTATTTCACTTTCATTAGCTGTTGATTGCCAAAAGGAAAATACTGATTTTTTGCTTGTTTTGGCTCTTTTGGTATAGATAGAGACTTCTGGCTAAACTGTTTCTTTTACTTCTAATGTTTTACACAGAATGTTAGCTTTCTGGGTTGTTTTCTCCTGTATGACCTGTGGGCTTCCAGGTGTGTAGATATGTGGAAATACACCACAAAAAGTCCTTCATGTTAGAGTGTTGGATGGCACACAGGGTTATGGCTATTTTTACCATTTGCACCTCACACTGAGTTTGCAGTAGGCAGAAATGGTGTATTTCATTCACCTACCCTGCCCTATTTGGGTAAAGTTCTTAAGGATCAACAGTGGTATCACCTGGATAAAACCCACAAGGTCAGGATGCAGGTAATACACAGCTAATGAGACCTAGGAAAGGTTAACCATCACCAACCTGCTCTGCCCCCTGTTATGTTAGTCAAAGTTAGGTGAGCTATGTCCTGGACACCTGAAATTTTAAATCTGTTTATTCTTTAAACCATCAGGTGGTGTCAGTGTGGTATCATGCAATAGATTTTTGGGGGGTTAGGAATTTAAACACTCTCTTATTCCCCTTCAAGTATCCTGATTAAAGGTATTAATGTTAAAAAGCTTATGTACAAGCTGCCATGATCCAGCAAGTATCTCCATGGCAGCTGGCTTTTCCTAACCCTTCAAAAACTGCATTTTCCTCTGTGCACACACATCCCTTTTCCCCACCATGTGCATGTATTCCTTGCCCATCAGAGCTCCTCCTCCTTCCTCTCTCCATTCCCAACCTGTTCTAATCCCAGCATTTGACTTGTGTTCCCTCACCTCCAGGACTCAGGGACTCAGTTTTCTGACTGGTCTCTTGTTTGTGTTATCCAAGTGTCCCCCTCCTTCCCACTTGCTTCCTCCTGGATGGGGATATCGTTCTTCTCTCTCAGACTCTCAGGAGTTTTGTCCAAGTTCCTGAGACAGCCCTAATGGACACTTTCCTTTTCCAGTCATATCTGACCATGATTCCCCCTTCCCTTGTCCATCCATAGCTTCCTTCTCTGTCCCTGTTTTAACTCCCCAACTTTCCTTTTCCTGACCCATTTCTTGTCCTGATCTCCAAAGATGATCTCAGCCTCCTCGGCCAAGTCTTGCCCTCCTCCATGAGTATTCATCTCCTCCCCCTCCCACAGGCAAATCCAGCAGCTTCCTATCCCTGGCTGCCAGACCCCTGTGCCCTCAGGGGGAAGAAGGGCAGGTCCTGTGCTCTCAGCCCCATGGGCTGGGCCTGCACCCACGGGTGCCCTGCACCCGTGTCCTGCTCTGCTCCCAAATGGACTGGAACCAGCACAAAGCCCTGGGAGGGCTCTGCTGCTGCTCTAGAAGGCTTTCACATCTGAGGGCATTTTTTTCAAAGATAGCAGTATACACATCTGGGCCAAAAAAGGTTCCTCAGGTGTCAAAAATTCACGCCTGTGATTCACAGTAGGGAAACAAAAATTTTTTTTTGCATGGGTAAAGAAGGAGCCTCATCCTCCACTGCAGTCAAACCATTTTGACAGAGTAAGCAAAAAAAAATTATTAAAACCATTTTGAGGCAGACATCTGGTATGGAAAGTTTCAGCAGGAACATTGAATGTCTGGCAGTCTGGGGCCCAAATGGAGCACAGGCTCATGGTGGGAAGCAGTGAGCAGCCTCAGACAGGGACAGCACAGCCACACAGGTGTCCAACGGGGCTCAGCTCCAGAGCTGAACTGATGTCAAGGCTGGCCCTTGCCCGCCAGTGGCTTGGTTCAGATGCCAACATAACATAAGAAGTCCTCATGGAAGAGTTACATTTCCACATGGGTTTTCTGAAGACTGAGAATTATTTTTAAAGGCTTTTTTTCATCAGGAAATGCTTTAAAATTCCTTATTGAAGTTCTTGTCCCGACAGTCTCTTACGTTTTGGAACCTCTCAGTTAGAGAACCGCAAATTTCTCTGTCTCTCTTTCTGTCTCTCCCCCTCAAATTTTTCCTCTCCTAGAGCAGCAACAGACATAAACTACTTTTTCCAGAATTTTAAAATTAGATGTGAAGAACTATGTCCTATATTCATCAGAGCTGAGGCAAATTTTTGCCAAGAAAAGCCAATGATCCATCAGAGCTGCTTCTACCTTCCAGCACTAAAACAGCCTCTCTAATGAGGCTGCAAGTTTTGATCTCTGAGAATTAAAATCTCATTGCTTCCTCCTCTATTCTGCTGCTTCACATTATTAATAAAGCATTGGGGGAACAGGCAAGAGAAAGGAACAACTGGTCACTTCCAAGTTAAACAGACTCACAGGCTTTTCCTTTTGCAGAGGTGCTCTCCCCATGTTGAATCCTCCTTTGGTTTTGTTAGAGATAAACCCACAGCGGATAGGCCTGAGGAATGCCCTGAACTATAAAGCTGCTTTCTGATCAAAAGACTGGGGGCTAGATGGGCTTAGCTGGGAGGTAAACATGGCTGCTCTCTGTTACATGTGCTCCTTTTCCACAGCTAAATCTATTTTACTCCTGCACTAAACATTGTTAAAGCCTCGAGTGGTCATTCTTTGCTCAAACAGATCTTCTTAATCTCCTACTGTCAGTGTGAACTGCACAGAGAGGGAAGCCACATCCCAAACACAGCTGGTACATAGTCCTTGTCCACTGGTGAGAGTGAAGCAGCACTTCCCCATCACCCTGAGGCCCTGGACCACCTAAGTGGAGAATGCCTTGCCCTTGGGAAGGCATGGATATACTGGAAAGCCATCACACCATGGGCGGAAGAAATCAGGAAGCTCTTTACATCTCCTTTCCGAGAGCCAGCTGCAGTCTGTCTGTCTGTCTGTCTGTCTGTCTGTACAACTGAAACAGAGCTCTGAGAGGAAACCTGAGCAGCAGAGCTGCCTGTAAGCTTTTGTCTCTGTAATTATAACTGACACTGTTTTTCAGCTCTCTAAAACCTGCTTCAGTTTCTAGAAAAGTTAAATTCTAAGAAATCTTCCATGTCATAGGATTTCTTCCTCAAAGGCAACTACTGAAATTCCAGCAAAGTGCTCAACTGCTAGGAAAAAAAAAAAAAAAAAGCAACTTGAAATGTCACTGGAAACAATTTCTGTTTAAACTAGGCTTTTCATCCTCAAATACAGCTTCCTTTCAAAGTTAGGAAACTCTTCTAAACAAATATTATGAGATTGTGGTTTTCAGAAGTATTTCATTCTCCCAGTTTCGTCTGCTGCTTTTGATTCTCTGTGATTACCATCTCTGATAGGCACGATGAGCCAAAAATGTGTGAAAATGTACTTACAGCATTCCTGCAGAAATGATTGTTTGGTTTTTTCTTTCAGAAGTGAGAAGCTATCAGGGAAGTTGTGAGGAAAGCCAATTTGTTCTGACTTATCTGCTACTGTCTTGACAAGGTGCACTGAAGGCAAACAGAACAATCCTGCATTTTTATCATGCCACATAGCATCTGTCCTTGGCTCTTATCAATTTGGAAAGGCAACTACTAACACACCACTGCTTTATCAAGAACAGCTCTTGCTTATGAGAAGTAGCAAAAAAAAAAATCCCTCCCAGCTGCTGATTCAATCCTGTCCATCTCAGCTAGGATTTTAATATCTGAGGATAGACCAGAGCTTGGAAAAGTACACCAGGCTGTGTAGATTAATCAGAGGCAGTGTTTCAGAAATCCAATAATCAGCTGTTTGAAATTAAGACAGCACTAATTAAACTTTGCCATCAGTTGTAGCTCACATCTGAAAGTCTGTGAAACCAAGGGGAGGCAAGAAGGCAGGTTCGAGTGCAGTGGGCCATCTTTGTGTTAATTAGTGGTTTGAAAACAACCAAAACAAGCCATCAGCTCAGATTCAGCAAGTGTTCCTTTTGTCTGTTTTCTGCAGCCTACTGGTGCTCTCTCTCCACAGGCATTTATGTTGTTTCCAATCAATGGTGTGGTGGTATCAATGCAGGCTCCCACAGGAGGCAAGCAGGGAAAAAGTCTGCCTGAAAACAGGAAAACAAACTGGTGCAAATTCTGGCTTGTGAAACCTCTGCCACGGTGTCTGCAGAGTTTGTTCTGATCAACACTGCCCCCATTCCAGACAAGGTTTATTTGTGTCTTATCCCCTGTGGACACCATATTGAAATTTGGGAAAAAATAAATAAGGTGCAATTGTTGTAGGTGATAACTCCTTTATTCTTATTCCCCCTAAAAAAAACCAACAACAACAAAAGCAAAAAAAACCTTCTACAATGCTTTTTTATAGTTATCACACAGTGAGATCTGTGTTTCTTTTAGGCCTTTCTCTCAGGGCAAGTCCAGTTACAAAGCTGGCCTTTCATCTTTCTTGGACTTGGCTTTGAGACCATATTGCTGAGTGGGAAAAAATAATCTGAGATGCGCTGCTTCAGGGAAGTAAATCTGATACAGTAACTTTCCTACAGAAACCCTTCCTCCTGAGAAATTTCTTATTCCTCTCACTACTTGCTATTCCCTTATCTAGTTCTCCACCTGCTTCCTACCTCCCCAGCACGCTTTGCAAAGCTTCATACATCTCTCTGGGATTTGAGGAATGGAAACAAAATGCTAAGTGTCCCCACCACAGCTGCACAGACCCCACTTGCCCATGGGAAGACCAAGCACAATTATTTTTCTTAACATCCTTGAGAAAGAGCGATATGTGGGCTTCTGTATCAATGAGCAGCAGAAAAATTACTGGCTATTTTAGTTTTCTTGCATGAAGAAAAATCCAGCTTCCTTCCCTTGTGAAGGACAGCTGCCTATTTTTCATATTTTCCCCCCACAGGTGATTTGAGGTGTGTGACCACTCAGCTGGTGGCAGGATGCCATCTGGGCTCCTTCTGCTTCCACAGAGCCGTACTGAGCACAATCACAGAGCAGTCAGACTCGTGGGGTTTGGCAATCCAGTGTGGGCACCACATGAATGGGTTTGGAAAGGGGTGACCGCCTCCCTCACTCTCGGGATGCCAGGATGGGTTTTCCTGAGCCGTGCTTTCCTGGGAAGCAGGCTCTGCTGGGTTTGGGAATTCACAGTCACCAACTGCAGCGTGGTCACTGCTTGAGTGCAGCTGGGGAGGGAATTCTATTGGAGTCACGGTGAATTGCGAAAAAGTTGCATCATGTTACTATATCGTGTGTCACTCTGCACACAGAGAATGTGCCACAAAGACAGGCAAAACTTTTCACTTTAATTAGCAGTGTGACTCAGAAACCACGTTAGGATACTTTTCTGAATTGCTGGGGAAGTATTACTCAAGAAAAACTACAATTCCAGGAAAATGTGTGCATGTGATTGGGGTAACATAAGTTCATTCAGTGTTGGCAATGGCTTTGCTTTGTGAAGTGACATTTTGAAACCCAGCTGTCCAATTGGCTAGTCACACTTCCAAAACATTTATTAAAGTGTGTTGGGGCAAACCCAAAACCCAACAAAAGTGCTAACTGAAGGACTCTTCATACACTAAAAAATATTTTCAAGTATAAAAGAATAGTCATCTGATTTCATCCAGGTCTCTGTTACTGAACCATTCCAAACTCACTCTCCAAAACCCAGCAACTTCCAAAGAATGGAGAAATATCAAGAGACAGCGACTACAGCCTGGACATGCTCTTTGTAAACACATTTAATATGCTATGTTTGATGTGTGCACCCCATCATAGTGTTGGACCAGCACCTAACCTTGTGCACAGGGAAGTGATAATCTTCTACCTGAGCTCTGTATTGAGCAGCACATCTTCCTCAACACATTGCAGCCATGAAAGATCATATGAACATGCATAAAAGTAGAGGATCAGAAAATGTACTGTAAGACTCCCAAGGCTGTCAGTAGAATTTAGGATATATCAGTGAGCTACCACACTGGACATTTATCCCAAATCACCTGCGTATTTTCACCAAGTGAATATAGGCTGTGTGATCTCCTTAGGAGGCACTTAAATAGGTAAATTCTCAATGTGGATGAATAGGCTTGAGCAGGAAGAAAATCCACACCTTAGCAGACCAACTCATTTCTTTTGTCTACCACCCCAGATTTTCCATTAGTGCCAACAATGGATGCAGCTACCTTCAAAATCACAATTGGAGGATGTTTCCCATGAGAGCCAAAAGACCTGGCTGTGGGGAGAAGCATCCGTTTAATGAGAGTTGTAGCTGATAGTCAAAATGTCTGCTGGCTGGAAAAAAAGTGCCTCATTCTGGTGTAAAGACCTAACTGGCTAAAAGCATATAATTCTGAGAGGTATTTTGGTAAAATATTATCAGTCTCTGCTTCAGACATGAAAAATTATATTAAATATTCTGAGATTCATGCTTTCACAAAACCACATCCAAATCTGAAGTTTTCAGCTATTTCCTTTCAAAATTTTGGTTTATTCAAGAGATAATAAAGCAACCAAAGTGTCTCATCTCCAAGGATTTGTATAATGTAAGCATGCTACTAAAGTGCAAGAAGTCTGATTTGTTTGCCCTAGCATCACAAAAGATCTATTCTAGTTCAAAAGGCCATTCAAAATATGAAACAGCTGTTCTCTTGAAGCCACAGAGAAATTAATACGACTTACTTGTGAAAACACATCATCTTCATCTAAAGTAGAAGCTATTTTATCACCATCTTGACCACCAAGTTTGGAAAGCGGGTAATTAGGTCTCCTTAAGTGGAAGTAAAACTGGAGTCCAAGAAGACAGACTCTCAATAAGGGGTGTCTGGAGGAAGATTTTTACCACACTGAACAAGAGGTGGAGCAGTCTAGAGCTTCCTCCTCTGATTTTGTGTCTCAGTCAGAAAATGTACTGACACGGTTTTAGCAAAAGAGGCCCTCAAACATCACAACTGTATCAGTGAGAAATGTGACAGTCTCAGGTCAATGTCCCCCTGTCAGCCCTCTCTCACCTGTACAACATCTGGCCAGACTATTAGTTTGACCATTTGATGCCCCTCCCAAACCCACAGGTAACATCTCAGTCCTTCTTGCTGTGCTCTGGCAACTCTGCTCTCCCTACAGGGCAGGGCTCCATGCAGTTTCTCTTGCAGCAGCCACGGCACGCAGGACTGCTGGATGAAGCACTGTGATCCCACAGCCTGACAACCCTTTCCTGAGAGGATGCCAAGGCCAGCACTCTCCAGCTCTCAAGGCAGGCTGCAGAGAGGTTTTGCACACATTATGAGTGAGGGAAGCAAAATTTTCCTGGGCCTGTTCTTCAGTCCTTGAGTTCTTCAGGGAAGAAGTTCCACCCCTTTGCATATTTTTTGCTATATACTTGGACAATATAGCTGTATGCTTTCAATAGAGCTCTCACTGCAGAACTCACCCTTTTTAAAAAGTGACAGCTGGACATTTGCCTCACAGGGCCTAAACTTGTCCCCACTATAAAAAGGATGCCCCTTCATGTTATTAATACTGTAAGTGTGATGATCAAAATCAATGTTCAATCTGGACAAGGCAGTGCACTGAGAGAGATGAAACACTTCTAGAAGAGATTTGAGTATTTTTTTACAACGTTTTGAAGGTGGAGTAAAGTACTGCATGCTTCTGAAATTTCATCCATGCTTCTGAGATGACAAAGACTGTAATAGCCACTTACAAATCCCATGACGAGTCCATCATGTTTCAGAAAACAATTTTAGTAGGACGTCAAAATATGTAATTGTTTTGTCTCTCTGTGGTCATGTTCCCTATAATTAAATATAGCTTATATGTGCAGCAATAATGTGCAATCATGCTCCCAGAAGGAACACAGTCAGGGATGCGACTTCATTTATCAGAAGTTCATAGCTCACAGAGAATCAAAATTATGATTTTACTGGAGCTGTTGAAAAGTAAATGCTCTTTCCTCAGAAATGAAATACAATGTGATGATAAAATTACTGCATGTTAATATGTGTCAGACATGGCAGAGTTAGATGCCTCCTGATAGATATTTATGGGCTGATGCAGTTGCTTGTTGATAGGGCAGTAAGTCACTCCTCCAAGCCTCACGTTTTCAAGCTGCAGAAGATTCTCTCACTATTTTATCACCTGTTATGCAACACCCCAAAGATACAAGATGCTGTATTACAAGCAATATTTGTTATGATAAAATTTGGCAATGGTTGAGTCCTTGCTACCTCAAAATCGTGGCCTGTCACACTGAACAGTATCTTCACCCTTTGGATGAGTGTCTTCCTCTCCTCTCTTATATTTTGCTTTGGCTATGGACAGCAGGTTTGGTATCATCTCTTCATTTCATGTTTGTACCTGACTCCAAACTCACAGGATACACAATAATGCTAAAAATATTACTATTAATGATGAAAACCCTCAAAAGAGCTCTTACTGCAAGCACTCCACACAAGCTTGTTATTCTTACCATGAAAATTTAGTTCTTTGTGTTGGCTTCACAATGGCAGGAGCTGTTTTATTCTCCTGCCAGGAGAGAACAGAACTTTTCCACGGGAACTCCCTTGCAGTTCCGTGGCCCCATCAGCTGACAGTCTGTGTGCTGTGAGCCACAGTGTGGCTTTGAGGCAGGGAATGGAGTGCTTTCCTCTGCCAGTGCTGGCCTTCAGCCAGCCCCAGGTCCTTCTGACCCTGCTGCAGTTGCACCTCCTGGATGGATATATTTGCGTACCTCGTACATTGCTTCTGCTTTGGATTAGGAGAGGTTATTTAATCTCACCTGACTCCTCTCAGCTGGGTGGGATACAGGTCCCCTCATCACAGCTCAGATGGTGACCTGCCAATTCATCCTTGAGCATCAGTGGAGAGGAAGAGGCAGTTTGGAGGCACAGTTAATCCTACAAGCTCTAGGATGAGATGAATATTCACTCAGGGGACCTATTTTTCTCCATTATCTAGGAGAGGAGTCTCAGATAAATAGTTCCTATTCATTCAGGTCAATAAAATCATAGAGTCAGATTATTTTTTTTATTTTTGATAATTTTTGGGTGGCAAGGAGATGTAGGCACTCTATCTCCACAAGATAAGCCTGCAACTATAATCAGCTAATACACTGTGGTAAAAACACCTTGGAGAATGCATCATGGAAGAGAAAAGGAGGTTGTTTTCAGGTGTAGCATACATAGAAGAAAAATTCCTTGGTATTTTCATGTGGTGATGAATCATCTACCTAGTATTTAAACTGGTTTGAATCTAGTTCTGAGATTAGCCTTCAGGCAGCACTGGAACAGGGGGAATTCACCTCCTGGTTGCATCAAGCCTTTGTCTTCTACATGACTTCTCTTGATCTGAATGCAGTTGCTACAGCTGCATAAAGCACACAATGCTGGCATAAAGGTTCAAACTGTCCTCTCATGCTGCCAGTATTCTTTGTGCTCAGGTGCCCTTACTTTGAGACAAAACTTCCAGCCCACAGTTTGGTTAATTTTGAAAGCTTTAGTCTGACCTTATCATAAGCCTATTTGGCCAAGTTTGTGATACAATGGCATTAAGAGAATCATCTCTGTGCTATGCAGCTACAATCTGCTTTCGCTGGCAAGATAAATCTCTTACCTTCTTTCTATTGCTTAGCTGCTGAGAGGATGGGTCATAAAACACTGCACAGTTATTGAGAGGTTCCCTAATCATTTGGCCTGGCCCCAGACACAGTGGTAATGTTGAAAATTTCCACTGGTGTTTATGCAGCACTAGCCACGATAGTGTTTGTGACCCTAACTCAGAAAAAACCATTCCTTATCAGAAGAGTTTTTACACATGCTTAGCTTTAAGCAGAGGTTTATGTCCTACTGTGGAGAAAGACTGTGAGGCTGGGGCTTAAGGGAAATAGTCCTATGTGTAAAGCTTTCAGGATGTGTTTCCTGGGTCTGTGAGCGTGCTTGAGTACAGAGTGAAATGCAGGTAGACTGAGCAAAATATGGATTTCAATCAGTTTTTATTTTTGCATTCTCATGCACACACAATATTATTCATCTGCATCAATGCAGTTGATTCATGCATCTGTTTTCTTAAATACAACCTCACATGTATTTATGCTATAGATCCTCAAATAAATTTAGGACCTTAGCAGGTGCTTTTTTAACTGTTGTACTCCACATCTTTCCTCTGTTGTTCAGTATACCTCCAGGAGGTCTTGAAACAAAACATTAATGCAAAGACCACCTGTGTCAGGGTGATAAAAACAGCACACGCAAAAAAACCAACTCAACCCAAAAAAAAAAAAGGAGTTCTGCAAAGGTGGGTTCTGCTGGCTTTCTTAGATCTCATTTTGATGTATTTTTTCTGAGCGGGAATTCCAGGAGCTTGTCAAGGATGGAGAAAAGGTGCAAACTGCAGAGCTGCAGCCCCAGGGGAGGGTATGGTCAACACTAATACTCGAGAAAGAGCCCAGTTTGAACAGTGCAGGCTGTCTGTGGGACTGTGTATCTGGATGACATGGTGCATAAACTGAATATTGGACAGGCATAAATCAGTGGGGAAATGAACAGTGTCTGCTTTCAGTCAGTGTCCAAGGCAGGAAAGGCCACTGAATGTATCACTGCTTTTGCTCTTGTTCCTTTTCAATGCTGACTACTTTTAGGGTTTTTCTGGCATCTAAGATTGCTAGGAAGAAGACAGATAGCCCATTATGGTTTCTTTTGGAAGGAGAAGAGTTGTAATTATCCAAAAATCACAATGCTAGCTCGCGTTATCATTTCCTGATAATTGTTCATAGCCAAAATAGAGGAAAACAGATATTCCTCTTTGAATTGAAGAATAATTTTGGAACATATAAGAGGTCAGTGTTTTGAAAAACATGCAACTTCAATTAATTATGAATCTGGTTTTTATCTCGGGGTATGGGATCCAGTTTTAGATAAGGTACTTAGAAAAATGACATTAAGAGAAGCAGCAAGCTGAGGAGATAAGAATGAACTACTTAAACCTACTACTTTGAGATTTTTTTATTGATTAATTCTATTCAAACATTTCTCACAGGGAATAGAATTATGTCTTTTGTGGACTATGGGGTGTACATTGATGAGTACTGAAAGTTTAGGACATTTGGAACTTTCCAGTGATATGGCTCCACAGGTAATTTTTTTTTATTTTGGGAAATGACATTTCCATGGCCCTTTCCCAATAAATCCCTGTCTGATTTGTTTGTCTCTCAAGTCTTAATGCTTATTTGAATCTTTCTGGGGCCAGATTTCATAATTTTGCTCCCTATCTGTACCATGCCAAGTGCAGTGAAGTTCTGCTCCAAGTCTTGGTTGCAGCTATTACAACCAACAACTTCCACAATGGTGACAGCTCACCTCAGCTGACTGCTAAAATCTGTGTCAATGTAAAGGAAAGTAGGATGAGGGCACGGAAGGGAAAAAAATTCGATATTCCTCTGGACCAGGAGGTTGAGCAGCTCAGCCTGACATAGGTTTCACTAGACCCCCACCTAGCAGAATATGGGGAAAAAAGTGAAAATAAACAACATAAAAGCACAGTGAGATCCCAGCAGTTCAAGATGTTGAGCTCAGAGTGGAGAATGGGAGAGGAACCTGGAAGGAAGGACTGTAGTTATCAGAGAAAGATTGAAAAAGGGAGGTAGGGATATCTGAAAAGTGGGAAACAACATATGCAGATGGCTACAGTCGGGAAAGCAGAGAGTCAGTGGTTCTGTTCCTCTTTTGCTTTTTGTGAGGAGCTGTATCTCCCAGAAATGTCAGTGAAATGTCAGTCTGACATCTGTGTATCTTTGCCCTGCTCTATGGCTGAGCAAAGAGCTCCCCCCCTGTTCAAATGTTAGTTTTAACTGCTTTCCACTTGCTATCAAGGGGAGAGGGCATAAAGCCCTAGATCACACGACAGGTAAGTTTAGGACTCTGTTGAATCTAACAACCTCTTCCAGTTTCACATTTTGAAACCTTTATTCACATTTCTGTCCAAAGCTGCACTCTTCTAAGTAAGTCTTTTCAGTTAGCCAGAGTATGCCTATATCTAAACAGGGCTTGAATTTAAACAGCAGTATATGAAAGAAATCTCCACACTTGTGTGGTGCCTCACAGCATTTCTTCCATGGCATGATCTGAGACCATAAGGGGTTCTGTGTTTTTATTTGCTGCTGTCCTTTTCAAAATAGGTTGATCAAAAAAGAATGCTTTGGAAAGATTTAATTGCAATGCTCTATTTGGTGCTGCTGTGCTGTAGGAAGAGGGTGGCCAGCAGAAGCAGTTCAGGCTGTAGGGCTTTGTCCTGCTGATGGAGCTGATGCACCTTCTACGCTTTTCATTTTTTAAGCTTTTACTTTTGAATGCATTAAGCTGTGAGTAGCCACCTCTATGGTCCAAGTGTATTAGGATGAGGATGACTTTCTGGCTGCTTAACTGTCTGCTGTGTGCTCTAGCAAGTGTTTAGAACAACATTTTAGATAAGAGCATTGTAGTAGTCTTAAACAAATCAAAAGAAACACATAAACGGCTTTTCAGTGTTCCTGTTTTGACACTTACCAAGAATGGAACAAAATTCAGTGCTTCCCTTCAGATGTTTTATACCCCAGATAGATGTGCTGAGATATGTTTGACCAAAGATCTACCATACTGCTGCCTTTTGTGATCTGGTGAGCCTGACCTTGCTGGTCACCCAGCAAAAAGACTTTCAATGTGTGATTTCAAATGAATCATGCTCTAAAAGTGGCTACAGTTCTCTGTCTTTGCTACAGAAGGAGCTCAGGGCAACCAGCCCACAAACAAAATAGTTGTCTCCACTGCGAAAACCTACAACTACTTGAGATTCAGACCTCCTTTAAATGCCAGCAGTGCCCTTACCTCACCATCTTGCCTAGTGTCAGCAATGCTCAGAGGCAAGGACTGTACTTTATCTCAGTGCTGATATCAAGGGAAAGGGCATCAGGAAATTCTGTACTGGATAGGGAAACCTGTGAAGAAGTTAAAAAGTCAGCTGTGAAATCCATTACCTCTAGGAAGAAGTCAAATATAAGAAGAAGGAATACAAGTATTCTTGTGTTATCATGGTAGGCAGCAAGCAATCCCATCACACTGCTGAGCTTGGATAGGTGTTAGGAAACATGAGAGAGAAGGGGCAACAGATTCACCCCAGGTTTGAATAGCTCAAGCAATGCTGAGCAGAGCTGGATCCGACAGAAGAGTGGTAACTGTGAGTTTTGGATGATCATGGTTAGGTTAATCAGGATGCATTTCTGATGCAATTCTACAATGAGCACTGTTCCTTCCATTTAATTTGACCATACCCTTCCATTTCCAAAATATGAAAAGCAGTAAGAGAAGAAACAACCTGAATACATAGGCAGGTTTTGTCACTACCACTATTATGCATCAATATCAGAGATGGGTTTTTTTAATTGCTAGATTTCAAATCCCATTGGAGATGCATTTTGGTATAGAAATGACCTCTACTAATGATCCTTCTGTACAATAGTACTTGTGACAGGATAGATTTTGTTAATTTCAGTATATTTTGTCCACATTATGGAATTTGTATAGCTTTATAAATTAAAAAGTCTTTAAAAAAATACAAATTCTTACTTAGATAAAATCAGTGATCTTTGCTTACCATGAGGAGGCATTGCTACTTTTTCCGTACTCTTTCATCTTAGCTTTAAACCTTATTTTGCTCATATAATAATCAGGGCTTGGTGCAGTGGTGAACACAGTGGTGGTGCTGGGTTGATGGTTGGACTTGACTGATCTTAGAGGTCTTTTCCAACCTTAACAATTCTGTGATTCTATGGCTAACAAAACCTCTTGATATAGAAGTAAGAGAAATTGAGAAGCTAGTAGTCCCAAACTTCTGACTCTTACAGGAAGTGCAGGGACATATCTTCTAAGTTCCAAAATGGTGTCATTTCATTTTACAGATTCTCTGTAAATTCAGCCTAGTTTAGAAGTCTTGGATGCTGAATATATTATATATTAGCTAGAATATATGTTTTTACTGCAAAGAGAGAAAAAAGTTAATGCTTAAAAGAATTTATATCTTTGATCCTATTACCATGCCAATGCTGGTCCTACACTCACATGTTTTGCAAGAACAAGAAGACAGTTTGTGAATGGGCGTGAACATAAGCTGTGGTTCTTAGAACAAATAAGTCTTGATGCATTGACCTCAAGCTGAATTTCAGATTTCCTGAATCAGCAAAATTCTGCGTATCTTGTTTGAAATTCAGTTACTGGTGCTAAGTACTCTCATTCCTTCTGAGCTATTTGTCCATAAGTATTGAGATTGAGTTTCCAGTTTTTACCACATATGAAATGCATGACAAGTCATTCACCTATGAAGCAGACATCTCTGTAATGAAATATGGCAACTGGCTAGACCACAATATAGTGTTCTGTATGGGCATAAAAGAAGAGCAAACAACTTTTTTCTGAGTTAACTACTTAGGGAATTTTAGGTCAGTGGAAGGTAATAACCCAAAAATTAACTTGGCCCATGTGTACAGGCTAACATCTGTATTTTTGCAAAATAAATGCCACAGATGTTTTTATAACAAGTAACAGATGCAATCAGTGCTTGGATTTCAGATCTCATCTAAAAATCTTCCTGTGATAGGTGGTCCTTTCCCTCACCCCTTCCCCAGTCCTCTACAGAGCACTCACTCACTACCGGTTCAGACTGCTGTCTGCTACACACCTCATCACCAGCCTTTTGTACTACAGCTTTGCTATAAAGAGCTGGAATTTGATTTATGACAGGTGGCACTGTCATAGATAGGGCACAGCAGCCCTTTATTTGCAAGTCAAAAAATACAGTTCAGTGTATGATCAGAGAGTACAGTTGAGAGAGCACCAGCCCAGTGCAACACAGACACTTACAAAGATAACCTCTTACTTGTGCTAGAGACAATGTTTTCAGCAGATCTGGTGAGTCAGTGGAAATAAATACTCAATGCCTTGATAAAGGCACAAACACAGATGTCAGAAAGCTGCAGCCAAAGAAAGCAGTATTGTTATGGGATACTGTGCAATATTAAGTGTTAAAAAGCCATTTTTAAAGTGAATATTAACTTCAAACTGATGGTGTAGGCCTTTGTAGGGAGTTTTCTCCAATGGGAGCAGAGTGGTCATGAACATCACACAGGTGGAAAATGCAATGATTGTGCTAATGCTGCTGCACAGCCACAGCCCTGAGGCTGTACCTGGCCATGACCCAAGTGTAGTCACAATGAGAGATGGCAGATGCACCCTGCACCCTTGCAGCATGCTGAGTGATGTGCTTGCCTGCCATATGGATGGGCCCTTGTACTTAGTGCAGCTTCCAGCTGTATCACCTGACCCTGCAGTGGTGTCTCTTGGCTGGAACCAGGGTTTTGGCACCCGAGGTGGCTTGTTACAGAGGCACATGGGCTGGGCTCACCAGCTGAACTGATCCAGGTTGCCTGTGGAGTGACCTGGGATTCCCTCTGGCATGACTGGCCAGCTCAGGCACAGCAGTGATGTGATCAGTGTCTACCAAATTCCCTGGGGACCAGGGACACAGTAAAGTTTGCACTTGTCAAATAGTTCTGTAGAGGGTGAGGAAGTGGATATCTCCTGTTTCCAATTTATGTGGGCACAAATCCTGCAGATCAGTCTGGTGCTGGGCACTGTCAAAGCCTGGGACATCTCTGTGTGCTGCTGTTTTCCCAGGTAGTCTCAGGTGTCCTCAGTCCTGTGCTGCCTTTTGGTACAAGCGCTCCACGTGCTGCACTGGGAACAGGCTGCCAAGTGCTGCCTTTCTGACTTCCCCCTTTCCTTCCAGAGGACATCTCTGTCAGCACTGGAGCGCTCAGAACAGCAGATTAGGAGAGCATCCAGCCTGGAAGAGCTGCTTCACATCACTCACTCTGAGGACTGGAAGCTGTGGAAATGCAGGCTAAAACTCAAGAGCCTGGCCAACCTGGACTCCCGCTCTGCTTCACATCGCTCTACCAGATTTGCTGCTGCTTTCTATGATATCGACACACTGAAAGGTAGGTGCAGGTTTGTGGCTGAGTCTGATCTCAGCTTCAAGAACCCTCCCTGATCCTTGTGCTGTAAATTGTGAAGTAAGTAAGGGCGTTCCTATAATACACCCGTAGTGGAAACAACAGGGCATTGCTGGAAAATGACTTTGTATGAAAAAGTGTCAAACAGCCCGAGTACACCTCTCTGTTTTGTGGCCAAATGAAGCTTATTTTCTCTGCATACTCTCCAAAGGGAAGATGTACTGTGCAGGGATTCATCAGTCCACAAAAGAAAGAGAAGTCAATGTACAAAAAGCAGATCAGAATGACTGGCCAAGGGGCTGGAGAGCAGAATTGTGCTTGCTTGCATGCAGAAATGAATAAACTTTACTGCTGGCATTGAAATCCCTTTTTTATTAGGTGTGCTCTGATATAAGACACTGCACCAGTGTCTGTGTGAGAAATGAGAGAAAGAAGGTGTCATAACCTTAATCTCTTTGAGGAAAGAAAAGAAGCCCTTGAAGCAACCAACCAGCAACAGAAAGTGGAGAATCACAACCTACTCCCACAGCCAGAACAAGAATGAATATTGTTCCTTGTGGCTGTGATGCTCAAGAGGAATTGCATATTCATGGATGCAAAACAAGGATCAGTAACTATATTTTGGTGCAGGAAATGGACATTCTATACAGCAAAGCTAGACTGTAGCCTAAGGAACGACAGGCTGAGATAATCTTTTTGTTGTCTTTACCCTGACATGATCTTATCATATCACTTCCCTTTTGGGAAATCAGATATTGTGATCCCGTTCCAATGCCACTTTTACAACAACCCCAGCCACATTCACACGCCATTACTCAGCCAAATTATGTCTGAGCAATGGTCTTAAATTGCTTCTCTGAGCCACAACACAGAAATGCTTAAAGTGCCTGTCTGAAGAGGGTTTTCCTATCACAGGCATGGCTTTACACTTTCCACAGAAATTTTGTACAGAAAAAAAGCTAAAAAAATATAGACATGAAGAACAATTAAGACAGCTTTTAATAGTGAAACATTTTTATTACATACCTTTATAATTCTACTAAGCAACACTAAATATCCATAGAGTTATAAGGAGGAGTACCCAGAGTCAAGTGCTGTAATCCTCTACTCACTATTGGTCATTTAGTAAACACCAACATTTCTGAAAAACTCAAATATCCCTTTTGTCAAAACAGCATGACAATAGGGGATGTTATTAAATGTTACTGAGACAGGGAATATTGAAATGGGCATTTTTCAATGGCAGAATAATGTAACTTAATATTCAGAATGGAAATAATATTCAGACAACAAGGTCACTATGCCATTTTCTGTGCTGTGGCTAATTTGAGATGGTCACAGGGCTGGAGCACCTCTCCTATGAAGTCAGGCCAAGAGAGTTGGGGCTGTTCAGCCTGGAGAAGAGAGAGAAGGCTCCATGGAGCTCTAATTGCAGCCTTCCAGTACCTAAGAGGGAGCTACAAGAGAGCTGGAGAGGGACTTTTTCCAAGGGGATGTAGTGATGGGAATGGTTTTAAGATAAAATAAGGTAAGTTTAGATTAAATGTAAAGAAGACACTGGAACAAGTTGCCCAGAGGAGCTGTGGATGACCCATCCCTGAGTGAGTCAAAGCCAGGCTGGATTGAACACTAAGCATCCTGGTCTAGAGGAGGGTGTTCCTGCCCATGGCAGCAGGGTTGGAATTAGATGATCTTTAAGGTCCCTTCCAAACAAAATGGTTCAGTGGTTCTAGTTTACTATGGTCATATAGATACAGTTTTCTGCTTGGAACAACTATTAGGTTGCTTTCTACTTTCCTTCTGAAAGTCTAACTCTAGACACTGAGATATCAGCTTTCTCATTAAAAGTCAGGTTGCTGAAATTCAAGTTTAAAAAGCCCATTGGGCCATCTTCTTCATTTTTCTCTTCAAATTATCCCAGGACAGAAAGTACTTTTGTTCTAATATATTAATATATTCAAGGTACTAAAGTTCTTTGAAAAAAAAACAAACATGCCCATAAACATGTATTTCTTTCCCACAGCCTTTCCAGTCATTAAACAGTGACTTTTTTGCCAAGGGCATCTGTTTTGTTTTAATAAAATATTTTGATGAGAAGGCTGGGCCAAGACTCATCATTGTTTCACTGCAGTATCTTCCACAGCACTCCAAACTCCATCACGGAAAATTCAGGACTTTGTTCCTCCTTTCTAAAGCTTTAACGATGAATTTGCTGAAAGTTTGTGTCACTTCATCTAACCACAGTCTCCCCTGAGCTGCTCAGTCGCTAAGGACTGCAGCACTTTCAAGCTGGAGACTGTATCACAGACAAATTTCTCAGCAACTACTCTGTGCTTGGTCACAGAAAAGATCAGGGTGACCATGTGGCTTCTGAAAAAAAGATGTGACACCCACTTCCTTGGAGGCCTGTTCCTGTAACAGCCCTTCTGCTAAAGGAGTGGTTAATAAAGTGAGGATGTGTTTAGCTGGAAAGCTCATCGCTGCTTATACTCATTGAAGTGACATCTGAAGTGATTACATGCACATACCTTAATGAGTTTGGCAAACACTTCATTTTCTATTCTAATACTAGGATTAGATTGTTACTTTGATAGACTAACGTTACTCTAGAAAATTCTATTAATTTTCATGATTATTTTTCCCTTAATTTACGCCTCTTCTTCACAATTCAGACATCTTTTTTCCTGTACTCTTTGCATGACTGAAAAATGGAGCAAACCAACCCAATGGAAAGACTTTGCAGAAATAAACAAAATTATTTAAATATACAAATTCAGTTGAAGAAAATGTTAAAAATAACCAAAGGAAAGTCAGGAATGAGAAAAATAGATGTTCTTCTGAAGGTGAGGCATAGCATGCAGGTTAAAAATATTCCAGAATCTATTATTTCTCAGAATTTCACTGTAAATGTAGGCACTGCTTTTGCAATAGTAGGGAGGTGGACTGCACTGGAAGAGAGAGGGATTTTTTTAACAGTATAAAAGTTGCTTTTCATCTTTTACAACCCTGATGGAGATGGTAAAGAGGAAAAATGTTTTTCCTCATTTTATGAAGAACTTAAACCATAAGCATTGATGACTCATGAGCAATTCCATAACTGGAGTCAAGTAAGCAAAAGGCAAAAAAGGAGGGCCACCTCTTGACAGAACTCAAGGCTGTACTGTGTAGATATCGCTGTTTTCTCTGCCTGGTTCAGGCAGTTAATGTGTTATTCCTCCTCACAGTCAGAATTTGACAAATCAGTCAAGCCTAGTCTACAACAATTCAGTATTTGAAAGATGCCATGGTGTTCTGAGTAGACGACTCACGCTTGAATTCATATTCCTGTTATTCAGCCTTGAACCCCCTGGTGGTACTGAGGTGTGAGACTGTTTGTCTTGGATTTCACTGGGCATTTTGGAAACAGTGCTCTCTGGCTGACACCCACCAGGAGTACTCATACCCTCTGACCAGAATCTGGTAATCATTAATGTGCTTTTGCACTCAGGCCCAGGCTCTGCTGAGTCCGTGGTGGGGTGCACTCACAGAGAGGGTAAAATGGCAATAAGGAAGGCTACCCTGGAGCAAAAGGGAACAGGGTGTGGGGCAGCTTTGTCAGATGGACACTCTGGAGCTGGGGACTCTCAGCTAAGGGAAATCAATCTAGCCCTACCTGATCTGCTGGAATGAACAGAGGTTTTGGTCATTTGCATTGAAAGCTAAAGGCAGATAAATGCAACAACCTCTCTGCCAGTGCAGCTGCTGTAACTTACTGGGATAATTTTGTATTCAGACTCTCTCTGGTCCTTAGATTGGTCCAAATAAGTGCAAATTGATCCAAGTAAGTGAAAATGGCCTGCCAGAACTTCATTTTTATTTATTTAATGCTTCTGCTTCACTAATCAAGAGGTTTATTTTAGCCATGATTGTCCATAAAAATGGTGTTTTCTCCAGTCATAGATGAAGAATGGCAGAAGACTCAGTGTGTGCCAAGGGAAACCTGTGTGGAAGTTGCCAAAGAGCTGGGTACAACAACCAACAAATTTTTCAAGCCTCCCTGTGTGAATGTGTTCAGATGTGGAGGCTGCTGCAATGAGGAGAGTCTCAGCTGCATGAATACAAGTACAACTTACGTGTCAAAAACGGTAACTGAGGTTATTCATCTGTTTTCTTTTTACCCTGGCTCACCAAAAAGGGAGGGGAAGGAGGATGTTTGGTTTCTGAGATCCTGTTAGGAAAGATCTGTCTGCACTATCATAACAAACAGAAGAATTAATTTTTTATCCATGTGAAGTGAATGCAGGAGTGTGCAATAGCATGTTACATTCATGTTGCACTATTAAAAATTGTTTATATATGTGTAGAGATGGAAAATCAGGCCCTGAGAAAGTGACTGCAGGCTCATGACGATCAGAAGTTTGATCCTTCTTCAATATATTGTTGCTTGGACTGGGGACCCCTTGAGAGCATTGTCTCCTAGGAATCCTCTGTGTCCAAGGTTTAACCCCAGGAAATTTTGTTGTGTTGGACTGCTGTATTTCAACATTATCATCCCTGCCAAGAAGGATAACAATTTTGGATGGGCAATTTTGAAGCCAAAAAAGGAGACATATTCATCAGGAGAGACCAGATGCTCTTAATTAGCAGGCTTCAGGATCTGAATGTCCCAAATCACACACCTTTTAGGGAAAGAAAGGCATAAACCAGTAGTCAGTTACTAAATAGGTGCAATAGGCAACACCCAAGTTTTAATGACCAGTCCCAAAATCTGAGCATAGAGTTGCCAGACAGCTTCTTTCTGTAGACTCCCATAAGAGACTATGTACAGAGATACCTTGCCCCAGTGGGTGACCAAGCAGAGCTCCAAGTGGAGTATTTTCAATCTGCTCTGTGGATGGAACAAACTGTGTTCATCAGCAATCTGGTCTAGTGGGTGGCACCCCTGCCCATGGGAGGGGGCAAGGGGTTGGAACTCATCTCTGAGGTCCCTTCCAGCCAAGCTTTTCTATGATTCCATGATTCGTACCCACAGATGAAGCACAGGAGACTGTGATGAACCTTCACCTTGTGCGTTCCTAGTTCACTTGGCTTAATAAATGAAATTCTACTTACGGAAAAGGCCTTCCTTTAAATCAGGACAAAGATCAAGAGAGAGCAGTGGTTTCAAAAAGAAAATTGAAGCCCTCATGGGGAACAGGTCCAATTCACTTCTGTATTTATTTTGTGTTTGTTGGATTGTAATTCCACTGCGTCTGGTTGTACTGGAATATAGCTGGAGTAAAATAAATCAGGGCCTGTCCTTCTTGCGTCAATGCTCATTAATTGCTTTCATTCCACACTAGAAGGAGAAAGCTGTTATGAGCTGTTGGCCACACACAAAAGACATCTGATCAGCTCAGGGAGCTAGGTCAGGCTAAAAAGTATTTATTTATTTATGTGTTTTTCTGAGCAGCAGTTCATAAGTCTGTTGAAAAACTGCAATTTTGCAGTGTGTAACATTCCTTTAGCATCCTTCCAAATAAGCATTCCCTCAAAAGTCCCCAGCTAAGCTCCACTTCTGGATACACCACCATCAGTCCAGATTTATTCATCTAATGGAATTATTCCCATATTCCCATATTAGTAAGAGGATTTTTTTCCATCGGTATAAAATATCCACTGAAGGATATTAATACTGCCTAAAGTTAGACACTCCAACAGCTAAGCTTTAATGCCTAAATAGTCTGGCTTAAGAATAATCAGCCCTGCAGGTGGATGCAGCTTCAAGCCAAGATATGCTGGCACACCAAGACATGCCCAGTGCTTCTGTTTCCATGGGAAGGAGCTGGTTTGAGGGCTGGAGGGAATGTGGATCACTTCAACAGCTCCTACACATAGCTGCCCAAGGAATCAGAGCCTCCACAGGGCTACTCAAAGTTCACTCTCAAGATTTTGGAGAAGGTTTTGTTCCTTAAGCTCCTGCTTAAGTAAACAGAGAGATGTTTCCAGGATAATTCCCTGCAGAAATTCAGCTGAAGAAGAATGAACTTTCCTCTATTTAGTCCTGTTTCTTCCCTCTCTGAGGAGATTCTTAATCTGGACCGGTTAATTTAAATCCCTAAAATGCAAACTGATTATACCCAGTTAATAGCTGTCTCTGTAAATGGTAGAGATTCAACTGATGATATAACCAAGAACAAAGTTCTCAACACCTACCTCTTTCCCATTTGGCCCTAGCATCCAGAAGAGGTTTTTGTGTTTGCTTGCGAATAGTTTTGAGTAGTCTTGGGTGTTTAATAACTGTAATACAGCACTAGGATGCCCATTTTGGCAAGTTCCTACCTTGGTGGGCATTGCTTACTCTTCAAAACCCTCAGTGCACTTCTGCTCATTTATATGAAATTGGACACTGTCTTAAGCTGTGCCAGTGGAAATTTAGGTTGGATCTTAGGAAAATGTTTTTTACTGAAACAGTGATAAAGTACTGGAATCGTCTGCCCAGAGAGGTGGTGGAGTCACCA
Source organism: Chaetops frenatus (assembly GCA_013400775.1). Classification (NCBI taxonomy): domain Eukaryota; kingdom Metazoa; phylum Chordata; class Aves; order Passeriformes; family Picathartidae; genus Chaetops; species Chaetops frenatus. The sequence continues at coordinate 57,547 of VZTR01000479.1, read as the reverse complement.
TCCCTGGGTGGGTTTAAAAAAAGACTGGATGTGGCACTCAGTTCCATGGTTTAGTTGAGCTGGTTTTAGGGCATGGGTTGGACTCTATGATCTTAAAGGTCCCTTCCAACCCAGTGATTCTGTGATTATGTGATATTTATGGTCACTGTCTCTAGAAAAGAGCAAGGGTGGGAAAACTGGAGGAAAAGAATATGATATTTTTATTTTTAACTGTAATTATTAAAAATTATTCATAATTAATTATCAACTGTATAATGGAAACTGAAAAAGAAATGTTATTTGTCCCAACCAGCTCTTTGAGATCTCAGTTCCCTTGACAAGTGTTCCTGAGCCTGTGCCCATCAAAATTGCCAATCACACAGCCTGTAAGTGTACACCAAATACCCAGCGCCACCAGTACACCATCATACGAAGATCTGTCCAGTACCCAGAAGAAGATGGGTAAGTGCCCTCATTAGCAAACTTCTACACATGTTGAAATTGTCTTGTTCTGATTTGCACCTTACAATGGTGCTTTCTCTTTCTGTTATCCCAACAGTTTTTCCGAATAACTTAGTTATCGCACAGGGTTAGAAAGTTCATCAAAACCATGTGAATTTTAAGCGAATGGGCATCAGAATCCAACAAGCTGTTGGTCAGTTCAGCAGCATCTGGAGTCAGTAAGATATTAAGTTTCGTGAGCAGGGACTTTAAGTGCTCATATTGGCACTGTGCTCCACTGGAGCAATTTGGGTATATTTGCATAGACATTTTCAGCCTGACACAGCAACTCTGCTCATGCATTATTTAGCCAGGGCACACTGAGTTCTGTGCTCAAGCAAAGCCCTCTGCCACACCTTATGGCATGTCAGGTCAGAATCAATGAGAATTTGGCTTTTCACTTTTTGATCCAGTCTTGGTTTGCATCTGTTGGGCTCATGGACTGGAGAAAAGTGACCTCACATCTTGCTCCAAAATATGGCATAAAATACTCCTCACTAGTAGTCCTGGTGAGAAAAGGCTACATAAATTAAACAAAGACTCCAGAAACTCAAATAGCTTGAGTGACTCACTTGAAGTCAGGTAGAAATCTCTGTTGAGCCCTCCATTCTGCTTGTTCCCATCACTGCCCTTCAGCTGGGCATCAGGTTGGGGAGAGGTGTCCTTTCAGCAAAGCCACTTCAGCCCTCCCTGAGCCTGGTGGCCACTCTGAATCCTCTCTTGATAAATACAGAAGAATCTCGTTCTTTTTTTCAGTTTGTGTGTGTTCCCTTCCCAGAGCAAAGGGTCTGAAAGCCAACCTGTGCCTCTGACACTGAAATAGTCCCCTGTGCATCCATGAGCATGGGCAAATCTAACCTGGAACTGAATCTTCTGGTAGCAAGGTGAAATTGAATAAAGTTGCATGATATGAATACTGCAGGACAAAGACCACCCTGCCTGGGATAAAGCTGTTTTATGGAAAAGTAGAGCTGCAAAACTGCAGCTGTTTCCTAGGCCCATAATCTGAAATAGGTGCTGGACTTTCTTCTTGTGTCGCTGGGAGCCAGAGAGCCCCACCCCATCAGTAGAACCACCCAGACCCAAATCTTTCTGTTTGCCCCAGCCAGGCCTTCACGTGGTACAAGTGGCAGACCCAGCACACCAGCAGGCTCATTTTGCCAAATGAATACTCTGATATCCCTGATTATTTTTTTTTAATTCCTATCTCAATTTTTTTCTTCTAGGTGCCCCTTTACCAACAAATTTTGCCATAATGGATGGATCTGGGATAGTGACAAATGCGAATGTGTTATAGACACACAGCACTCCAACAGACGAGAAGGTAAAGATGAAATGTCAAGGAGACACTTTTGTATACTATCTCCAAGCTCTCTGTGTCTCATTTTGGTCTTCTTCTTGCTTTTTTTTTTAGCATTGAGAGAGTTACAGTTTTTATTCCATATCCCTAGACAGACTGGGATTATGGTGTGGAAACTCACCTGAAACTAAACACAGATATGTGCTTACCCCATTTCATGTTTTTTTGCTTGGATATTTTAGTCTCTCTATATTACCAACCTGAGTAGGACATAGGAAAGTATTTATAAAATTTTTTGAAGTAGGCACACTGTACAAATATTTATTTCACATGCTTCTTAAACTGTATGATATGCATTAGGGAAACCTTTTAACCGTAGAAAAAAAATGCCCTAGAATACATTGCATGGGGCAGATATTATTTTTTGTTTTTTCATTCTTACACAAAGAATCAATAAGGAATAAAAGAGACAAAACCAGCCTTGCATGTTAGCTGTAGTCAGTGCAAAAAATTATATAACCTTATAAAGTATTTGAGTACTTTTAATGATAATCTTAAGGTTTTTAGGAATCTTTCAAACTGATATACCCTACATATTCAGGAGTATGTATGTATACTTCTTCAGGTCTGTGGAAGAGGACAAAATTTGTAGAAGAATAGTAGCTGCCCTTCTTCGTCTGCTTCTCCTGTACAATTTCAATTTGTCAAAAAAATTTGCAGGAAATATTCTGGGTGGTAACTGTGTAAGTCTAAACACACTTATTAGCAATAAATATTAAGAGAAATTTTCTCCAAGTCCTGTGTAAGGTTTTTAAAAATTGTTTTTCTCAGGAAATTGTATGGGTCAAAATAACACGATCATAGCACTAGAAGAAACAGACAGAGATGGGAACCTTGCCTTTGTGCTTTAAGTTACATTCAGCAAGAAAAAGAATAAACCTTCCAAGGCAACAATAAATCAATCTGGTGAGAAATTTGTAGACTAGCAAACTAAAATAAAGCTAAATAACCTCATAAACGGGTCTACTGATTACAATCTCCTAATGTTAATAAGCAAGAAATAATTTGCATAGTGGTTTCTGTTGGATCTTTTCTCACTCTGGATAAAGATCCTGTGACCATCAGGTTAGACAGTCAACCACAAGTTAGACTTTTCTGTCCAGAAAGGATTAGTACTCAGTATTTCAGACTGAGTCTGAAGGACTGAGAATAGCCAGAGCCCTCTTAACTCAGAGTCGTTTGTAAAGTCAGCTTGGAGCATTTAATTCTGTGGCTTGTTGAATTATGGCCTTTGTTGACATAGACTCAATACTTCCTCAGAAAAAATATCATTCTCTGAAGTACATTGTGTCTGGCAAGTGGCCGGGACAAAAAAACTCAAAATCTGTCTTTGAGGTTGAAACAAAGTGAGATCTAAACACTCTACACCACTTCACACATGCCAAGCTTTACCACCCCAAGGAAAGGGTTGGTTTTCCAAGAATTTTGGGCAGACTCCCTCCTCCCTTTCAATAGGTCTTAGGTTTTATTCTGTTGAGATACTGGTTTTTCAGCATTGAAAAAATAATAATGCAAATTTCTTTCAAGTAATGTGCAAGCCTTTTCTGGCCACTGAGATCAGGAATCAGATGGCAGAAGTGCAGGGTATATTTCACATTCCACAGGTTATATCCAAGAGCTAATTGTAAAGCTACAGGAAATTACCTACCCAATGACACCTTACATGCCACGACCTTTAACCAGGGATGTGCTGCTTGCATTTTAATAAAGCTTTCACAAAATGTGTTCCCTTTTTGCTAGGATTAGCTTCATATTGTACTCCAGATGTGCATTTTCAGAGAATATATTAGACAGTGAGTTCCCTTGGCTGTTTCAGCTTTTTTTCTGAAACAAAGTATTTTCTTTCATCTTTGACAAACATGAATGAGCTCCTTGTTGAAGTGCTAGGCCAGCCTGCCCTCTAGTAGACATAGCATTACTCCTTAAAAATTTCTGCAGTGGCTGTGTACTGAAGTACACATGAGGTGGGTATGGTAGTTTGCATGGATGTGCCTTTTTGTCATGGGTATAGACTAAATCCTTTTTGAGATTATCTTTTTAGAATTTGCTGTCCAGTAAAGATTTGTGCATTCCAAAACATAACACTAGGCTCTCGATGCATACATCCCCCCAATTTTTTTTGTGCTGGGTTCAAACCACAACAAATAGCAGTTTTAGAATAAAGTGAAATAATCAGCTTAACCCTCTTGAGTTCTTTTCTGCACGGGAAGTTACAACAGAAATTGTGAAGTCTAGAATCTATCAGAAAGTACCTGTGTGAGTCCTAATGAACAGAGAACAGAAAGAGTTAGTGTCTTGAAAAGCAGGATTTAGTCATGTAGAGCTTACTGCTAAAAGATGTGTGTACTATTGCAGGACTCCCTCCTCTTGCTGAGCTGGCTATGTGCGGACAACATATGGAATTTGATGAAGAAAATTGTGAATGCATCTGTAGACATAAGTGTCCCACAGATTTCTTTCAAAGTAAAGAGAACTGCAGCTGCTATTTGTGTAGGGAGAGCCAGGAGAGCTGTGCTCTAAAACACAAGATATTTCATGCTGAAACCTGCAGGTAAGTGATCCTTGCCACTCAACATCTGGAATGACTGGAATTAGCTTGCCTAGATGTTAGAGCTGCAAGTGCTGAATTGGCCAGGAGGTCCACTTGGGATAAAATACCTTGCTGAATTAAGGGAGATAATAATAATAATAATAATAATAATAATAATAATAATAATAATAATAATAATAATGGAGATTATATTTACAATACTTACCTCATAAAAGGAATCTAAGGTTTATTAGTATTTTAAAGAAATATGGACAAGGCTGCTATTCAACTGTCAATACTTTTTTTTTTTTAATCTAATCTTTAGGGAATGATGATTAAAACTGTACTACAACTGGTATTAGTTTTTGCAGTGAGGTATGTGTACTTGTACTTGAAGGTAGGCAGAACCCACCCTGTGACAGCTGTTCTCTGCGACAGCTGAAGGCAATCTCATGGATGGTTAGGGACAAAGGTTTCCTTAATTGGCACACAGAGCGCACAGCAAATTCCTTATCCAGTTTGTCCTCACAGCAAGTAATTTTGCAAACCTAATCCAATTTTGTACACATAGAAATCCATTCAACCAGCTCTGACTCCACCGAGAAGCAGGAAAATTGTACTGGGGCTACTATACTCCATAAATTTCCCTAATCTGTTTGACTTATTAGTTTTGAGGTTTCTGTGTCAAATCACAGATAGAAAATGCCCTCTTAAAACACCTGTTTTCATGGATTAGTTAATTTCTTCAATTTTTCAGAAAGCTTCTGTCCCATGTAGAGACCCAGGAGCATGCAGTGGCTTAGTCTCAAAGTTTATATAAGGATAGTCAGCATCTATTTTTCCTGGGTACCTTGGCAGAGCTGCAGTTCACTGAATGGTCACCCACAGGGTCCACTCCCAGTGGCTTCATAGGTTCACTGACAGGGAAGATGCTGTGGAAGCATCTTTGCATCTTCAGGTTCAGCTTTGAAAACAAGGAAAACACAAAATATTTGGCAACAAAAAAAAACCAATCAGCAGAGCTAAAAATGAGCATGAAAGAGTTGGTTATCTATACCTTTCACACAGGTGGGAGGGGAGAAATGTAATCATTTGTTTACATGAATTTGGCTTCTAGAAATTACTGTTATCCGGACACAAGATCTTAATGTCAGACTTCTAGTATTTCTGGAGGAGCAAGGCTTAATCATGAAGTGAGATAAGATACTTTGCAGAGTTTGAGGGCAGCACTATCCAGTGTTGACCCTTGGGACTTCACTGCTCTCAAGAAATGAAAGCATCACTGAAGTCATGCCTCTGGACAAACAGACCACTGCAAGACATGTTGCTGTAGACAAGAATTGTCAGGCAGCAAATTCTTGTCTCCCTGTGTAGTAGGATGTCAACACTTTCCCAAACAGTGCATAGGGAGCATTGCAGTGTTCAGTAATGAAAAAGTTGAGGAATATGACAGTCAAAAATTATGACATTAAAATGCTTCTCTCTCCTTTATCAAACAGTTGTGAAGACAGATGTCCATCCCAACCCAGAACATGCCCAACTGCCAAACCAGTGTGTTCCAGGCACTGTCGTTGTCCAAAGGAGAAGAGAGGTTCTCATGGGTCCCAAAGCAGAGAAACTCCTTGACTGAGCTTCCCCTATTCTTTGAAAATCCACTGCTTTGCAAAGTAGCTGTCACTGACTTTCAAACAATAGTAAACATGAACATCTTCCACATTAATAGCAGAAGAATTAATCCAGTCTGCATTTATTTATTAGAGTAATCACTAACTGCAAGTGAATCCTCTGGGACATTGGTAATTGTTCTCTAAGAGGTAACAACAGCTGATGAATTTCTGGCTGCGTGGAAGAAAGATTGGAAAGTACCAGTTCAATGTTACATTATGGAAGATGAAGCTGTGTATTGGAAGTAGAGTCACAGTCTCCAGCCACTCCTTCAGAAACTGAGACTTGATAATCTTAGCCTCTGAATCCTTAGCTAATGCAGCTCCTGGGTAAAACATTCTTCAGAAATTCAGTGTACAGGATTTGGCTTCTATAGGTTCAGCACTGAGTTATTTGATCTACTGTCCAGCTTTGATTATCATTTTGTGTTTATTGTACAACTACTGTCAGATGTGCCATATTTAAGTGTATATAAGAAAATAAATACTTCAGTTATTCGAGTGGATTTGATTTTTCTCTGTTATTTTAAAACTCTGCCCAACAAAAAGAAAAGAAAAGAAAAGCTCCAAAGCCACTTCAAGTACAGTTTTCTTACATTTGTTCCACAGGGACTGGCTTCTGCCCAAACCTAGGTCGAAACAAGGTCACTTGACCCAATAGTTTCAGTAAAAAAGAAGCATTTTTTTCCCATGCCTTCCTGACAGCATGTGTGATTTATTTATTTGTTCCTGGTGTAGTGTTTTAATCTTCCTAAGGGGATAACACCACACTAGTGCTAACTCTTCGGTGATTTTTGGAAAAGCACTGTTCACTATGAGATGGTTTTCCTTTTAGGCTACCATGCAATGAAAATATCTCCTTTGCACTGAAATTCCTCTCCCCAGTGTGAGGCCTGAGTAACAGTCCTTTAACCAGATCAGGTAAAGGGCCAGTATTATTTTCTCAGCCACTGAAGTCTGGTGTGAGCTAGTCCAGAGAAAATATGAGAAATAATCCTGAACTGGAAGTGATATTCTTGACACCTGTATGATTTTTTCCCAGTTGCTGAATTTTCCAATCCTACACTGCACTATGAACAAAAGCAATAGAATATATGAAACAAATGCTACAGAGATGGAACATTTGTCACAACACAGGGAACAGGAAATGGATTTCTGATGTGCAACTAGGTTTTTTTTTTTTTTTTTTTTTTTTTTTTTTTTTTTTTTTTTTTTTTATTCATAGAGGAAAAATAGGTTTCTTCATAATGAAACTAGAGCCAAATCCTGTAAGATTGATTGAATGGCTGGACAAAACACCGAACAATTTAACATGCCTTTATTCTCAGTAAGGCATTTAGGATTTGATCCTGAGTGCTGTGAGTGCTTCCTGAGCCAGCTGGGACCTAGGTCTGTGCAGATATACCTGCAGGCTGTTTGTGCTACCTGTTCTGTGAGCTGTGAGCACATGGGTGGAGCCCCTGCAGCAGGGTCACCTGCACTGGGCTCCTGCTTGTGGGTGTTCCTCCACAGCAAAGGACACGAGCCAGCAGCATGAACTCTGCATGGACAAGAGGAGGAAGGTGATCCCAGTGCAACACCAGGTGAAGCAGCCTGGCAGCACAAACACGCCCTCACATCTCTCCTGCTCCTCCAAGAGGCTCTAAATTCAAACACCACGTGTTCCATGGTGGTGAAGTCCCTGAGCTGCACAGGGGTCCTTAAAAGAAGCAAACTGCCCCATCACTTCTATCTCATCAGGGGGCACCCTAACCAAATGGCTGTGTTGCCAATAAGCTACACCTGTAGAACACTCCTCAGAAAGCCAGGAAGCTGCAGAGGCAAACCTGACACTTAACTGGTAGCACCAGAGGTACATGGAATAAAAAACACACCTTTATGCAAAACCACACAGAAGTATTTGTAAAGCTAAACTCTGTGGAAAGAAATCAATCTTTTACATTTCCCAGCTTAACTTGGAGTTTAGCAACTGGAATGCTGTATTAATTACATCTGTGTCTTGTCAGTGTTGATCTGTAGAGGCTCCCTTGGTTTTCTGTCCTAACCAGTGAATACATGAGCTTTATTTTTCAAAACTGAACGCTCTTGCCAGACAGACAAGTAAGTTGGCTTCAACCCCAGAAGGCTCTTAGATAAAGCAGTCACTGAGGGGCTGAAAACCATGTTCCAAAGCTTTTCTCACAGAGATAGAGAGGGATTTGAACATGAACCCCCAAACCTCCAGGTGATTACAATGGCCATTAGGACACCTAGGCTGGAAAGGTACCATCACTGACCATCACTTTGAACCCTGCTCTGAAGTTTTCCACACTTCCCTATTCCACTGAAAAACAGATCTATGCCTGGACATCCAATGCAGGAATTAAGATCCTAGTGGGAAGGAGTGAAATGAGATTCTGCTATATCCATAGGCTTCTTTCAGTCTAAACCTCTGGGTGAATTTACCCTTTAACCTCAAAATTTTGCTCTCAAATCTCGTGGATCACTTTGTTAAACACTTAGGCAAATACTTTTGATAGTGCTGTGGTTTAACCCCAGCTGGTAACTAAGCACCACCTAACTCACTTACTCTACCACCACCCTAGTGGGGAGATTTGTAAATTAAAAGTAAACCTCATGGCTTGAGGTAAGAACAATTTGATAATTGAAACAAAATAAAAGATAACCACTACCACAATAATAATAATAATAATAACAACAACAACAACAACAATAATGCTATTACTAGTAGTAGTTGTAATGGAAAAAAAAGAGAGAGAGAGAGAGGAATAAAACCCAAGAAACATAAATGATGTACAACACAGTTGCTCGCCACCCACTGACCAATGCCCAGTACATCCCAGTGGTGATGGGACTCCCCTTCCCCAACTCCCCCAGTTTATATACTGGAAATGAAGTCCTATGGAATGGGATATCCCTTTGACCCACTGAGGTCAGCCATCCTGGCTGTGCCTCCTCACAGCATCTGCTCTCTGTCAGAGCATGGGAAATTGAAAAGTCTTTGATTTAGAGTAAGCAATAGCTAAAACATCAGTGTGTTATCAATATAATTCTCATACTAAAAACAAGACACAGCACTGTACCAACTACTAAGAAGAAGGTTAACTCTATCCCAGCCCAAGCCAGGACAGATACAAACATGCTCAAGCAACAGAGAACGTGTGGTGATCAACAACACACCTGGAGGTCAATGTAAAATTCAGTGTTATTTTCATTGAATTTAACCCCCTACAGGTTCTTATACCTGTGAGGGGTTTCTGTTTTGCAGGAGCAATGTGCCTGACAGCTTGTGGATTAAGAACAGTTCTTAGGCTTACTGTGAAGACGGAAAAGGAAACTGCTTGTGGTGGCATTCACTAACAAGAGTGGCCTAAGAAGACAACACACAGGTTTTTATCTAGTTTATAACTTCAATTCTCTTTAGAGGTTCTCAGCCCTAATTTTCAGAAGCCTTATGAATGTGCTTCTGCATGCTTCAAGCAGGACTGTCAGCTCTGGTGCAACCTACAAGCATCTTACAGCCTATTTCTTTTACAATAAATTCCTACCTGCTCCTAAGGCCCTGTGCCAGTCTCTGTTGTAGGGTACTGCTCTTTGCCACCCTGCTCTCCTAATCATTACAAAATTACCAAAGCTAGAGCATATATAGTGCATATCTGTGACATTCACTGAAGCACAGTGTGGAAAAGCCCAAGAATTTAGGCCCAGTGCTGTGAATGACAGTGCTGTGTGATGGTCTTTCCTGCCACAGCCCCAAGATCTGGATGTCACCAACTCTGTGGCATAGCCATCATGTGGAAGATCAAGCTTAAAAGGAGAGTCTGGGTGAAGAAGCAAACACATGCAGATAATTAGATTTTGGCAAGGATTTATAAAAGTTCAATGTTATTTTGTTGGTAAGATTCTGGAATTTTAATTTAGAAATATACAAAAAAATTTTAAAATAGAAATGTTTTATGTTATCTTTCATATCAATACATCAGATTGACTTTTAATTAGGATATTTAATAAAACTATTATTAATTGGGATAATTAATAAAACAGTTTAGAAGAATTAAATGAGGCATGTAAAATTTATAGCAGATCTGTTTTTTGACTGATGTCATTAACTCTTAACCTATGATTAAATGACCCTCTGAGAGAGAAGGTTATTGAGCAGTGGAATGTTCTCTTTGAAGTTTTAAAGGCCTTTTATACTGTGTTCAGCACTAACAGAGTGTTGCTTTTTAGGCATATGGACATGATTTACAGATTTCATAGGCAGAATAATAGTGCTAAGAGCTCCTGGTGCAGCGTGTCTTAATTTCTATACAGTGAGGGATGTCTGTAATGTGATATTTGTATTGTGTATGTAATAGGAATGACAGTATTGAAATAATAATTGTTAATTCTAAATAAACACACATGAAGTTTCTCAAACCATCAGTTTTTATGAGTAACTAGCTTCTACTTATATGTGCTTTTTTGCAGGAAGGGGACAAGGAAGAATATGAGTCAGAATAATAGCTAAATATGCACACTGCATTGAAAGAGTCAGGAAATATTTATCTGCTTGCAAAAACTGTACTTGACTTCCAGAAGGACAGAGGTACAAGTGATCTTACCAAATGCTGGTGACATGGAATAAATCCAAGCACGTCTTGAAAGTATCGCTCTCATTTACTTCAAAAGCTATCACAGGTCATATCCTGTGACATTGCTTATAGCAAGAATTATTCATGGGAGGGCTGACAGAGCACATATAAATCCTGTCATGCTCATATACACTGCAAACATATAAATCTCTATGTATCCTTTGGGCATCAACTCCAGCTGACTTGTAAGATCCCTTCCTGTATTTCAGCGAAAACAAATGTGACTCTGCTTGGGTTTATTTTTTGTTTTCTTGTACCACTGCAAGTCAGGGTTTATGCTATTAAAATTATTTTTCTTTACAGTAGTGTAAAAAAAAAAAAAAAGAAAGGAAAATCTTGAGAACCCAAAACTGAATCTGAAGAAGCTCCTTCAGCTGCCTGTTTCCTGTGTATTTTCGAAACAACTGGTAAATACATTTCAACTTTAAAATATCAATGAGATTGTGATCTTCTGATTCTGGACTTGTGGAGTGAATTGTTCTTTCTGGAAATACAAGGTGTATACCAGGCCAAGTAAATCTATGTTCACATTTATTAAAGTCTACATGAAAAAAAAGCCAAACAAGCAGGGCTTACAAGTGATGTACTGCCATTCATTTTATTTATCAAACTCCTACATCAGCAGTTACTTAAAAACCTCACTAAAAACTTTTAACTCAGGGGTAAAAAATCTGTTTTAAATTAAGATAAAAAGAAAGTGCTCCTTTGGGCAATAAAACAAAATGAGTACACAAAATGATGTGTCAGGGCTTGGTCTGCATTTTGACTTCAATGCTATTAACACCCTTCTTTGTTTCCACTTTTATCATACTTTACAATATTTCTCAATGTGAAAGGTCATTCCAGGCCAAGAGCATTGGGGATCCATAATTTAGCACGAACCATTTCCTTTCTTAAACATCTAAAGGTATCTTTAAAATGTTTATGGTTGAATAATCAATGATTTAATTCTAGTCTGCATTGGTATATGCTATATATGTAAAAATACAACAGTAGTTATACAAAAAATATCTAGTTATGGAGTGTGATTACAAATTAAGTGCCAAAAAATAAGGTAACAAAATAGGAAGCATTTCATGCAGTATTTTGCCCCACTTTTTTATGTTAAGTGGTATTTTTAATTGGTGATATGTGGCTTAGGATCCCAGGTCCAGCTGAAATGTTAAGGCAAGATACCCAAACTAACCCATCAGTTTCTGTTAGGTGACTTGTTGGCAAGGCATTTATCCAAAATTTCCCTTGATACCAGATCCCAATGTCTATGAACACTCATGTGCCTCTTTCACTCTTTTTTCTTGAGAAAGTCTATCTTGATCCCTATTAATGGGCTAACTGTTCAGAATTGTGTTTAAACATTCAAATATAGCTGCATAGTGGTTATTTTGATCCAGTCCTCAGAATAAAATCACCAACACAAGTGATGAAACACAAGGAAGAGCTTAACACACCCACAAGAACTATGCAAGGCTGCTTATCAGTACTGCCTTTGCAATAAACATCAATATTTTCCTGTAGCTCAGTTATGAAGGTATATAATGAAAATCCCTTGAAAGTCATCCTGTCTCTCTCTTCCTCCATTTCCCTGCGCATTCCATTTTAAATCTACTCACAGCTCACTCTTAAAAGTTTTCAGAGCTTAGAATGCATACACTTCTCTACCTGTCCCCTGGAGTACAATCACCTTTCACCTTGCCCTGCTCCACATCAATTAAATTAACCTCAGAGCAGCACTTTCCAGCCTGCACAAAGCTTGAAATCTGTGGCTTCCACTTCACACCTTGAAGATGGCTTGCATGCCTCTCTGAGTCTTCTCAGTTCTATAAATCAAATAAAAATTACTTCTTCCTCCACAGACCCTACCTTGTTTTTATCTCTAGATATTCAAGGCTACAGTAACAATATCAATTTAAAGAAATGCTTGTCTCATTTAATGAATTTTAAAGTATAATTAGAATTAATTATTCTTGCTTTACAGTTTAAACCTGGATGCAAACTATCAATATACAGGAAAGTTCATGCTTATTTTTTATTAGAAACTCGGTTTTCCTTAAATTCGAACTGGAAAATGCAGGCAGGCAGTACTTTATTTGGTATAATGACTGCAGAGGACAGTGCTAATGATGTTCTGGAGCATTTGGGTGTCAGGAACATTAGTAGTAGGAAATAAAACATACCAGGCACAGGTTCTTCAGCTTTGCACAGAGATATTTTGCATCGCCACCAGGACGAGCACATTTTAAGTTTCCAATAGCTCCATCTACTGTTGTCACTGCACCTTTTTTTCTCCACCAGGAAGCCCTCACACATATTCGACTTTCAGTTAAACCCATTTTGCTAGCATTTTAAAGCTGAAACCCTCCCGAAAGTTCTGCTGCTCCACTTTGTGCCGACTCACAGAATCATGCAATGTAGAACCCTACGACATAAATTGCCAGGAGTTTTTAAAAGAGTTTGTCAAGTACAATTTTAAAGATACAAACAGAAGACCTCTAGGACAGGCCTTCTTGCACAGCTGATACATCAGTGTTAAACTATTCTGATGTGACCTCGGAGCTGAAAAAGCAGAAACAGATCTGCAAACAAATAGACAGTAAAANAAAAAAAAAAAAAAAAGTAGAACCAAGTCTGGTGTGGTCAACACACTGTGGCTTCATAACTGACACCAGACCTGTGTGTTAATGTAAATAATTTGATCCAAATCAGACACAGGCAGAACAGTATTTCTGTCAAATTGGTCTGATGGCTTGTTAGAGAGTTGACAGTCATGGCACGCTGGCTGCAGGACAGATATCCCCCATGGCTGCCAGTACAAAAGAAACCAGTCCTTCTGACAGACTTAAAACGTCAGGATAAACACAGACACCACTTTGCATTGTGTGCTCAGGAATTTTTTCTGCCCTGTTGGAGGAGTACATAAGCTGGATCACTGCCTTGGCCAAGAAGGTAGGAGACAGGAACCATCCAGGCTTTGTTTGCCATGACTGCTCCTGCTAAGGACCAGGAAGGACCAGAGACCAAGTGTTCAGGTACCAGAGTGGATCCTGCATGGCAGTGGTGAATGACTCACTCCCAGGTGGTGTGAAAGAGGATTCTTCTCAGTAACAGCAAATACACTGAGAGCAGCTGAGAGATGTAACACGTTTGTAAGCCCAGAGGACTGGAAGCTACTCCTGGTATATATCTTTTGCCTTCTCCCAAGCCCTCATGCTCTTCTTCACCTTCACTGACCTGATTTGACAGGCAAGGGAATGCTCTGGGCCCTGGGATAGAAGAGCATTGTAGTAACCTAGTGATTGAGACCTGGGGGCATGCATGAGGGGCACAGGTTACACACGTGTAAGAGCTAACACACACAGCCTTCAGCCTTGCCAATCAACTTCTCCCTTCTGTCAGCAAATCCAGGTCCCACAGATGAATTCCAAACTGCTCAGAAGGGAGAAGGGTCTGTAAAATGGAAAATCAACTCATTTTCTGGCATCTAAGAGAAAAATTTGGCTTCAAGAAAAGAAACCCGTTCTCCAGTTTGTGTTTAATGGTAATTTCCTTCACAGACTGCACTGCTGTTTGTTAAGCCTTCAACTTGAAACCTGTATTTTAGAAGTACATTAACATGTAATTTTAGCCAGCTTCTGTGGGATTCCATGAGTAGGAAAACCCAGGTGCTTGAATGAGAAAACCATGACTTTTCCTAGCTGCTTTATGGGATATATGCCAGCCAGGTAATGGGATTGGCCATATGCAGCAGAAACCAGGCAAAACCAACCTTTCTAAGGTATTTTAGAACTCTATTAGATCCTGTTGCTATTTCCTAGCAGCAAAAAACAACTGCTGATGTAGACAGTTGGATACTCACTCCTCTATGCAGGAATCTTAGAAATGACAAGCTCTCCAGGCTTACTCTGTAAAAGTAAACTAAATGGAAGGACAATTAGTCCTCTTTCTTCAGAGGAACAATTCCAAATACTGCTTTTCTCCTTGTTTTAGAGCCTATTTAATTCCAGCAGGATCAAAAACTGCAAACACTGGCATTTTTCAAAAGTGTTAGGCTGTCTCTGGCTGTCCTACTTGGTTTCACTAATCAGTCTCAGTTTATGATACATCTATTTGATGACATTAAAAAAATGGCTCGCAGAGCCTTTTTGCAAATTCAGCCTGCAGGAAATTTTGAAAAAGCTTATAATCTAATTAAACAAGAGCCATCTGAGCAATTCACCACTTTTGTGGACTGGGTACTACAGGCAGCCGAAAAGCAGCGCAGTGACGATATTGCTCGTCCAATCATGGTGTGTGATATTATTGAAAATAATGCCATTGAAGAGTGCAAACGAGCCATCAAAGCCTGTGGATGCTTCTGCAACAGCCAGTGACCCTGCGAGTGGAAGCCAAGAGACAGGCACCCAAACGTGAACTACGCAGAATCACCCAGAGAAAAACTGTCAGCCAGAAACAGATCAAGAAAAGAATGGAGT
>VZTR01000479.1:21705-35259 GCA_013400775.1 Chaetops frenatus | reverse complement strand
AAAAAAAAAAAAAAATCAAATCAGTATCTAGAAACAATGTATCCATTCTAAACAAATTTCACAAGGAAAAAATAAGTGCTTGTAACATTTTATTTCATCTGAGGCTCTGTCTTAACAGAGGTAAGCAAATATTATCCCCACTTACAGATCACCTGGAAGCTGAGACAGAAGGGTTAACTGAAACTGCTAAAGCTCTGAGAAGAATTTTGTGCAGAGTTGGGAATAACATGTAGATCTGCTCTCAGTACTCTGAACTAGCCAGACTGCCTCTCCAAAATACTATATTGTATGTACTCCTTTACAGAGTTTTGGGGTAGTTGATGTTCACAAAGGCTTACTTTGACAGTATTTTGACAGTACTTTGAAAGGAGCTGCAAAAAAATTGCCTTACTGTGCAGGGATGCAAGATAAGAGTTGGAGAGACAGAAAGTGGTAAAAGCCCTTTCTAACTAATTTACAACTCAGATTGACAACTCAAAAAGAACTTGAGTCAACAGCCATAAAGAACTTAAGAGTTTCACATGAAAATATGAAGTGACCTTATTAAAAAGACAGACTGATAAGAGTACCTAATTTACAGTAAGTATAGAAAATGTGAGTGACTTCAGTTTTCTCTTTACTTCAGTACCCTTTGTCAGCAGTTACTACCTAGTTGGAGTTATTCCCTTGTCATCTGTTTTCTTCTCTAGAGGTGAGGAAGTTCTGCAGTTTCTTATTGCCCAATGTTCAGAGATGATTGCACAATGTGAGTCTTAGTAATTTCTGATTTCCCTTTAAAAATTTAATCCAGATTAAAATTATTGAACTGATAAATAAATTTTTGCAAGTATTCAGTAGCCTAGGAAACTGAAATTTTAAGTATGTGGTAAAATTATCCTCTCCAAATAGAGGTGTAACAGTTTTTTTGAGATACTGTGGAGGAAAAGTCCAAAATCTGGTTACACAGGTTTAGTTGTGTACAGTGGCAAACACCTTCAGGAAAGGTGTCTCATAACCACTCCTTAGACTAAGTCTTTGGTTTTATCACGGCACCAAAGAATCATTCTGGGCAATGTTGGTGGTAATCTGCTGTGCTCTGTCTTCTCTGGGGTTTACACCTCTAGTTCACGTACAGGTCAAGTTCCTAAACCATGATATTTTCCTATTCTTTTAAGTAGCTGCATCTAAACAATGTAATAGCATTGTCATCACACAATTTCATTTTTTATGTTGCACATGTGCTGTTCTTGTTGTGTGTTTCAAAGGTGGTGAGTACAAGAGTTGGTGGGATTCCAGAGGTACTTCCAGAAAATCTCATCATTTTGTGTGAGCCCTCTGTGAAATCTTTGTGTGATGGACTAGAAAAAGCTATTGCCCAGCTCAGATCAGGAACTCTGCCATCTCCAGAAACTGTCCATAATGAAGTAAAGACATTTTATACGTGGAGGAACGTAGCAGAGAGAACTGAGAAAGTATGTACAATCACTTCTTTTAAATCCTCTGAAAGTACATTTCTGAAACAATTCTTGCTTTGAAATATTACTGTGCACATTCACTGTGTAATTTTTCAGCATGTTTCCTGTCAAACATACATGGTTTTAAAAGTTCACAAAATGCTTCCTTTTTCCCACAAATACATTCTGGGAGATGTGCTTTTTTTTTTAATTTTTATTTTCTAACATGCCATAACTGCTGGTAAATATTGTTAGGAAAAGCCTAGATCTTTAGTTAGATTTCTACTCACTTATTTATTCAGTTCTTCATTTGAAGTAACTTTTCAGGCATAACTGGAAAACGTGCTGCATAAGGCGTATGACAAGGTAAAGACAGCTCATGACAAAGCTTTGCCACTTCCTAACAAATGGTTTAAAATTATGAGAAGTAGTTCAATGTTTGAAGGCTGAGCACAGCTGAGTTTACATAAGCTGTGGTTGTAATGAAAATTTATTTTCATAGTTTTGAAATCATATTTCAGAACTAGAACTGCACTTCAGTATAAAAACTCTGCCTTTAGTGAAGACTGTTGATTGCAGTAATGTTACCTGTAAACACCTGTGGAGATGTGTCACTTCTGACTTTACCTCCTGGGTTTTAGGTAGGAGAGAGTAGCTGAATCCAAGGCCTCTTACTTACACTGTAGTGCACTCAAATACATATATCTCTCACAAGCCTCCTTGAAGTGCCATGCACAAACCAGTTTATTTTATTATTTTCAAGTGCCATCAGTACCATTCATTTTATGATTTTGTAACTGCAAGCAACATTTGAATTGCAAAGTTTTTACAGACCTTAGCCTAGATTTGAGTTTGCTTTTTACAGCCTTCTCTTAAAAAAACCCACCAGTACTCCATGAAGGAAAATGTTTACAGAATTGGTAGAAGTATGCATAGATCTTAAATTGTACAGAAGACGGTTGTTTGTTAGCATATTATTAAGTTACCTGTAGGATGAAGTCTGTAACATTCTTAGGAAAAAAACTGTCCTTCAAGCCTTTTTGGAGTGGTTTGTAGTGGGTTTGTAGTTGGTGTACATGTGGTTGACATGTATAGTAAGTCACTAGTAGCTTGTATTTGCTTTGTGCAGTAATTGAAATTGTGTTTCTTTAAACAAATATCAGGAGCCTATTATGATTTGCTTCATTGTTCAAATACAGAAGTTTGGAATATTGCCAGACTCACCTATGAGTTCATCTATCTTTGTGTTTAAAATCTAGTAATTGCATGTTCAAGCTCTTCCTAGGACTGATGTGACTATGAGATTAGAACCTATTCAATTAATTAAAACCCCCAATCCTTTCTGTATATTACATGAGAGACAAATCATGCAGCCTTCCTAGTTAATGAAATACTTCAGAAGTGTGTTAAAGAAGAGAGTGTTTCATGTTTCTCCTTAAATAAATGCATGAAGTATCTAGAACAGGACTCATAAATCAGCACTTAAAATCTGCAAAGCTTTGTTGGGGGGTGATATTTGTCCCATCTGGTAGCTAAGAATGGATCATTTATTTTGTGCGGTGATGGCAAAGTACTGCCCGATTTTTGAAGTAGAAGGAACGTGTTTTTAAGGTGTTACTTTCTGTCTCCTTTCTGTTTAGGTGTATGACAGAGTTGCAGATGAAGTGGTTTTACCAATGAATGAGCGACTTGACAGACTAATGACTCACTGTGGCCCAGTGACCGGGTGTATTTTTGCTTTTTTGGCTGTTCTGAACTTCCTTCTCTTGGTGTTTCTGAGGTGGATGACTCCAGATTCCATTATTGATGTTGCAATAGATGCTACAGGACCTAAGGGTGCATGGACTAAACAGTATTTTTTTGGGAAAAAAAGAAGAGTTGAAGAAGAACTTCCAAACTCCTAAATTGCTCAAGTGGAGAGAGAAGAATGCATCACTAAAGGTTTTAATGCTTGCTGACAGAGACATTGCTCTTAAAATTCTTTAGTTTCTTTCTGAAGTTCTTGGAAAGAAACTTAGGTCAATGTGCTACCTCAATTTAGGATGATGCTCTTAGTTCAGTTTTGGATTCATGTAAATTTATAGGCATCTCTTTTGCACTTAAAGCTGGGAGGAGAACATGGGTTTTTTTATATATGTCAGAAGCCTTGGAAACAAAAAATACAAGATTTTTCTTGATAACTTGAACATTGCAGAAAGGGACTTTGGGTATTTGGGAAAGCAAAACACAAAAATGACTAGCTTACTGTAGTTCCTGCTAATCCCTGATATTTACTGTGATTTTTATTTTGAGACCTCTTTCAAAAATAATTAAAGACTCAACAAAGTACACCTTTTTTCTCCTAAAATGAAAATGGCACTTGAAATTAGTCATAAAGTCCATCACCATGTAAGTTTCATAGACTTAGTTCTAGCAGTTGTGTCCCAGTGACAGTGTTTTGCCTGCATGGCATTATTATTTTGAAGTTCTTCCCTAGTCAGAGTTGCTCATCCTATTGCTAAATCAAAATTCCATAATGATTTTCTGATATTTCCAGAGGTGCTAAATTTGTCCTGTTCTCTTACATGTGTGAAAGCCACGTAAAGCTTATAGTGGTTTTGGGTTTTGTTTTTGTTTATCGGTACATAGGCAAAGAAATAGTATTATTTAGAGATAATACAGCCTTCAGAAACATCTCAGGCCTGAAAACTTCCAGCAGACTGTGCCAAAGTGTGAAGGAACACGTGTGTGAGAGAGCAAAATCTGTGAAGGGCTTAACAAGCACACTTGTGCTTACTTGCTCTCTCCCACCTCCCACCCCCCATCCCTTTTTCCCCCTGCTTCCCTTTCTCCTGCCCCTTACTTACGACCAAAGTGGCATTTCAGTCCATCTCTGGGAGGGACAGAGTTCAGGGTGAGTGGTCTCACCTCATCCACATCAGAGACACTGCCTGGCAGGTATCCCTTAAGTGGAAATAACCAATGGCTGTGTTTTTCATGGAGAGACAGAGAGAAGGGAGCATCTGTGGGGAGTCCTGAGTGATGTGTACGTGGGGCAGGAGGCAGCACAGCATTGTGCCAATGTCTGTGGGAGGAGGCATTTATTTCATTTGTGTCAACCACCTCTAAAATTGCCCCTTCTCTGATGCACTGGGTTAATTTCTTTTTCATACATCACTAATGATAAAAATCTTGCTATTTTATGACTGGAGTATTTGTGTGCTGTCGGACACTGTATTAATATTAAAACAATATTAAATGAATAAGAAATGCAATATGAAAATACTGTTCCAAACCCTTGAAGAGTAGTATTTAATACACTACTTCTGCCAAATTCATCTTGTTTGGGTAGAGATGGAATTACACAAGGATTTTATAGTTTCATTGAAAATATTTTCATGAAACACGAAGATAATGTAAATAATTGCCATATATAAAGTCTATTTTCTTTTACTAGAATTTTTAGCCTTTGATATGTAACATACAGTGTGTAATATTATAATTTGAGTTTTTCAAACTCTGCATTAAAAGTGGAAGTCATCTAAAATGGTGCCACAAGGTTTAAGGACAAATGGATGGGATTAAGCTAGTATTTTACTTTTCTAAGTTATTCTTTTTTTTAAATTATCCAAACATTCAAATTTCTAACAACCTTTTGAAAATACTGATTGTCATTCCAGGGAAATGTTATATATATATATATATATGTATGTGTGTGTTTGTGTATGTATTTTTAATATTTTGTTTGTTCACTTTTATTTCTGTTTGGTTTCCTGCAACATCTATAAACACAAATCAAAAGGATTGTGTTTATCTATTCAAAATACTTTTTTCTTTTGTGGAACATTGTGTACTTACGAATAACATAATAAAACCTTGTTATAGTCTTGTTTACAAGGCCAATGTAAAGTTTATCTAGAGGTTTATTTACCTTTCCCTAAGAATGGATACATTTCATTATTATGTGGGAACATATAATTATAAAATACAGAAATACACAGCATAATGCTGCTTTCCACCACTGGTTGTTGGAGTTCTTATGAGAGTGTTTTTTAATAATCACCTTGCTGTACAAGCTGCCATATAAATTTAACCCATGGCTGGTGTCTCAAATAGCACCACTTTTATCACACAGAGCTCTGTGGGAATGATTTGCTCACTGGCCTTGAGCAGTGGAGTAAAGGGTGATGTCACAGAAACATTTACAGTTTTACAAAACATCACTGGGTAATATGAAAAAGGTAAAATAAAATAAGCAGAAAACTAAAAAAAGAAAAAAAAAACAAAACTGAGATAATGAGCATGGTTAGAAATTATTAAAATAACTAGTTAAAAAAATTAAAATGTTTCAATTGTGCTTGTAGGTAACATTTGATGGTTGTGAAATACCAGGGAAACATTAGCAAAGAGAGAGTGATGCGAATTAAGCAATGTCTTGCACAGAGCAGAGCCTCTGGTGTGTAGGAAAGTCCCCCCCAATCTGCAGTGAAATCCCATCCCCAGGCACAAGGAGAAATACTGTTTCCAATATATTATGTGAGACACTATGAATTAAGGCATTGATAATTGAAAATTGTAGGTTCAACCATACAATACACAATACTAGCATCCAGTAAACACCAGTCTTTCAGACTGTGTTTTAGTGGGTGTAGATAGATCTGTAAGAAGGTAAATACACTGTAATTTACTTTTTTTGTGGTCAAGTTTTTTTGCATCTATTTATATTTTTCCCTTTGTGATACTTATTTCCCTTCACTGGTCCCTTTTTTTCATATGTGCTTAGGCTTTTAAAAATTAATTGTAGAGGTCTTTCCAGTGCTTTCTGGCTCAGTAAAATACAGACTTCATGTAAATAGATGAAATAATACTCAATCTCAAAATGGTTTAATATTTTGGGGGTTTCTTTTAATTAAAAAAAATTCAATATTTTTAGTGTTTAATTGCTATCATTAACCTACTCTCATGATATTTGTCTCAGTGTGGATCATGGCACTGTAGTATGTTGACCTCCACAGTTTTCCCTAATGACTTGAGCCTTGACAGAGATAAAACGTCAATATTTTTTAAGGGAACAGAACTAAAGGCAGGACGTGGTTATGCATTTGAATTTATTATTTCATCAAAATATACGTTTTTCTTGTAAACCTAGCGGGTAGGTTGGGTTGCTTTTAGATCCTGACATGCTTCAACACTGTCATAACTCTGGAGACGCTACGTGTGTGGGATTTGTCAAACTTTAACTGTGCACGGCTGGTTGTGTTGTACATGCTGGTTCTTCAGGCTGGCTGTTTCAGCAGGAGGGACTGCTGCATTCCCTGGGAACACTGCAGACAGGGGGAACTAAGTGCCTGCTGGAGTTTGCTGTCTTCCTGCCCAGGCAGCAGCAGGAGTTTGAATAACCAGGCCATTCCTGATGTGATGGGTGGCAGACAGGTGAGATAAATCCCACATCGGCTTGAAAGCAACCAGTGAGTCACTCTCCCCATCTCTTTAAAAGCAGGAGTGTGCTAACCTAAGGATGCAAATGAGGCAAGGCTTGTATGGGCAGCAGTGTCGTTTATTAGATTAAACTGATAGAAAAGAAGTAGCCAGGCTGTGTATGGTCATCTTTGTTCTCACCTCTTCTGTGTTTCTGACTCTTTGATTGAATACATTTGATACTCTAATCCCAACTACACACATTAGAAATACACTGCTGTAATTCAAAGTGTGTGTAGCATAAAAATAAACCAATACCTCTGAATTTCTTTGAGATGGGGATCCCTTGAATTTTTATTTCCTTGTCAAATTCTTCAGGTCACATCTGGTATTTCTTCCTAAAAGCTGGATAAAGTTAAGGCTAAGCTTATTGAAAATGAGCTGTTTTCTAAGCTGGATTGCCTTTTTTTCCTGCTTATTCCTTGCATGTTTATAAACTAAGCATATGTAAACATTACCTTTCCAGTTTTTTGGAGGATCTAGGTAAACTACTTTTATTTACCATCTCATGACAATTTTTTTGAAGGATTAATGACTTTTTTGGATATTTTGATTTAACAGTTTAGTAATTATCCTAGAGTTAAGGAAGAGTGCAGTTTGGGCATCTTGCAGAAGTTCTCAGTGAGGTGTGTTTTTTCTGCAGGGGGCTGACTTGTTCACTCAAGTCTATCAATGGGTTTGCATAATTCAGCTCACAGTAATGATGCTCAAAAGAGCAGGGGAGGAATGATGACAATGCTGTGTCTGCCCTGTCACTGCTCCTGTGTTCTGCCTGTTCTCACGCCCGCACGACGTTGCTCATCTCTCTAGTTTCAAAATCACCAGAGGTTTCCGAGTGATCACACCCAATCTTGCTGTGGTTTACCTGACTACCACCTTCACCAGTATTCACACTTTCCACCCTGCTGTTCAGCTGTCTTCCCACTGATGATTTTCTTTTACATCCACTGCAGTAATTTTCCTAGTGCTCTTGTACACCAAGAGCAGATTAAGAGATTACACAAGTTTTTTTCAAATGACTCACTCCATAATTTAACTGAAAATCTTTATTTGTCTTGTTCTGAAGCCAGGAGTGTGATTTTGCTGCTGCACAAATAGTTTGTCCTTCTGGGACAGTCATGTTCCTGTGACTGCTTCCAAGCAGTCAGACTTTCTCATGGTTTTCTAGAGCACTTGGAGAGCTCTTTGGTATTATTCCACTAGAGATAAGAGAATTCCAGGGGAAATCACCTGATCTCCAGTTTCTTGTATTTTTCTGAGTTTTATGGACATGTACAATTCACATCTAGCAGGCTGTTTGTGAAAGGAATCAATGAATCTCCTTTGCAACAAAAAGCTGGTTTTCTGGTTTTTCCTCTTAAAAGGTGCTCTTCCTTCTTGCTTGTCTGCTGTTGAGAATCAGTTTTGTAAATCCTACATGAAAAAGATTTCTCCATCATTTAGGCTGACTTTACTTTGTAATGGTCTTAATATTTTTTATGTGTTCTTTTTCTCTGCATCCTACATTTTGTTTTTTACAGCTTTTACTATTCCTCTGGCTTCAGGAGGAATGTTTTCGTTATCTCAGATTTTTCTGGGCTGACCATTCCTCTTTTTTGGTCCACCTTTGTTTGCTAATTTCTCCTCTTTGTTTCTCAGCTGAGCAGAATTAGCTGTTTTTCTGTGATTCCTTAACTGAACTTCTCTTGTCCTGTAATCCGTATCTTCAGCTGTCTTGTCCTGTGGCAAACTATATTAAAGTGACTAAAATGAGGAAATTTTCCTCTTTTGGATTCATAAGTATTATAGTTTCTACAGATATATAATATTACTGTGTAAGAAAAGGTAGATGGAATACTTTTGTAAGGCGTTAAGTTATGTAAGAATGTAATAATTTGGTTTAATTCAGAATTTTAGAAAAATTGGTTCACTTGAGGAAGTTGCTTGGGGTGTTTTATATCAGCCTCTGCACATATTTTATATAGCATTTTAGTACACCTGGGAGGGCTGAGCACTGAAGATAGCAAGGTACTAAACCAGCTGTATTGCTATAAACCAAAAGAAATTACATCTAAAATGCCCAGAGAAATAATTTGCTGTATAATTTTCATGTGCATATCCACCATCTCTTTGGGATCTCTAACAGAGGAGTTATCCTGCTCTTTTCCTTGACAGATACAGGAATTGAAGTCTAAGAGAACCTGGGCAAAGAGGAGACTCAAGAAATAAATCCTCCTCCTGTGGTGCATATAGGGAAATGGGAATAAATAAAAGTTTAAAATAAAAAGAGACAAGGTGTTCTACATAGATTCAATTAAATACATGCAGAAAAAAAGCCTTTGCTCTCTATGGAAGCCATGTGCCTTCAGAAAGTAAAAAGAGCAGTTAAAGAAAGGGTGCCTCTTGTTCAATTTCAAATATTACACCTTTGAATCAATGGAGGATAATGTAATAATATTTCTGAAACAGAGAATGCTGTTTGCAAGAGATATCAATGGACACCATCCTTTATCCCTGAGTAATGAAAAAAACTGATGTGTTATCATGTGTTTCTTTTAGTGCAATTTCAGTGTATTTTTCTCCTCCTAGAATAGCTTTGACTTCTTAGCCCTGGCTTTGGACATGTGGGTTTATTTCCAATTCTTTCATGATAGTGCTTTTCTTTGACATGTTTGCCTTTGTTCTGTTTCTGAGTACCAGCAAGGCCTTTTCTCAAGATGAAAAAAAAAGAAAAATATTTTTTTTGTAGCACCTCTGAACAATTTCTGCAACTTTATCTATGCAGTCTTTTTAAACAGAACTGCTACCTGGAAGAATAAATCTGATGTGGATGTATAGGTTTTCAGGTGGTATTCTCATTTATGTAGGTTTGGAAAGGATTTTCTCATTTGCTTCCTGTATGCAGAGATGTTCAAAATATCTTATCCTTGATATTATTATTTAGTATCAAATACCTCATACCAAATAAAACCAGGATGTATTTGTGGTAACTGAGGAACAGCAGGTCCTGAAGGGTTTAAAATAGATGACATGTGATACCAAGAATAGCCCAGTGCAACTTAGCCAACCTGAGAAACTATTCAAAGAGCAAACCAAAATGGAGGGCAGTTCTATACTCCATTCTTTCACTAACATTTATTTTGCCATTTTTGCTTTGTTTTGCTTCAAGCTTTTAATTAAGATTTCCTTGGCTTTGCTGACCCATTTCTATATTGTTAAAGGCAACAGAAAAGAAGCTGCCAGGATAGCAGAAGAGATCTATGGAATAGTCCCAGGTAAAGTAAAAATATGGGCTGTCTAACATTTCAGTGTTTATTTGCCACATTTTTGTAACTTGAGGATTTAAATCAGTGATTTGCCATGATATGAGGGATTTTTTGCTAAATGCATGGTTAAATGTTTTAACCTGATGTGTCTCCCATTTCTGGGGTCTTTGCAGTGTCAGTATGTGTTGGCATGATTTAGGTGTGCAAAATATGAGACTCCAACAATTACCCACCTAGAATGAGAACAACATTTGCTCAAGGCACTATGGTAAATAAAAATATTGTTCTCAGATGCAAGGTGTTCTTTATCAGTGGTTACAGATGGTTTTACTAAACGTCCAGTTTTACTGGATATTTAGGGAAAAGTGTTAGCACATTGATTTTTTGAAAGGAGATGCTAGGAGGATATAACTAATGACTTTATGAATCCAAGCCAAGAATCCTTGTTTTCTTAAATCAGATGATAAAAATGAATGCAGCTAAATTTGTTCTGAAAAATACACAGCACAAGAATATATTGTATTTCATAGGTTACTTAGTAGGTCATAGTTTCAGTTTTTTTCGAGTGATTTTAGTCCTTCCCATCACTGCTGTGATAATGAATAAGCACGTGTTTGCATCCCTGTTAATTCCACTAATTCAAATGACACAGTATTTTCAATTTACAGCTAACGAGGGCTTATTTTCCTAGCTGAAGATTCTTATCAGCATTGTGACATCACACGTTTCTATGGGACTCATTTGTTGGGCACTTGCTTCGTGATTGTGCCATCAGGAACAGGCAGGTGAACAGCAGCAGAGCACAGATGGAGTGGGATGGCCACCCCAAGCAGGGAGATTAGGATCTGGCCAAGGGAAATACTGCAGCCAAGCATTTTTGACAAAGCCTTTATGAAGCCTGTATATATGCAGACATGTCTTGGTTATTAATCTACTTTTTATTCTCTAGAATATCATTCCAGTCATTCATTAATGTCATTTTTTTCCAAGCACCCTTATGCAATCATAGCCCGACACGTGCTGAACAGCAGGTTTTCCTTCAAGCAGGTTCCTACTGAGGTGCCTTGAAATTCAGCAGGCCATGACACATTTTTATCTGCAAGCTGCCATTTGCAGCAAGCCATTAAGGATAATCTTACAAAATACAAGATCATGTGATGTTGTTGCTGGGGCACTGTATCATATTTCAGTCAGAGCTTCACAACCTTTTCTCTTTGCAGTGAAGTAGCCCAGCAGCAGCAGGGCTGCGTGATTTCTCTGTAGGCATTCAAAAAGAGCACTTCCAGTCATGTCGCTCCCAGCTGAGAGGGGGAGATGGGCCCCCTATGGGAACTATATTTGCCACACGTTCCAGGGAGGTAGGTTGTGTGGCTGGTGTGGAAGTGTGCAGCAGTGTGTGTTGTCCTGAGGCTGGGAGTGCTCTCACATGCACTGGGAATGCCCTGGGAGTGCATGTGCGAACACGCACCCGCACGGGTTATGCTCTGCGTAAAAGGTTAAATAAGGCCCTGTAGCTCTGCTGTCTGAGTCACTCCTGAATCTTCCTGCTGTGTGAGGGCTCTGGGCTTTGTCACTTGCAATGCCTTCTGACTTGCTGAACTGAGCTTGCCTTTTTCAGTCACCAGCATGAGGAGAGGTGTGGGGTATTTGGGATGTTTTCAGGAAGATGTTTCTTGGTCCCTGCTTGGTTCCTGTTTCCATCATTTTGACTGATGTGTCATTCAGAGCCTTGCCATATATTGTGCCAGCTGGTCTTTCCATGCCAATTTCCTGCCTTAGCAGCCCAGGTAGTTCTCTGTAAATAGATGGAAACAAAAGTAATAGCTGTAGTTAAAACTGGAACTCCAATGGCTGAAGTGCATACTGGTCCTTGGGTAATAAAAGGAGACCCCTTTGGCCAGGGTAAAACCTCTGCTGTGTCCTTGGCCTCAAATCCAAGATGTGTCTGTGCCTCTCATTGATTTCTCCATGCCTTGGGTAACATTTGAAATGGAGATAAATCACCCTTTCCATTCTCTCCAGTGTGCAGCATAGCTGAAAAAATTAAACAGCACAAGGGTTTCAAATACAGTGCCCATGGGGTTGCTGTAAAACAGAGCATGAAAGCAAACACTGGTATTGCTTCTGTCCTGTAGCACTGCAAATGCAGCTGGCCTTTGGAGAAATCCTTGCTACACACTTTGTCACACTATGGTTCTAAATTTTAATATAGGACAAGTAAATTTGCTCTCTACTTGAGTGGCAGGGATTTAAGCTGAGCTGAATGTCTATGCCTACAGGTAGTAGCTAGGCTAAAGAATTCTTTTCCTTGGCATATAAATAGATTAAGATAAGAAAAAGGGCAAGCAAGCCTACATGAAGGAATCTGAACAGTTCAACATCTCAAAATTTTTAAAAAATAAAAGTAAACCCTTCAGGCAGAATTTGTTTTTCCACGTATTTTCTAAAGTATTTCAGTGAAGAGGATGATTAAACCTGTTACATGGTAGTCTGAGAGGGAGGATGTTATTTATGAAACTGTCAGTTCAGGAAATACAACTGCCAAGGACATGACAGAATTCATTTGATGGACAAGTCAACCCTGCTATGAGGCTCTTAACAAAGTGTCAGAGGAGCTGGGATGCAATTTGTGACAAGAGCTCCTGGGGAAAGGTGGAGGCTGATACGATTTTGAGTAGGAGAATTACAGGGTTCTGAAGTCTCCATGTGAGACTCAGCAGCACTAAACTTGTGATCTCTTCTGAAACACGTTTTTAGCTGTTCTTTTAAAAGTTCTGCCAGGAGGCTTTTGTTTAGGTCCCTTAGTGAGCAGCTAGCTTTCTCAGGATTGCTGACCTCTCAGCTGCTCTGCTGAAATCAATTCATCAAACATGTTCACCCGTGACCCCACATTGATTTCAGTCCTGATCTGCATTTACACGTGGCTGTGCTTCCCCTGTCCTCCCAAGATCTGCTTTTGCTGCTGAGCTGAATCAGCTTCCATGCATTTGCTGTTTCAGGCAGCTGGGCAGACCGGTCCCCTCTTCATGATGCTGCCTTCCAGGGACGCCTTCTCTCTCTGAAAACCTTGATTGCACAGGTAAAAGCCCACAGGTAAAGAAAAGGCTGGGAAGCAGGGTGGTTTCACATGAATTGCATCTATGGCTTTGTGAGCTGGTAATCGACTGCAAGAGGGCATAAGAAATCTGGCTGTATGAATAATATATCAGCACAAACACCTCTGGGCATGTGTTAGTTTGCTCAGTTAAGAAGCCTGGGACAAAGACTATCACAGCTTGCTGCTTACTATATCATAAACAGTGATGCTTGTGCTCTTTCTCAATGATGAACCAGGCAAATAGGCTTGACAATAGGGACAATAAATACTTATGTGTAGGCTATTAAAAAAACCCCAACAAAACAAAAAACCAAAAAAAAAA
>VZTR01000479.1:6173-21683 GCA_013400775.1 Chaetops frenatus | reverse complement strand
CCCAAAACAAACAAACAAACAAACAAACAAACAAAAAAACCCAAAAAAACCAACAAACACCAAAACAAAACAAACAGTAAAAAGGTGTAAAATTGCATCTTGCTTTTTATTAAGTCAGCCTGAAACCCTCTGCTCCAAAAGGAACCGAGAGTTCAGGCAAAGGAAAGAGAGGAGGAGAGAATACATGAGAAAGGACAAGAAGCTAGATATGGAAAGGGACAGGTTATGGTTCTTTGTGTCCTGCCAATCATCTTCCTTACCACCTTTGCTTAAACTCAGCGTCCTTATCTGGCATGAGTAGGTGACTGTCCCACTCTTGCCCCCAAAGCAACTGAAGGGAAATGAATTCTCTGACTATAAAGCTTTTGACCTGCCTATCAGACTTTTTATAGTCAAGGTAAATAATTTTTACCAGAGAGGCCACAGCTCTAATGGACAACATCCTCAAGGAGTAGAGCTGGAAGTGTGAAAGCCTCCACTCCAGGCATCTCTTGAGGCATAGCTGCAGCTACAAAAAGATGCTGTTTACAGACAGTATTCACCCTCCCATTTTCTGATCCCTCTTTCCTTCACCTGCTGACATAAAGTGATTTTTATAGAAAAGGAAGTGATGGAGGTTAGAGATAAAAAAGAGAGTTTATTCCTTCAGGGATTTGATGGGTTTCTGACCCCTCTATCTCCATTTATGCTGACCTTACATCGTCTGCTTCATGGAGCACCCAGTGTTGTGGTTATTCACCAGGTGCCCTGGTTGTGCACTGCTCATAGTTGTACACTTAAGAAGCACCCAGGGGTGTGGTTACATCATTAGTTAATCCACCCTTTCTCCTTCTCCTGAAGACCTTTGATTTTGGGAGTCAAGCATGAAGGTCCTTGCTGATGAAAAGAGATCAAGGCAGCAATGTCTGTAGAGCTTGAACTGGAGCTGAGTCACCAGAGATTGAGAAATATAAGGGTGAAGCTGTTCATGGAGCAGCATAATCATTGCTCATTGCTTCCAAAATAGTTACACTACTAGCTTGAATTTAAGTATGGGGCTGTGCTTGAGTATCTGTGGGACACTTAGAAGTCTCTGCTGCAGCACTTTTAAGAAAGCCAGTGAGGCTCTGGCTCCACAGGGAACACCTGGACACAGGGGGTCATGTAGTGCTGGAGATTTAAAACAGCTCAAGAACTCACCAATGCCTGCTTCAATGCCTGAAAAAAGAGTTTGATTTTTCATGTATATTGAAAACAAGGTTTATTGTGAGTAATGTTTGGCAAGCAGCCATTGTCAGATCTATAAATTATTCTCCATTTTTTAATGGAGAAATTTATTCTCCAATTTATTCAAAATTGTGGCTTTTCCCAAGATATCTGTGCTTATTCTTTCACTTGAAATGACTGAGTTTTATTTGTTAAATATATATATACATGTATGTATGAATAATGATTAAGAATGCATCTCCTTATTAGGAGTCTCTAGAAGACATTCATCTTGAAGGAATATGCTGATCACTGAGTATGAAACTACTGTACAATTAGAAAATGAAATAATCTCTATTTTTTCAAGATTTTAGCTATTCCCCTAGCACCATTGTAATGCTTGAGAAATTTTACCAACAACTTTCACATTAATAGTATTTTCATTGAAAAATACTGAAAAGGATTGAAAAATATTGTTTTTCTATCGTATAATGCTTAGCCTGAAGTGATTACAGTGGTTGCTTTTAATACTCACGGCAGTGTCAGGAGTGCTGACTTTTTTTGCCCTGTGAAGCTGCTCCCAGGTGCTCCTTTCTGCCCATTGCCTTGGGTGCTGTGTACCAAAAAGTGCATTGCTGCCATCTCGTGAGCTGCCCTGTCTATAGCACGTCAGGCAGACACCAGCTGGGCCTCAAAATATGGCATCAAGTAGAGAATGGAGCTGCTTGTCCAGGCCTGTTCTCACACATGGTTGTAAAATTTTAATTACCAGGAGGTTTAGTTGCATTCAGTGGAAAAGACATACGAGAACTGCTTTCCCCTTTGTGAATATGCCTGATTTGTCTTTGTGCAGGAACAGATATGGCAGCTGTCAGTTAGGGAAAGGCCTGCAATAAGGCATTTGTAAATCAGTGTTCTTTCTTCCAGTGTAAAACTTTTCCTGGATAGTCAGATAAGAGGAACTGGTTTGTGGGTGGGATTTGATTAATCTCTCTTCTAGGTTTACCAGGTACTTAACTACCTCTGAGTTAAACATATTTGGGTACACCATGTAGTCAATGAAAGAACTTTTAGGACACAATTCATCTGCCCTACTAGAAACAGCTGCTTTAGCATGGGATGAATCACATCCTAGGCAAGCCTGATTCACCCCACTGAAGGAGCTGCCAGCTCCAGCTGAGCTGCAGATACCTGTGCCAAGAGCATCCTCATTCAGGGAGGTGAATCCCTCCAGCTGTAGCTCCTGGGGCAGGACTTAATAGGGAAGGGAATTACACTTATAAGTTAAAGAAATGAGATGTCTTTCTTGCAATTGACAGTGCATCATAAAGAAGTTGAAATAGAAGGCATAGTTTGTCCTTGCTCTCTATTTAACCCCATCACCAGCTTGTTTGTGGGGACAAGAACTGAGTCACTGAGCAGCACCAATCCAACCTGAGCCCCTTCCCTGGACGTGCACCCACTGACATGACTCTGCAGGAGCTGTGGGTCAGGCAGGGCTTTCCCCTCACAGCCCTGGTCCCACCCTGCAGGGTTTCAACGTGAACCTGGTGACGACAGACCGTGTGTCAGCTCTCCACGAGGCCTGCCTGGGTGGCCACGTCGCCTGTGCCAAGGTGCTGCTGGAAAACGGTGCCCAGGTGAGTCCTGGGGATGCCAGTGGGGACGTGGGCACCTGGGAATGGATGCTCCCTGCATCTAGGGGCATGCTGGATGGGCTGTCCATGTGGCAGGGCCAAGATTGCACATCTCAGATGGAAATGTGGAAAAATATAACAGTGTTCTGTTCCCCTGGGTGACAGATTTGTCTCCCCCTTGTATTATCCCATTATTCTCTTTTGTTTTCCCTTTGTGCGTGAAAGATAGTCACAATTCACGGAAAAGGAATGAAGGATGCTAAGGGAAATAACCTTGGAGAAAGTAACTTATGCCTTTACCCTCCCCCTCCCCCTGCCCCAGCAATGATCACTGGAATTACATCTGGTTTTCTATGGGATGGTTTGGGAGTCTCATGTAAGTAAAAATGCATGTGCTTGAAGCACTGAAACATTTTATCTGCTAATAAATTAGAAATTCACACAGCTGGACCTAAGGCAGAATACGTGTTCACAATGGAGATTAAGGAATGGATTAAATATATAAGAATATTTTTATGTCAGCTGGGTTTTCAAGTAAAATTTATATGGCAAGAAACCAAGCAGCACCAAAACAGCCACCAGACCTCTTGTGTCTCCAGCACTTCCAGCTACGCCTGCCTGATGAGACTGAGAGGAGGTGAGGGCAGTGGAAATTGTACAAATTGGCACGTGCTTGCATAATCCATTGCTCTTCTCCAGTGTGCCACAGAGTGAGAGACATACAGATTTGCTCCATAAATCACCCCTGAGGGCTTGCTTTGTAATTAAATATAGCATAAACAGGGATATAGTGTGATTCCTGGGGTGTCCTGTGCAAGGACAGGGGTTGGACTCCATGATCCTGATGGGTCCCTCCCAACTCAGCATATTCTGGGATTCTGTGATCTACAGCTCTTCTGTCCCAATGGAGAATGGCAATAGTGGTTCTTGCCAGGTCTTTACATCAGAAGTTGGTGAAGAAAACTTTCTGTCTTGCATAGACACACATGCATATCAACTCCTTCAAGATCCTTTTCTGTTTGGGATTATATTTCTATGAAAATTTCTTTTGCTTGAAATATGCTTTCAGGTGAAAGTATTAAACAGAAAGTAAATGTTTTCATTTGAAAAGCAAAGCCATTTTCACTTGAGGTTGTTCCACTTTGAGGCTGGTGAAAACTAAACAATCTTGAAGATACTCAACTTCTTCNTTCCAAAAAAAAAAAAAAAAAAAAAAAAAAAAAAAAAAAAAAAAAAGAAGAATAAAAGATTGCATTTTTAGCAGCTCTAGGAGGAGCATTCATCGCAAGCAGGGTCTCAGCCTTTACAGCACCAGCTATCTGGGAAAGAGGGCAGACATCAAAGCAGAATGTTGCATATGTTATGTCACAACACATAACTCAGAAAGCTGTAAATAAAATAATTCCTGAAATTGCACGGGAGAAGGGTCTCACTGTGGCGCCCTTCTGCAGTGCACAGAGGGCGGGCGCGTTGCAAGGGCGCTTCTCCGGAACCGCATTTTCCCGAGTGTGCCTCGCCCCTGCAGGTCAACGCAGCCTCCATCGACGGGCTGACCCCTCTGTTCAACGCCTGCTGCAGTGGCAGTGCAGCCTGTGTCAGCATGCTGCTGGAATTCGGAGCCAAGGCACAGCTGGGGAGCCACCTGCCTTCGCCCATCCACGAAGCAGTCAAGAGAGGTAGCGCTCAGGGTGTGATTGGTGTGAGCCAAGCCAACAATAACTACGTGACAAAAGTGTCTTTCCTTGCTGGAAAAGCATTTTTAAAAGATTGTTTCCGTATCGCTACGGATAAGTAGGCTTGGCTTTTTTCCCAGCTCTTGTGCCTCGCGGTTGTACCTGGGTGTGTTCTGCTCTGTGGCAATTCAGTGGCAGCTCTTCCCTGCACAGGTCACAGGGAGTGCATGGAGACCCTTCTGGCCCGTGATGTTGACATTGACCAAGAGGACCCGCAGCATGGGACCCCTCTCTACATGGCTTGCACGTACCAGAGAACAGACTGTGTCAAGAAGCTTTTGGAGCTAGGTACACCTGGAAAAGGGGCTGGGAGAGAGCTATGGGGGTGTGATCCAATGCCTCTGCTCTCTCCGGGCTGCCTCTCTACTTAAAACTTCGTGGGTATTTGAACAAGAGTTGTTTGGGAGCCCGACTCTGCTGGACTCATGTGAGGCCATTAAAAATTTCCCCTGTGTTGATGAAGAAATTATGATTTCCTAAGTGAAAAGCCCTCTTAATTACAGACATCTCCCTGAGGCCATCTGAATGTGAAAACAGAATTCTTCTGTTTTTCTAGCATGATAACAGGAAGCTCAGAAAATGCTGGCTAATATTACTGACCAAATCAACTCTTGCTTAACATAGCATTTTATCAGAACCATTAACTTCACCTCCTCCTTGGTGGATGATGAGGGCAGCAGTAAAGCTGCCTGGAAGAATAATCACTGCAGGTCCAGGCACAGGCTATGAACTAGCATAAATTTTTGCTGTCGGTGTGCATTAGCTGACTTAGACCTGCTTAAAATGTGCCCCTGCTGTGCCCAGCCAGCCTGGAGCAAGCATTTTGCTTGCTGTGCTTCCAGAGTTATTACAATGAGATACCTAAAAGTTTGGGGTTTTTTTTTCCCCCTGGTAATTAAATTAACATAATCTATGTTAGATTTTATGCCATTAACAAATTTAAAGAGCATATGGTGGGCTTTGAACATGTATCAGGTTGCAGGTCAAGCTGCTCAGTTCTGAGCCTCGCAGACAGGGCGTGGTGGCCCTGACAGAGCAGGTGTTTGACCTGATGAGCTTTGCACAGCTGCTATTGGGAGATGGGGGGAGGCCTGTGTGCCATCCATCCCCTTCATTTATTGAGGCTGCTGCTGGAAACCAGCCCGTGTGATGCAGGCTCAGACCGTCCCTGCTGCCTCCCAGGTCTAACCATGAGCTCTTGTTCACCCAAGGAGCCAATGTGAACATGGGGAAGTGCCTGGACACCCCCCTGCACGCAGCAGCGAGGAACCCCAGCGTGGAGATAGTTGTCCTGCTGACAGACTATGGTGCTAACCCAAAATGCAGAAATGCTGACCTCAAATGTGCCTTGGATCTTGCCACGCCCCACAGCAAAGTGGAGCAGGCGCTTCTGCTTCGGGAAGGTAATGGTTTCCTCCCTTCTCCTTTCTTAAGTAAAGCAGTATTTATATCCTTTACCTAAGTAGATTTTCTTAACTGCTTTTATAAGTCATGCTCTGTGTAAATTCTCTTGCTTTTTCTGCTGCATTCAAACCTCCAACACATGACCCAGGAATCTATTTCGTTGCTAGATCTGCCACCTGGTGCTACAGTTTTAGCATAGAAATCAGTCAGTTATTCTGTGCTTTCTTTTCCTGTCTACTGAAGGAAAATCATACATATTTACCTAGTAGGACTTTAAGGGTTAAAAGCTGCCATGAAAGTTTATTAATAGATAATATTTTAGTAGCACCATTCAGCGTTCAGCCTTGCACCATGGCTCAATGAGTGTGTCCTCAGTTGCCAGGAGAAAGCAGGGCTCTTTGCCAGGTGACTCTTCAGCTTCACAGCTCTTCCATGTGGTTTATGGGGCTGCAATCCCAGCACAGACCAGCACTTTGCTGTTTACCTCCAGGCTTTTTGCAATTAATTATCTTTCCAGTTTACTGGAAGAAGTCTCTGAGCAGAAATGAATCAGGATCCTCTTGTGCCATCTTCACCTGCAGAACATTTGGCCAGAACTTGATGCATCCAATAGCAATATCCCAGTGCTATGGGCTTGTGGAATTAGTTCCCCCCTCCTCTAATCTCTGTGTTTCCCAGATCACTGGTACCCTGTTAATTGTGCCCCCCTGAGGCTTTGCCAAGGTGGAGGATGAACACTGCTCCACCCATGCACTGCAGCCTCCCACCTTCCCCACCAAGTTCCAAAGCAATGTGTGCACAAAGAGCCAACTTCAAACAGCTCTTGCATGGTAAATTAATAAATGTCAGTGTTGCCCACAGGCTTTGTGCCAACCCTCTGAACACAGGTGGGCTTTATGAAGAAAATGAAACATTGCCTTAATGTCCTTCTGTCTCGTCCCCTTTCTCCATAGCTTTTCATGAAGAGGTTTAATTTGTCATGTCCAAAACCTTCTGGGAGGACTTTTATTTGAATGCTTCTCACCTTGTGTGACTTCTGTCCCCATATCTGAGTTGCTCAGGTCTCAGTGGCAGACTATGGGAGCAAAGGCAGTGCTGCCAAGTGTACAGCTACCATTGCCCTGTGTGAATGAGTTTGTGTAGATAAAGAAATATCCTAATATTAATAATTTTCTCTTCCTGAACTTTCCTTTTGGTTTCCACTCTCAGCTTGTCACTCTCTTCTCCTTTACAGTCAGAGAGGCTCTAGTGGCATTTCAGTTCCTGCTGACCCTTTACTTCTCAGGCATGAAGTTTCCTCAGTTTCCTCACCTTCAGTCCCACTTTCAGATATTTTGTTATGTTTAACATGCAACTACTCTTTTCCCCTACTTCTGAGTTTTCTGAGGTCCTTCAGCTTGAAATAAGTACCCCAGGCTAAAGAGCTTTTCTATCCCCAACTTCTCCAATGTAGTTACTTAGATGGGTCCCTTTAATTGCTCCTCTCACTAGCTATTAGGTGATGTGAAATACAAAATGTTCTGTTTTCCTAAGTGCTTTAGGAGATGTCAGTTTCTTTTTTCACTTCCAGTGACAGTTGTACAAATGCTCTTTTTTATATATCCCATATTTGTCTATTAATTTCTTCTCAGAGGGGATATTATCAGCCTGTTTAAGCTCCTAAATTTTGCCATAGTAAAATCACAGGTTATGAAGCTTGCCTGTAAGATACAAGGACAGGCCTTTAAGCCCACATCTCTAGTCATTACTTGTCAAACCCTGCTGTGATTGCTACTATTTGGACAGAAACTGGAGTGGAAGGGCAAGAGAGGGTTCAAAAACTGAGCACCTCTGTGGAGGTGTAAAGGTTGCACCTGGAGCAGCTCTGGCAAGAGGAAAGCAAAGGGGAGACAGGGTCACATTCACCAGCAAGGTGCATTTGCACCTGCAAGCTTGTAATTGCAGAAGCAATGGAGCCTCCTATCCAGTGGGTTTGTGCCTGGCATCCCCCTCATCTGATCCATGGTCAGGACAGCTCCTGGTCACCCTGCAGGGAAAACACTGGGGCAGCACCACTGTGGGCAGGACTGTGCCAGCCACTGCCCAGGATGAGTCCTCTGACAGCTTCCCAACCACTCGACCCTTGATGGCTAACAAGAGTTTTCACATGCAGCAAGGGAAGGGCAAAAAGATGTCTTTTCTTGGTTTTTCATTGGTTTTGTTTATTTCTTTGGGGTTTTTTGTTTGGTTGGTTTTGTTTGTTTGTTTGTTTTTTGTTGTTTTTTTTTTTTTTTAATTTTTGAAGACTTTCTATCTTTGAGACCTTTCTTCAAAAGTTTTCCCTTCAGTCAGACTGGGTTAAAATTAGATGACACAGTAAGAAATGTGTGGTGGAGAACATGGTGAGCGGTGGTGGACTGACTGACAAACAAATATTCTGAGACTGTGGTCATGTAAAAAGGCTAAGTTGTAGTTAGTACTTGTGCAGGTACCTGCTCAGACACCAGTAGTTGGAAAAAACATGTTCTGTATATATTAACAATTAACTGTACATATCCTTTATCCTCACAAAACTGCTGGGGGTTGTCTTATAGTCTGACCAAGGGCTATGCATCCTGGAGCTCTCTCTCCAGTCCAGACACTTTATGGTATTTTAAGTGTTTGCTCAAGGGAAGATCCCAAACAGCCTAGTTGTGCATACAGAAGAAGGTGTTTAGTGGACACAGCTTTGAAATTGCTGAACCAACTCCAACAATACAAATTAAATACGAACAATAATGTATCTAACTCTCCCTGGCTTCAGCAAATCATTATGTAGTGCTTGCTCTGAGTTGCAAATCTTGCTAGTGTCTGTTGCTTTGACTCACACCAGTGGTGGGACTGAGGGTGCTTATTCTTGCCTTTTCTCTCTCCCCCCCAGGCCCTGCCAGCCTTGCCCAGCTGTGCAGGCTGTGTATCAGAAGGCAGCTGGGTCGGTCATGCCTGAACGCAGTGCACAAGCTGCACCTGCCTGAGCCCCTTGAGAACTTCCTCCTTTATCGATAGGCCTGTGACTGCCTTTGGACCGGAAAAGAAAGAGGAACAAGTAGCTGTTTACTCCAGAATTATTATATCAAAGGAAAAAAATCAAAGGCACTGTTTACTGTCTTCTGTGGCTACCAAATATTAGCTGCTATGTGACAGTGAAAATTGGAAAGACCTTTTCACAGGCAGTCAATGATATTCTGGGTACAGGTCCCTCATGATCTATTGCCACACCGACTTACACCAGCCTGAGAAGTTCCAGCACATAAACAGCTCACTGGACTCCTGTTTGTAGATGCATATGCACACATCCACTCACCCACATGCACACAGAGATTTCCCCTGCATTTAGGGCTGTATTTATTTGTGCAGGATCTCTGCAGCTTCTTCCCTTTGTCTATCCAATCTCAATGTCAAAATCAAGGCAGTGGAAATTATTCTTCCATTACTATGTGAAAATGAAAGCTTTCAGTGATGAACATAAGATGTATATAATATATTGCACATCTTTTATCAGCTTTGATTTTGCATCCTTTCATCTCCTTCTGTTGTCTACTGGAGCCCTACCAATTTCCAGTGGGCTCTGGCTGTCCAGCCACTGAACATCCCTGAGCCCTGAGCACAGCTATCCCCAGTGCTAACACATCCTGTCCCTGGAGCTACAAGTGACGATATGAAATCAGGTGCAGGCGTTTGGAGCAAACCCACAAAAATGTGTGGAAGTCTTAAAAAACCCTTTCATCTCTTCTAAAAAAAAAAACTCTTCCAAAGCTGTATCACCTGAGATCTGGCTGTATTCATTACATGAACGTTTTTTCATAGCTTAATTCCATGATGGAACTGCAAATGTCTTTATAGGCATAGTAGGTGATATTTCAATTTCCATCCTTTGAAAGGTTTAAAGTAAAGCAAAGGAAGGAGTACTCCTTTTTTTGGCTTTGCATGCTTTGACATTTCTCGAGGTAAGTCCTTGGACTGTGGAGCTGGAGAGAAGCAGGGCCACTGAAGAGGATTGTGCATCACTCAAACGTTGTCCCTGTTGGATTTTCCTCACAAGCAGTGGTTTGCATGCTTGTCTGCTCCCTCACCCCCTATTCTAGAGGCTTTAATTACCTCTGTAGGAGAAAGAATTTTGGGAGTGTTATAACCTTGTCCATTGTGGTATTAGTTTAAATAGTGTGAGGATTAGTAACTTGGAAACAGCAGGGCTGAAAGCATACACCTGTTTGAGTTGAGAAATGTGGGATCCAGTGACAGTTGCAGTGCCTGTTTGATTTCCTAAAGGTTTGTTCTGTTTTTCCTGGGGAGGTTCTTCTGGGGGATGAAATATTTCTTTAGAGCCAAGTTTTGGTGAACTTCTGCCATGAGACAGGCAATGGTGTTTCACTAGCTGTAGTAAAATGAGAAGCAGAATTAAAAGGAGTCTGTCTCCGTTTTGCTCAACTTCACAGGTCCAAGAGGCTGCTGACACATTTTCAGGCTGTGAAATGTAGTGGTTTCTTTATGAGTTAGACATACTGGTACCAATTTTCACTGCCCATACATCTTCAGTCAGAGGGAATTGGCCTCCTGGAGCCTGGATACAGGACAAGCTTCCAGGAGGATTTAAGCTCCTGTCTCTGCTCCAGCAGCAGCAGTCTCTGGTTCAATGCTAATCCCTTAATGTCACCATGACAGTTTCTCTGAGACAAAGGTATAATGTTTCCTGTACTTCTTTATGATTAATTCAGCACAAGTAAGATAAATTGAGCTCTCAGCAGCTCATGAGACTGGACCTTCAACATTACAGCCAAAAAATGGATGCAGTTTTCAGCCTGTGTTTGCACATATTGAATGTTATCTGATGGAAAGGGATATTGCCCATAAAGTTGCCAGTGACATCAATGACCTTGTATGGTATAATACATCATGAATCACAGAGATTTGAACATTAAATTCTCAAAGGTCTTTGAAAATCAAATACTATCAAAAAAGAAATGTCTATATTAATTTGATGTCAGCAGATTTCTGTCAGTTCCATCTTTACTGGAAACTCACCTGCTCTGCTTATAAGTGAGAATACCATCTGCTCTCTGAATAGACAGAGTCTCAGCTGTGTGACTTGTCAGACTTGTACTGAAATCAAGGGACTAAGGCAATTTATGGGATCTATTTCAGACTGTGTGATGCTGAATTGATTTCCTGCTGGGATCATAAATGAAAGCAATATTTCACTTGCATAGGATTTTAAATTGAAAAAATGTATCTCCATTAAGAAAATGCAGTCTTTTCAGCCTCTCAGAAAGTTTTATCTCAAGAAGCAGGAGAAGGTGCTCTATATTTATTTTTATTCATAATATTAGCTTCCCATCAAAAAATCATCATACCTTTCCTTCTTCCTGGAGACATTATTCTCCCTGAAATGTTGTATATCAGAGAGTCTGACAGCCCTAATAAATCAGAATAGAAGTTCAGAAGTCCTGAGATTATGAAATTTCATTAGAAACTTTACCTAGACTTTCTTGCTCTTATCTCAAAATATTAAGTTACCCATTTAATTCTCATTGACTGTGCTTTGTGTCATAACAACACATGGAAATACTGAGGAAATAGCTGGAAGAGGTATTTAATTTTTTGTCAAAAATGCCATCTCATGTGAGGATAAGGAAAGATTGGGGCAATTTTCTATAAGACTATGTCTATCTCTTGGTGATTTTTCACAATGAGTTTGGAAAACATCTGTCAGCTGCTTTTCTGCAGGTAGGAGAAGGGAAACTAATCTCACAAGCTCTCTTTTCTTCAAAATAAGTGGTGTCTTCTCTGTCATTCTATCATCACTGACTGAAATCAGTTATTTGGGTAAGGTATGGCTTCCCTGGGGATACAGACATTTTTACGTGCTGCAGTTATACAGCTGTACAGTGCTCTCTCAGTCTCTTGCCCAAAACCTGGCTCCACAGGTTTCCCTGGAGCTTGAGATTAATTTTCCCTCGAGTTTTCTGTGCAAACATCCTGGCCAATGGGCCATACAATCATATACCATCACATACCATCCTCAGGGACATGCAACAGTGAATATAAATAGACTGACATGTTTTGGGAGGATTAAATAAACAATATTTCTTAAGGTAGCTAGGAAAAGATGTTTCATTCTGATCTGGCTCCAAACAGATTTCTGTTTTGATCTCCTGACCAGCCTGTTGGGTTCCAGGTGACCTCTGTCTCCTATAGTGCAGCTCTGCTATTGGCATTTAACAATCCTCCATCCTCTCTAGGACTCAACTTTTCACATCAAAATCTGCCAGTCCCTGAATTTCTGTCTGTCCAGTTGAATCTGTCATACAGAGAGTGAAATGTAAACGTGTAGGAAAATGCTAGACTGCTGAAACTTGTTATGCTGTAGGAGCTGAAATTCCCCTCATCTGCCTTGAGGTGCCAACCCCCCCCTTCCCAGGCAGATGCAGGCTGTGAGGGAGGCTGTCTGTCCATCCACCTGTGGGCTCTTTCCTCTTATGATGGGACTCACCTGTGCCACTCTGGGCAGTGGGATGGGAGGGTCATCTCCTCCTGACTCTGTCTTGCCCCCCAGACAACCTGACCCTGGCCAACATCTTCCTCAAGGCATTTAGATTTCTTCTCTCCACACCTGCTAGAAATATACGTTGTGCTGCCCCTCTGCAAACCCCTGCCAAAGGGGTCCCTTGGTCCCCTCAGTGCCCCTCTCTGCCCTCCACTTGCTGCCCAGCAAGGACAGGAGCCACAGGGGCTGCCCAGCACCTTCTCTCCCAAGCCTGACCTCCTCCTGTAGCACAACTCTGGTGCTGGCATTTAACACCCCTCCTGTCTTTACTGCGTTGAAAATACTGGTGGTGTGTCCCAGCAGGGCATCAGGGTAAGTCTGATAAGAATGGAAATGAAATAAATTGACTGACTTTTAGCTGAAAATCTGTCTGACCTGTATCCTGGGGTGATGGTTCCTGATGCTTTTGTGTAATTTTTTTTCCCAGAAATTAGCATTTCCCATATGTCAATTGTTCCTCACAGTGACTTTTTTTTTAATATTCTGCATGAGATGTATATTATTGTCAAATACAGATTATTCCACACAGAACTTCTACCTAATTTGATTTTTATTTTTTGAGA
The DNA here is from genome assembly GCA_013400775.1 of Chaetops frenatus. NCBI lineage: Eukaryota > Metazoa > Chordata > Aves > Passeriformes > Picathartidae > Chaetops > Chaetops frenatus. The sequence continues at coordinate 8,599 of VZTR01000479.1, read as the reverse complement.
ATTCCTTTATTCTTAAATTTTATGCTATTTGTAGAAACTCACGATGCACACTGCAAGCAAATGGAAAACTATGTCTGGTTTAAAATTGAAAAATCTTCAGTACAGGGCATCAGGAGTTGCAGGATAAAGCATCATCTGCATATTCAGTTGAGAGCAACATCTGGAAGGGGGGAGAGAGATGGATCAGCAGAGCACCTCATACCTGCAGGGCTATGATGTCACTGCCATGGAGATGTGGTGGGATGGCTCCTGTGACTGGAATGTTGGGATGGAAGGATCCAGGCTCTTTAGGAAGGGCAGGCAGGGGAGAGGTGGAGGAGGTGCCTCCCTCTCTGTCAGTGACCAGCTGGAGAACATGGACCTCTGCCTGGGTATGGATGAGGAGCTGACCGAGATCTTTGGGGCCAGGATTACACAGAGGGTAGGGACATTTTAGTGGGGTCTGCTACAGGCCACCTGACCAGAAAGACTGTATGGATGAGGCCCTTCCAGAACAAAAGGGGCAGCCTCACATTCACAAGCCCTGGTCCCCATGGGGCATCTCTACTACCCCAGTATCTGCTGGATGGTAAAACAGTGGGGCACAGGCAAACCAGGGAGTTCCTGGAATGCATTGATTAAAAACTCCCTTCTCCAAGTGGCAGAGGTGCCAGTGTGGAGAGGTGCTGTGCTGGACTTTGCTCTCCCCAAGGAGGAGCTGCTGGTGGGGAATGTGAAGCTCGAGGGCAGCCTTGGCTGCAGTGACCATGGAATGGTGGAGTTCCTTAGGGCACCTGGAAATGTTGAAGGCCAGGCTGGATGGAGCTTTGAGCAGCCTGGTTTAGTGGAAGATGTCCCTGCCTATGGCAGGGAGTTTGGAACTAGATGATCTTTAAGGTCTCTTGCAACCCAAAGCATTCTATGATTCTGTGAATTTTGCAGCATCCTGCCATATTTTTAGCTGTTTGTTACCAGGGACTTGCTAGCAGTATACTTTTGTGGTGAATGGTTCATTTTTTGCCAGGTCTACCTGCTGGCTATAGAGGCTAACGTGCCCTAACAGAGTAGAAATTAGACAGAATGGGAAAGGAGGGAGATGTAGAGATTTCCAGAGAAAACTTGCTCTACATTTCATTTTTTGTCCTAGGAATGTGAGTGAAATGTGGGAGTTTTTATCTTCAGGAGAGAAGAATTAAAGACTCCACAGACTTACTCATTTTATGTTGCCCTTATAATTCTCCAGCAGCTTCACAAACATGATTCAAAATTATCTTCTTTTTTTTTTTTTTTTTTTTTTTGGTGGGGGGGGGGGGGGGTATTGTTTTTTTTTTTTTAGTGGAGGGGGGAAGGGGTATTGTTTTCTGTACTTTTCCTGCACTAGATGCTGACTAAATACCTATTTTACTCTGGTCACAATGAACAAATTGTTATGGACAGTGACAGTAGCCCTGGATTTCTTTGAAGGTTGGTTTACCAATCCCCATGAGGGTGATAGAGTTTACTAACAGTGGAAACAAGGCATATTTTTTTCACATTTTATGCACTAAAAACAACAAAAAAAGTGTATTCCTCAAACTATGAAAAAACTAGTACTCCCTTTTTATTCTGTCTCCATCACAATGTAAGTAAGCTGAAATACTTTTAAGGACATTGGCTCAGAGGCTCATCCTTTGCATATTATTTGTATCGTACTATCCTGCAGGGAGATATTTGCTCTGAACCATTTCAGAGGGTGAGTTCCTGCTGCCTGGAGCCTGTTGTGTATAAAAATACATTGACTTTGTCCCAGCAGCTTTGTGCATTTCATTACCTGTTGAAGACCACTTATCCTCAAATATCCCAGAGTAGCTCCTAATTAATGAATGTGATAATTTTTATTTGCTATGTGTGCTTTCAGGGTCACTACAGATTTACAGCAAGGCATGTATATGAAACACAGCATCCTGAATAATTACAGTGACTGAGGAATACATTTTTTGGGTTGGGAATTTCCCAGACTTCAATGAAAGCCTTCCTCTAAATCAATGCCAACAAGTAAAAGTAATTCCAGCTTGTTTCCACAGGCAGGTTCCTACAGGCTGTTGGTGTAGAGAGGGCGAGACATTTCCCCCTGAGCTGACACTGCTTTTTTCTCAAAGTGCTTTCCAGCTTTACCCCCAAAACGCTCCCCTCCCACTCAGTGTGGGCAGCCCCTGTTGCAGGGCACCGCAGCTTCCCTGCTGGGTGTCTGGCAGGATGGCACCTCATTCAATATTCATGGCAGCCTTCCAGCTGAAATGATTAACTGTGCAGGAAATGTCCCTGTCTGCTATTCATCCATTGTAAAAGGCTGAGAAATACCTGGGCTTTTCATGCTTGCAGCAGCTTGGGAGAAAATATGGGTTTGCCATTGGCCATTAAGTTACTCATTAGGGATTTTTTTTTTTTTTTTTTTTTTTTTTTTTTTT
>VZTR01000476.1:317669-344952 GCA_013400775.1 Chaetops frenatus | reverse complement strand
GTTGTGTGTGAGGTGTCACTGTGTCACTGCCGCTCTTCAAACTTCCCAACCGCGGCGGCGAAACGAAACCGAGAGGCGTCCCGGGAGGCTGCCCGGCCCCCCGCCGCCCGCCCGACCCCTGCCCCTGCCCCCGGACGGGCAGCGGGCACCGCACCCCCGCCCGCCCCTCTCATCCCGGCCACCGAGGAGGGGCGGGGCGGGGCGGGGCCGGGGGAGGATCGCCCGAGACCGCGGGTTAGGGTGGGCTGTGTCCCGAGNTGTCCCGAGCGGGTCAGGCTTTCAAAGGGAAGCGGCCATTAAGCGCTGCCCGCCCGCCCGCGGCAGCGCCCCGTCCCGGCGGGGCCGCGCTCCCCCGGCACCGCACCGGCACCGGCTCTGCCGCTGCCGTGTTTGTAAGCGATGCATTCGAATTCGTGATACAAACCGAAACAAACTCATTCCGTAAGTAAATTAGACAAATCCCACCCAAAAGTGATTACCAGTAGCGCGCTTAGCGGTCCTCCCCGCACTGCTCTGGAAACTAAATAAGCGTCTTAAAAGTATAAAGAGATTAAAGCGTAAACCCAGTGCAAAGATACTCGGCATTACAGGAATTTTCAGCGAGTCATTTGACGAGATAACTTTTTACCGTCATTGTTTGTGGCAGGTTGGAGAAGGAAAAATAAAGTCATGTGTTCCTGAGCAGGGACACCCTCCCCCTCCAGCTCCTGCCGCTCCTTTTAGGGGGCTGTTTGCTGCACCCACACTCATATCTTTGCCGTGGGAAAGAGAGAAGGCGTCCTGTCCTCATAGGATCTCACACAGCTTTTCCTCTACACTCTTCTAACACACAGTTAGTAAGCTGGGAGCCGGATCCAGACAACATGAACGTCAAAAGCTTCTCTCACTTCTTGAGTTGTTGGCTCCCTCAGTCCTGGTGTCCATGTTGATTCCGCAGCCATGAGGACCACTACAGCTGCAAAAATATTTCAGGCTTCTCCAGAGGAAGTATGACACTCTTCCACATTGTGTCATTCATGTCTGGCCTACTCAGTCTCTCTGGGTTTTAGGGGAAAGCACCTTTTGGGAGAAGGGAAGGTCAGCGGTTCAAGAGGCATCACCATCTCCCATGCAGCTGGGCCCGTGCAGTCACCCAGAAAGGGGCCAGCTGCTGGGGTGGTGTTGCTGTCCCAGGTTTTCAGCTGAAAAATGCAGTAAAAACTTAGAGCACATGACGGTGCAGGAGAACACACTCCCTGTTCTTCTCCAAGGTCTTCCATGAAGTTAAAAATAGCAAGTGGAAATAGTATTTAAAAACAAAACACTTTGAAGCAGCACGTGCCTCAAGTATAGCTTCACTAAATGTGCCCAGTTTACCATCGCTTTATTTTTAATCTGCATTTCTTTACTATTTGAAAAAAAAAAAAAAACAACACAAAAACAAAACAACAAAACAACAAACCTACACAGAGGTATTCTCCGGAGTTACTAAATGTAATCAGTTTCAGTTTTCTCTTGAAGTATGTTGACAGACCAGAGAGAAAATAGCCTAGAAACACTTATCCCAAGTCCATTCTTCTGCGTGTATCATTTAAGTGTGCCCTTAATCTGACAGCCAAGAACTCAGCTTTAGTGTAACCCTGCCTGGAACTCCCCTTGCTTTCAAAGATTTAAGTTCTCCAAGATTTAGGGGTGTGAGAAAGTCATTCTGAGACCAACTGCCAGCAGCCTCAGTGCTCCCTCTAGAACTTGTTTCAGTTTCTTGTTGAGCAGAAATCAGATCGCAAAGCTGCCAAGCATGAAAAGTGTTCAAATCATATCGTGGTGACAGGGTGAGACAATCAAAGAAATGCTGCAGTTCTTTAAAAAATTAAGTATATTAGCATGGCAGAAGCAGTGAGGAGGGGTGTGGATAGGGACTTGGTTGAATGTTTGTTCCACAGGAAAATAAAATTGCCCCAGTCTCCAGTGCATGGGTCTGGTAGAAGGCACAGAACCAGCTCCTTGGGTCCCATAAATCATCCTCAGGCCGTGGCCTATGGAATCAGCTGGCTTACTACTCAGGTCATAAAAATGTGCAGGGAGTCTCCCAATGCTTTCCAACATTAGAAGAAACAGAATCTGCAAATAGCACTTTCACAGAAGGGGGAGAATTACAGCTGCTCTCTGACTCCTCAGCAACAGGAAATGGGGAGTAAGGAAAAGTGCAGCAGTGGTTTCACCACTCCAGGATGGGACACTGTCAAGGTGTGGCTCAAGGTCACACACATGCACACTCAGTGGTAGTACCAGACATGGACAAAATACATCATTGTGCAACTCCCATGGAGGAAAGATTTTTGGAAACTTAACTTGTGCTTCAGCCAGTCCCCAAAGAGAAGGCTGTAACTCCACGAGTTACAGCAAGGCAGCTTCACAGGAGAGTGAGGAAACAGCAACATGGGATCTTCATGATTAACCTTATTGGTAACAGCTTATTAAAATACCCAAGAGATGACAGGGATGAAAATTCACTTGTAGCCAGCCACCCAACCCTTTGTGTGCTGTTGGGAATAAGTAATCCATCTGATGTAGGCAGCCATTTGGCTCACAGATTAGAAAGAATTTGCATTAATGGCTGAGAATTTCAACAGCAGTTGCAGAGCAAGGGTATGTGTACCAACAAAACCCCAACGAATTACTACACTTTACCTAACCAGGTAAACTCTCAAGGTGGGGATAGTTTGTACCAAGCTGAGCAAGTCACTGTGTATGACAGGCATAGCTGTGCAGAGATAAGTTAATGTACTCTGTAAGAAGTACAGCACTGAGATTACTGGGTGGCATTTAAACCTGTTTTAAAATATCAGAATTACAAAATGCAAATGATTTAGCATCACATGAAAATACAAAGGCAGGTTACTTATTCAGCAGACTTTGAAGAACCAGCATCTGTTTTAACAGCCAGATGTACACAGAAATGTGATTTCAAGATCTAGACATTGTCACTTCTGCAGGCAGCAAATGACACCTCACAAGTCGTGAGTCCCCAAACAAGCTGTGCACAGGGAGGCCTTCAGGCTACAAGGGCCAAGCAGTCTGAGCCTCATTCCTGACAACCCAGTCCAGGTATTGAGCTTGTCTGAGAGCAGCTGAGGGCTGCACACAGAGAGCTCAGAGCAGCCCACCCCGCTGGAGAACAGCTCTGTTCAGCACATCTGGTTCCTCACCTGCTCAGCACTGTGACGGTCCAAACCATGCATCAGTTCCGACAGAAAGTACTTGTTCTGCTGCCATGCCCTCCAGGTGGCTTCTTCTAAAAAGCTTTTTTTGCTTTGGTGAAGAAACTTGCAGCTCCCGAGGAAATTCTGTACAGATGTACCCAAAACTCAACAACTTCTCCTCTCACAGGCTTGCTTTTGCTTTTATTCATGCAAGGAGAGATGTGAAACTGTACAGTGAGACCAAGCTCGTGCCTGGAGAAACTGCCTTCTGAGCACCTCAGGCTCAGCACTCAGGATGCCATTTCAGAGCCTCAGACAGGCAAAGGCATCGTGTTTTGTCCCACGGTTGCTGGGAAAGTGGCTCCAAATTCCACAACCCTGACACACATTTTATTAATCTCTGAACACTGTTTCAGTCAAATGAAGTGAAAAAGTCAAATGGTTTCTTTTTCTTTCACAATTGAAAGCTTTACTCAAAGTTTCTCAAAATTTACATAGCAATAGAAGCACACAAGACTGAGAGTGTGTAGTGGCCAACAGGGCACAGAGATAACGACATGCCATAAACAGAAGGAAAACAATATTCTTTTTTCAGAAGAAATCATTCACCAACCCACAACATGCTGAAATACCAAGAGCACGTGGATTTTGGTAAGTACCAGGAAGCAGCAGACTCGTATCAGAAAGAACAACTTTAACGACTTCAGCTGAAGAGCTAAAAGTGCTGGAAATATAAGTGCTACAAGGAGCCACCCTGTGGCACCAGCAAGCTAAGGGAACAGAGGGCAAGCCAGGGTAGACACTTGTGTGAGGATTGGTCTTTTTTTTTTTTTCTTTTTTTGAAACTCAAGCCAGCCAGAGTGACAAAAGCTGGAACTGGCCCAAACAGCCACTTCTGTGGTAGGGAACTCCTTAACTGAGGAACTGAACCAGAAAAGCAGAGGGCAGCGAGCTCTAGCAGCTCTTGTCCACATGCCACTCACCTTCCAGGCCTCTCAGGGGCACAGCTCTCTGAGGGACATCAGCATTCCCTGATGCCTTGTCCTCGGGAACCCAGCAACAAGAGGAAAATAATACTCCCAAAATTTATTTTTTCATGTGGAAGTGTTCTGAAACAGCAGTTTCTCTCACATAACAACATACAGCTCTCTCAAGGCTAATTTAAGGATGTAACCAAAGACTTTTAGGGGGGAATAGGTGAAAATGACGTCTGACACAGCACACAGTGACTCCCACTGGGGGTAGCCTGGGTGCATGCTCAGCTCTAGGCAGCTGTCCCCAGCCTGCCTGCACCGTCCCACTCAATCTCTCCAAAACGCTGCCCAGGTACTGCCACTTACTGATGAGGATCTGGACAGCTGGAAGGCAGCACCCACCCAAGTGCCAGCGGCACGGAGGTGACAAACAGCTCGCTGTCCCTCCCAAGTAGACTCACCATTTAGTTTGCTGGTGTATGAGGCAGGATCACTTTGCTTTCCATCTAAATTCTGATTTAACAGGCCAGTGCCTGACTGCTCACCTCAAGTTCCTGATTCCCAATACTACTGGAGACAAGAACAGGCCAACGTCTTTAATCAGGAACAGTAGTGAGTTCTTATAAAAATGGAGCAATGCTGCAGAACTGACCTACTCCACATCATCCCTGCTTGTGAGGAGGCTTGCTCTTGGACTGTGACATGAACTGACAGCTTCACGGTCGGTTTTGTTTTCACCGTGCAGGAGCAGTGTTAAGGACTCCCATTTCCAGCTTTGACGGCTCAGCAGAACGTGCCTCTTCTTATATGGAGAGACACAGCTCTGGCAGCACTGGCAATTTCTGACCTTTGTCCTTAATAAATGGAAGGCATCATATCTAAGAATGAAGTCACACCCCCGCCGAAAGTATCAGCTGACATAAAAAGACGGCAACTCATCTGCTTAGCAACACGGGCTGCCACCAACATCACTTCCTTCTAAAATACAAAGTTCAGTGCGCGGCTCCACCCTGACTCGGAGCCGCCTGTAAAATTGGATCTGGCTTGCCGAGAGGTCGCGTCTCCTCGCTGTGAACAGGACTTTCCACAGCAGCAATATTTCACCGGAACTTCCCAACGCACAGGCAGGGAGGGAGGCAGGGAGGGAGGAAGGGAGGAAACGCCGCCGCAGTCACAGAGTTCACCTGCCAGGGGGGCAAGGCACTGAGTTTCACATTTCCATTCGGCTGTCCTTCCAGATAGATTTTTCAGAGCAGGTACTGAATAACTGGTTCCTTCTGTGGACTGGGGAGTAAGAGTGATTTCTCACAATCATTTCCTGGGTTTGCACATGCAAGGAGCACCTGGGTGTGACATTCTCAGATGCAGTCAGATATTGCTACAGATGTTGTCATTGCTTGTTTTCAAATGGGAAGCAATGTAAAACCCATGGCCAAACACACGTTTATAATATCCTTGAAAAATACTTGCAAACTATCCTTGAAAAATATCTATGAACTATTTTTCCTACATATGTTCATTGGAAAAAAAGATTTAAAATGTTTAAAATTTTAGCATTTAAAATTTTTCAGCTTTATAACTTTCTTAATAACTTTTTTTTTCTATAACCACGTACTTGTTTTTTCTAAATGTTTCATAAAATTGGAAGTCTATAACTATTTTACTTATATTTATTTATACTTACATTTTACTTACATTTACTTATATATTTAAGTTAAATGTAGTTTCTCTCTGATTCTTCTTCTATTCTGAAAGAGGATCAACTAATAGGATGATACTGTTTTCTCATTAAACGCAGGTCCACTCCCCTCCCCACTTGGTAAACTTGTAGGAAGGGGGCTGAGAGGGATCTGAAGAGACCATCTGGTTCTCCCAGGCTGCACAAAGATAGGATAAAGTAGCCCCAGACAATCCCCAACAGATGTTTGTCTAACCTGTTCTTAGAAACCCTCTGCCAAGCAGAGACCCGAACTTCCTAAGTAGCTTGTTCTGGTATTTCACCAGCATTCAAAAACAATTGATCAGACCTCTTCTAGCCTTTTACACATTGGAAAGTTTATCTGATTCCCTCTAAAAATTATTTTTAAAGCTCAATACCCTTCCTTCCTTCACCACTTCCTTTTGTCTTCTACATCTCTTATTTGCTTTCTCTCCCTGTTCTGTGCTTTATTTTTCAGCACAGACCATGAAACCAAGGACAAGGTGGCAGCTGGGACCTTACTGGCACTTGGTGGAGTCATCTTTACATTGTTCTTGATGACTTACATATGCCACCTATTGATAAATCCTAAGAGAGCATTTTGCAGGAGCACTGCATTTTCCAGTGCTGTTTTGTCAGTGATGCTCTACAAACTCCCTATAACCATCTATCCTGACTTCTCCATGAAACTGATAATTTGTTTTTCCTTTTGCATATATGAAGTTCATTTTGATTTCTGTACTGATCATCTACAGTGGTCACTGTCCTCCCAGCTTGGTGCAATTGAGACATTTCATAAACATACTCTGCATTACACCAGTCCAGATTATTCTTTGTCTTTTTGTACACTGGCTTTATCACAGTACTATCCTGGTGCCTTACAGCAGAGTAATTTGTGACAACTCTCCTGTCTCTTTCCTTCTTTGTCTTGTCCTTTCTCTCTCCAGAATGGCTTGAATGGAAAATTTGGTTTCAGAAGGCTATAGGGACATAAATAAGATCACTGTATGTTTATATGGAGAGGAAAAGTATAATAAATTGTTCCTTCCACTATTTCAGACCCATGTATGAGACTGCTCTGAGAGATCAGTCTCATACATGGTGAGGTTGAGAAAACAGTCTCATACATAATTAAGTTTAAAGCTTATGGAAAAGTTTTGCTGTTAGAGAGTAGCAAAGGTGCCAGCTATGGTCTTCATTTCACTGACACAAAACACTTTAAGGGACGAAAATTTAAATATCAATCAATACTTTGTTATCAAAACAGCACAATTCGGACAAAAAGGGGAATGCACTCACACTTACTAATTATTAATTATTGTGGGTACAGGGACATTTAAAAAGTGTGAAATATATTCAGCAAATGTGTAAGGACTTAAACCTACATGTAAGATCTCACAGTTCCTCACAGTCTAGCCAAATGTATCCTTTGTGGAGCACTTCACTGCAAGAAAAGAAACAACTGACTGGCTAGGTAGAGTTTGATCATAGAACCAATGAATAGTCTGTTGGAAGGGACCTCTAAGAGCCATCTAGTCCAACCACCTTGCAATGTCCGGGGACATCTTCAGCTCAGTCAGGTTGCTCAAAGCCCAGTCCAACCTGAACTTGAATTTTTCCAGGGATGGGGCATCCCATTTCTACCTCTAGGCAACTTGTACCAGTACTTTGCCACCTTCACTGTAAAAAAACCTTCTAATCAGCCAAGTATTTAATAGAATACACCACTGATTGAACCTTAAAACAAAATGTACTCTGGCAATACCAACTCACAAATAAAGGAATACCTCACTTCATGCTTGTACTTCATAGGAGACATGAAAGATTTGATTCCATCAAGTGCTGCATACTTATCACTCGTGCTGACATGATTTGAAAGCAGAGGTGTTCTCTAATGTGCCAAACATGAAGAAATAAATCTGGAGCCACAAGTCATTGTTAAAAGCACCACCACCACCAGACAACACCTCAGTTTGTATCCTGCCACTCTGCACGTTTCCTGTTTTGCGTAGCTATCTAAAATTTGTTTCATCCTTTAAGAGGAATACCTTGGCTCTGCACTGAGGGATCTTCCCAGAAAGCTTGCCAGAAATTCACCTCTCCTGTACACAAATTTGTTTATACTTTGGGTATGACAAGCAACTTACACAACCATTATATTTGCTGGTACACCCTGGGCAGACGAGCAGAACTTTCTTGTTTCAGTTCAGGAGGGAAGATCTTGTATCTTCATCCAGTAGTGGCCGAGAAGGGAGGGGATGTGAGGCACACCTGTAATGCCACAGGTCACACTCCAAAGGCTGCCCACTTTGGCAGCACTGCACAGAGCAGCACAGCTCAGCAGCAATGGACCAATTGTGTTCTCTCTTAGAAAACACAAGCCAGAGCACACAGAATTCTTCACACTGAGCACACAGATTGTATCACGGCTTCCAAGGCAGCAGGTTTTTACCTGGAGCTTGTCTATAACTTAACAGAAAAGCTGTAAAGTAGTTGCTAAAAGATAAAGATAACAGACGCAGTGCTGGCACTAACATTTATCTTTGGTGTAGCAGGTTACTAACATGACTTTTGAGTCAGAACACTGCACATGCTCTCAGGCTTTTTTATTTCATAAGTAACATACCACACACCATGTCCACCTTGCAATCTGTTAGGAAATAAGAAACTTTGACATGGTAGCTAAAAAATCCCAAATGTGATGGCAGTCATATTGATGCCAACTTTTTAGAAACCAAGTTTCACGATGCATAAAAGCTGCTCACTTTCTGCAGAGGTAAGCTTAGCTTTTTGTGTTATATTTGCTCTTGTACAACAACCAGAAGTCAACACAGTATATTATATACAACAAAACTCTCTAGAACATTAACAAATCAACATAAGTGAAAGCAGACAGTCTAATATCTCAGTCAAGGGAGTAAAACTCTCTTAGTTTTGTACCTTAGTCTGAATGGTAGGCAGTTCTCAGGGCCTGGATGAAAGGGAATTTGCAGCAGGATGAAGGGAGGAGCAGGAAAAGGCCCACTTCCACCTGGAGTTGCTTTTTATAAGCCTCCCTGCTACTGAACAGGCAATCCCAGTGCTTACAAGGATTGCCCCATGGGAACCTTGCTGACAAAGACCCAAATACACAGTTTATTCTTGATCCTGAAAAAAACCAAAAGGAGAGCCTTCAGAGAAATAAGGAGCCAGATCATCAGTTCAATATGCTGGAAAGACCATTTTTTGTCACTACTCTCCACAGAGATTTAAGGCTAGCAAGACACAGATTCCCAAATAGAAGGAGCAACAGCAGTTCTTGTAATAAAAGGATCAGCGTACCCAGGCCTTGGATTTTTTCAAACAGAAAATATTATTAGAAGTTCTCCAGTGCCAAAGACAGCAGCACATAGAACACTGCTGTCCTGGGACTTTCATGCATGTTTATACAAAGACACAACGGTATTGCAAGGGTTATCACCAAAGCCAGTAAGTCCTTCAACCCTCCTACCAATCCCTAGAAACAATCTTCTGAAAAACAGAGATACCACACACACACACACACACACACACACACACACAACTGAACAAAATTACAGGCAATATGTGTTTTTAAACTCTCCCCATTCTTCCCCCTGGTCTAAATGCTGTAAAATCCCAGTAGCTTAAACTGCTCTGAGAATTTTAAGCCTGTCATTCATCACAAATCGTAAGTTTTACTACACATTTTTCATCTCCTTTAAAAATGAAAACCCGGATCCAGCTTTCAGCAGAAGTGAGACTATGGCTTCACCGTGATTAGATATAAGCAAGGGAAAACAAACCAGGCAGCACTCGTTCCATACTCAGTGCTTTACTAGGCAGTTCTCAGCTCCAGCAAACATGGTAGTTTTTGCAAGATCATGGCCTTGTTTTAGTATAACACAATCAAGATAATTTTTACAAGGTCAGAAAGTTGGAATAAGAGGAAACAAAATCCAGGCCAGTTGTGTCTGGAATCAATTAGGCTTATATACTTTTCAGATGCTTCTTGTCTTTCTATTAAATAGTATTTCAAGGTATACTTTCTATTAGTATGTACATAAAAGCATGCATTGCACACAATATGTTTCCCCATTTATTTAAACCCACCTAAACTAGGGATGTTGGGAGGTCAGAAAGGAAGAGGTGTTCATCTGTGAGCCCTGAAATGGTTCTCTGGGCATTTGCAGTTTAGTTATCTGCCTCCTCAATGACAAACTGCTCAGAAGGGCCAAATGTCCAGGCATGCCTGTGATGTACTCTCCAAAAAGCAAACAAAAACTGAAGCATTCAATCAGGTAAACACCAGCTGTGCCCACTGCCAACTTTTAAGCATTCTGTTAAGTTGTAAGATTTAAAGGAGAAAAACCCCACTGTTTTGTCTTTGCATGGTAAAACTTTGCTGTCTAAGCATCACATTTAGTACTGAATCATCCACAGAAGACTTTAGTTAAGGAAAAGTTGACTTCATAAGGAATTTCCATTTTCCCTACATGAAGCCAGTCTAACTTATACTAAAATGAAAGCCAGTGTCAGTACAGAAGAAATGCACAGGGGCACACAATCCAGAGAGATTCATGCTGCATTCACAAGTAAAACAGGTGACAGCTAGAATACTGATTTGTTGCTCATGTTGTGAAAAAAATTTACAGATCAAAAAGATCAAAATATTTACCTTCATTGCTTCTTTTCTCACCTTCATTTTGCCAAGTATGAAAATAAAGTGAAAGAATTTGTTCTTTCTCCACTTCAGTAACGCCTTAACATAACAGTTGAAATTATTTTGGATAGCACTATAAATAATAATATGCAGTGAAAGAAGGTAAACCCATCAGTTTTCCTATTATTTTTCTAAGGAGAACATTTATGCGCTGTGTTTACAGTTACTAGCCAGCCTCAGAGCCGGCTCGGCACCGCAACACACGGGTCATCAGCGCTCCATCTGGAGCTGGGTAAGAGCAAGAACTCGGGGACAGGCTCCAGGCAGATTCTGCAGGGTCAGGGAGGGGCGACAGGCCGGGCTGCCCTTGGAGTGACACAAAACCCCATTCCCTGGTGGCAGGGAATGATTTTCCTCATGCAGTCACCCCTCCCACGCTTCCGCGCAGTCCCACAATGGAGCGGCTCCACACGCGGGCAGCGAGGGGAGGACGCGGCCGCCTGCGAGGGCGTAGGTGGAGCAGGCAAACGCATCCCGGAGGGAAGCCCCGGGTGGGCTGGAGAAGCGGCCTGGCTTCCGCACGGCCATTGTTCTTTCCGGGAACGGGACCCCGCGCATCCCGCGTCCCTGTCCGCGGGGCGGGGCGGGGCGGGGCGGGGTGCCCGCGCCTGTGCGCGCTCCCGCTCCGGGAGGGCTTCGCTCCTTTCGAAGGTCCCGCTGCTTGGCGGCTCTGGCCCCCGGGCCACAGCGGGGCAGGAGCACCGTGCCCCCTCCCTCCTGAGGGGCTCCGCTCACACAGCCTGGCACTCTGCCCCTCCCGCCGCCGTTCCGTGTCCCCAGGGACTCGCCGGGAGCCCCGGGATGCGGCCGGGATGGGGAGGGGGCCCGAGGCGCGCCCCCGTCGCAGGGCCGCCGGGAAGAGCGAGGAGCTGGTGCCGGGCGCCTCCCGGGGCGGCGGCGGGAGCCCCGCAGGGATGGCAGGACCGACCCCGCCACCGCCGCCCGCTACCTGCGCCCCCTCCCCCAGCGGGTCGGGGGTTGCCGTGGCGACGGATCAACACCATCCCCCGGGACAGGGCTCCGCTGGAGCCACCGGCACGGCGCGGTCCTCACCCGCCTCCCGTGGGGAACCCCGTCCCGCCCCTCCCGCGGCCACAGCGCTGCGACGTCAGCCCGGACGGGCTTTCCTGCCCCGGCGGCGCCCGCCCGCCGCCATCGGTCACCGCTATCGGTCACCGCCCGGGCACCCGCACCGGGGCCGTGTGCCTACCCCGTCGGGGCCGCGCTCCGTGGGGGCCGCCGTGTGCGGTGCCCGCCGCCACCTCCGTGCCCCCCGTGCAGGCAAAGCTGCACCCGTTTAAGCTAAGCCCCCTGTAGGCGTATTTATTTCGGTTTAATAGGTGTTTATGGTATGTTAGCCTGGACCTGTTCCTAATCAATCCGAGCTTAATCAAAATAACGCAGATTTATACCGGCCCCGGTGCCAGCCGAGCAGGTGTTAGCTCGCACCTGTGGCTAAGCCGGCCGTGGGTTGGCCGGGGAGCGACAGCCTCCGGTGCCCGGGGCAGCTGGTCCGGCCGCTTGGCCGGCGGGGGGGGGGCGATGGCTCTGCCCGGCCAGCGCTGCTTTGCCCTCCCTCCCCTCCCGGCCGGACCCACCGCTGCCGCGATGGCCAGAGACAAAGCATGCGAAACTCAACAGCCGTCCCCGGCAGGATGGAGAAAGAGGAAGTTATGGCACAGGGATGCCGGGGTAGGCTTTTTTCATTTTCTGTCCTGGCTCACGCTAGGGGCACATGGTCGTGGTAACAAGCCACAGCGCTGGGAGGAAGAATTACCTCATGGAATTGCAAGCACTTTCCAAGTAAAGGTGGAGTCTGGAGCAAACAGGAGATCCAGCTGATAGGGGCTGATAAGCCTAGGGAGTATCGCGTTGCTGCTTTGCTTACCTCAGAGACGCCTCAGTCCTTGTGGAGCAGGAAGAGGAGACTCTCCAACACACTGGCTCCCAGCACCCCAGATAATGAGCCGTCTCCTCCTTCCTGCAGCAAGCAAGCCGATGTCTTGGCTCACAAAGCAGCAGTTTCAGTGGAGGCTTCTCTTCTAATGGATCCTCTTTTCGACTCGTTGAGCAACAACCCCACAACTTTAGAATTTCAGAGCTCATAGAAGGAAAGTTGCTTTTCGTCTTGCATAGCAATTGAATTAAACTGGAAAGCCAGGACGAAATGAAGTTACACACACCTTCAAAATAAAGCCCAAACGAAACAACCCCCCACCATTCAGAGAGTGCTTGGCCAAAAATATGACTAATAGGCAACTGCATTTTTCTCCTGTGATCGTACTGAAGCCTTCTGCTACTGGTGGATAATCCAGGAGCCAGGATTTGGCAGCTGAATAGGTGGGTCTGTGACCAACTATGTCTCTAAATTTACACAGTGACGTTGTTAGAAGCAATCATCACTTCATCCAAAGTAGCTAAAAGTGTTTTGTTGTACCAGTGACAGTTAATACACGTCTTCCAGGAGAATGGGGAACTGTAAATACGCTACTCTTTTTCTTGAATCATTTCCCTTAAACAGACGCCCAAACTCCAAGGAGGAAACAAAAAGGTGGGAGAAGTAGCAAAAAGGAAGAGAAATAAACTGTAAAGAATATAGAATGTGACTTGGATAGGAACTCAGAGAAAAGCCAAAGCACTTGGTTTATGATGCACAGTGGTCAGCCCTGCACATAAGGATGCCTTTTTCTCTGGAGTTATGTGGCTTTTTAGAAAAACTTCTATGACATAACTACAATATTGCACATGAGTTCACAAACCTAATTTCTGCTTCATAGCAGTAACTATGGGAGACACCACAAGCACTTTTGTTTCTGTGCAGGAGTTTTACTTCTGAGATGAAAGTTGAACAACACTGGGCAAGGAGGAGCAGCTGAGCCCATCCACTGAAATTCTGTGCACCACTGATGGCTGACAGACCTTCACCAGTGACCAGTTAGCTTAGGTCAGTCAGTCATGTTTTGCTTAGAAGTGGCTGGATTGACTCTCAAGGACATCAGACACAGGAATTCTTTTGTGTTCTGGTATTCTTTGTCTCAAATACTTTAGACATGACACTAACCAACAACCCAAGGCCCAGTCATCCTCATAAATTAAAATGGGATAAAAAACCCGAAAGGACAATCTGGTTCTAACTACATTCAAAACAAAGCTTTGCTGCATTTGTATACAATGATCACAGACAGGTGTTGTACATTGATTCAGGTTTTTTTTTTGAGCCAACACCTGACAGGTACATTTGCCTCATCTCTTCTGCCGCTATCTCTGTACCTGTCCCTCCTCCTAAAAAACCATTCACACGTGTCCTACAAATTCAGGACACTGCCTCAGTTCCAGTCTCAGTGCTGTCAAATGTGCACCTGTCGACAACATCCAAATTTAAAAGTTCTTTCCTCACAGCAAGTCCAATACTACAGTCCAGGAGTAGCAACACTGGCCCAGGTGTGGGTGTCGGTGCTCAGGTGCTGGGCAATGCCTCAGACTGACAGCCCCTCTCTGCCTCATCTTGGGAGACAGCAAGAACCCCATGGATTTCTGTCTTCCCAAGTATCCTTGCTATTTAACCATCTTTTAAGTCACATTCTTTCAGACATTTCCTGTGTCAGAAAATGTTTTCCCATGCCATAATCAGAATATGCAGTGTTTACTTGACTGCTTTAACCCAGACAATGTTAAATTGACCACTGTTAGTGTAGTACCTTGGTTTCTTTTGAACTGTCCTCACACTTGGATTTTCCTGCCTCCCAGTATTTTATGTCTAAATCTAGGAAAAGTAATGGAGCTGGGCTTCACTTAGGAATGGCTAATTAGATCATGCTGTAATTTACAGCAAATGTACCAGAGATCCAACCATCAACAAGAGTCTGCCCAATATAAACATTTATATCTCTGACTCTTTAACTAAGGAATTTAAAAAATCATAACTATGCTCTCTGCTGGGAGTGGGGGGTAAACTCTAACAAACATACTGATGCATCGATTCATCTATGTTCATGCTGCCGTGGACAGTTTTACATGAACTGTAATTTGGGAGAGGAATACAAATGGATGCAGATGTCTAAATGAACTTTGAAGTAGGTTTTTCCTACACCTTATTTCACCTCTGTCACAGAGCCATGAGATGTTGCAGTTAAAAATCCCATGTCTAAATATCAGATACACGTTCCAATTTATATATTGAGTAAAATGCTGATGCCCATCACAGAGATCTGCAACCAAACCTAAGTTTTTAAAAGTCATTTTCAAGTGAACAGTGTATCTGATGGTACAGAACAGCCATTTCTTTACTCAGCACTCTCATAACAGTGTGCTTTTTAGGCTTTCAGGGGGTATAACTGACTGGAGCACGCTGGGTTTGCCTTCTCCAGCTTGGATTGCCTGCACTAAGATTGCTACAGCAACAATCTCTTTCCTCAAGCCAATGCTAAAGCAGAAACCCTTCCTCCCCCCACTCCAGCTGCTAAGCAAAGAATAAACTTTTAGCTTCGCCCCTCCTTTATTGGAAGGGGAATAGGGTAATATGCTGTAATTGGTTTTCCATGTTTGCCAAGAGTCTGTTTCCTCTTATCATCCACAATATTTAACATAAGTCTTGTAATAGTTCCAAAAATAATAAAATCTGTCCCAAGAATAAAAATGATAAATCCACAACATGCTGCTTTTTTTGTCATGGTCTTGGTTTCGTAACATTCTGTTAGTAGTTTTTATTGCCTAATGTTGTGGTTTCTTTCATAGGCGGCAGACCCAGTAAAGACATTTCATCAGCTACTTATACAGCAGCAGCCTGGATTATTTACAAATGGAGATTTCAGTAGTGCATTACAATAAATCACCACTGCATACTGTTAAAGTTACATTGCAGTAACATGGCAGAAGAAAACCCAGAAATTCTAGGGGGAGGAACATTAGGTATATACAAATCATACACATGATCTCAGCAAACAAATTTATTAAGATATCCAAATAAAACCTGTTAGTCTTCCTCTGTCTCCCCTATCTCCTCCCATGCAACAGTGGAAGAAGACTAGGCAAATTATATCCCCCCACACATGCAAACCAGTACTCACAGTAGGTGTAACAAGTAACAGAGCCTGTGCAATACTTCCTTCATGATTTTGTATCAGGCAGCCAGTTAGCACACATATCCCTCTCTCCTTCTGCCCCACCCTTCCACCCCTAAAACAAATGCCCCATACTGGGCAAATTCCTGTAAGTGTGGGAATTACGGATGTGGAGCAAGTAAAGACAGAGAACAGCACTTTGCTCACAGGACTTAGTTTGAACAAAACAATATGAAAACAGAAAAGACAAAAAGGAGATAATACACAGGAGAAACTTGATTTAGAAGGGAAAAAAAATCTCCAAAACAAATCAGCTAAAAAACCTAAGAAGAAAGTTGTAGGACACTAAGTAGTATCAAAAGAGTAGTCTGTTAAGAGGAATCACTACCTCAGGCCTCAGCAATTATAAAAGCAATACCCTATTGGTAACAATGTCAAGAAAAATACAGGCACACTGGGGTACTCTCTTTAAGAAAGACTGCTTAAAAAAAATAAAAGTCATGCAGTGCTCAAAATTGTCTTCTGATATTTTTAAGTTCAATTAATACATTTTTTTTTTCGTTCAGATTCAGTCTAACTGCATTTTTGAGCCTAATAAGAGGTTTCAATTTCTTCCCAAGAACAGATTTAGTGCTCTAACAGTTACAGGTAAATGCTTTAAGGCAGAAATAACTTTCCCAATTTAAATGTATGTTATTTAGTATGCGCCCTTCTAACCAGAACAACACGTAAATGTTGCAGCCGAAGGCTCTTCAACTGCCACCACGAGAAACTAAGTGTCACAAAAAGTGTAACACAGCAGAAAGGATACAACTCTGGAGCAGGGGATAGAGCTTTCACTGCTTGCTAGGGGCTTCAACCACTTGTTACTTAAGCTTATCAGCAAGTGTTTTGGCAGTCGTTTTACCTTAACTCACTGCTGAGTCTGATCTGCACAAGAATTAATCAGAATGACTGAAGCCCAAAAGAGACGTCCAGGTCTAAGATTGAGGGGGAGTTGTTAATCTTCCTTCAGTGACTGCCAAAATTCCTGGGGTATTTCATTTTAGCAGAAATGGGAGAGACAAGTCTTTAGTCATGCTTACAGCGCTTATCACCCCGATCTTCCTCTTTTTTTAAACTATGCTTTATACCATATTCTAAACTGGGACTAAGGGAAAAACTGCACCTTGGTATGATTATTCAGTATCAACAGTTTCACATTACATGTACCAGCTGTAGAAGTTGCCGGGAAACAATTATATGTTTTGGTTGTGAAAATGTAACCAACAGAAGCAACTGGAATTCAACATGAAATCTCAGCAAGTTACCAGTTACTCATGTACAAGTAAAACTGGAACCTGTGAAAAGCATGTTTTACAAGTAAACCCTCCTGCTAAGTTCTGTGCTATAAAATTTTCAAATTCTAATTGGATAAAATATCATCAGGTCTTCTCAAAAAGAACCCCTACAAAAATACAGAGATTTCTGTAGCAACAAAAGGTTTATGTGTAGTTTGTGACAAAAAGCCAGCTAGAATGCGTGGAAATTTCAGTTTTGTTCTAGCTACTCTTTGAAAGTACCACAGTCTTAACATAATGTACAGTCTAAGACCAGCATGTGAGCCATGACCAAACCAGCAGGATCAGCAATTGATTGCATACACGACTTTAGTAAGTCACAGCATACTGCCCCTGCCCCTCTCACTCCCCAGAAAGCAGCACTAGTGGCTCTTCACTATACTAGCCCTGGATTCCTGGACAATTCTATACCTCTTCCATGTTTTCAGAAAATGAGATGGTCAGAAGTTTTCAGTTTTTCAAATTATGACCACTTAAAACAGCATGCATTTTTGTTCTTCTCAGGGCAGGGTACAAATCCCACCCCCCTCTTCTCCCTTAATGAACAATTTTTGTGGCTAAATTTATTCCCCTTTGTAATGAAGCTCAGGTTGCTATACAAGAACACACTTTTCTCTCATCTCAAGCAACTGAATTCTACAATGTTGCCAACTGAGAAAAACTTAAAGTAGTTAATTCAAGGTAATAGTCTTGTTCATTCACTACTTGTAAACAGCTAGTTAGGACATGCCAATTTTCCCTTGTCATCCATGCAATTCAGTCCTGTCATTTTACTGTCATGCAACACAATTTTCAAACTTCAACTGAAATAATAAGTGTGCTTTATAAATGCAAACTTTGTATAATAAACAGTTAATAGTATGTAAATTGAGTAACCTCCTAAAAATTTAAACACTGAAAACAATTATATTACATTGCTGAAAATATTCCTAAGTGTGTAAAAAAGAATTGAGGTCAGCAGCTAACATAAATCCATACTGGTTCCCCCTTCCCCAAGATACCAACAAAAGGTTGCACACTGTTTTTTCAAATTTTATTTATTCTCAGAACCACTGCTATGTTACACCCGTCAGACTGAAGTTTATTCACTCTGGATGTTCAAGTTCTGACAATCAAAATGGGTGACATGAGGATCCCTTTCTCCCAGTGTTGTGTTGCAGTCAGTATTGGTCCAGTAAGACAAAAGTTCTGCAGTCATTGCCTGCCCCCCACCCCTTTATTTCCCCCAATACATGAAGCATGGCCTAGCATTAGCATCACCCTTTTGTCTGCAATTATTTAAATAGGGTGAGATGGAAACTCAGTTGTTTGCACATTTGTATGAAAGGTGACATGAACATTCTGTATTTTAACAAATAAACACTTAAACACAGGATTTTGTTTTGCATTGTTGCAACCCTTCCATTTGAAGAAAAATATGTCCCATCCCCCCCACCAGCCATCACCATAATGAGTAACAAAACATTTGTCGTTTTGATTTTCATTTAGATTTCCAAACTGGCAGATTTTATTTTCACACCCTCTTCACAATAGACAAGATGCTTACCATATATTTAGGATTACAAGTTGTCACTAAAAGAAAACTTTACACAACCACTATACATTTAGGTTGAAAAACTGTCCTTGCATGAAAAATATACCTAGAAATCAAGTGGTAACCAAGAAAAAAAACATTGAGAAGATTAATGTTTTTTAAATGTGCCATTTTTTAAATTTATCAACTCCTCCTCTACTTTTCATTCATACTCTGTTTTTACCTATAGTATTTGTTAAGGCAAACAGCTAATCCATTTCTGAAGAGGTGTTGTGGAAATTGTGGATAAACAGCAAACATTTGGCATTAAAATAGATAGCACGTATGTAGCCTCTAGTAATATACATTAAGCATCTCTCTTGGACTTCAGGATAATGACAGGGGAGCATGAACATGCTAACAATGTCAAAAAGGCTTAAAATTTAGCATCCAAGCAATTTCTATTAATGCTTCTGTAGTTTCCAAGCTCTAAGTAGTATAGATTTTATGCAAATGCATTAAAGAATTCTAGCTTGGCAAGTACACCCAAGCAGGTTATTAAACTATATATACAGAAAGTGATAAATACAGAATTAAAAGAGTCCTTCCGCTTCTCTTCATAGCCTTGAAAACTGACAAAAAACTTGAGGACAGCTCTACAATATTAAACATTAGGTAACCTCAGGAGCTGGGAAACCTAACTACACAAACTGATTAAAATACTCAGATGACTTTGTAGTGTTTAATACAATTCAGTTCGTAGTCAAGGGCACAAGACAACATTTAACAAAAATAATCACATCAATTGACCTAGAAATCAAATGTAAATAGATATGAATACAATCTCCAAAATCTGTCTTTAAGTGAACATTAACCATTTATTCAAAGTTATACAAGAATTTGAAGGATAAATTCTTCTGCAACAGGAAACCAACTTACAAGTTTCATGTCTCAGTTGAACTGAAGTGGAGGCGAGCGGGGCAGGGGGAGGGAAGGGTGAACAAACGAGTTAGTAGGCCCCATCCAGGCAGCTAGAAAGTAAAAACAGGCTCAACAGCAGCCTCCTCCAGCTTGTTGTCCTCCCTGATTGCCTGCAAGTGTTGCGTTGGTGGCAGCATGTTGAGGGCCAATTTTTATGCCATTTGCCTGAAATGAAGTTTAATACAGAGTGTAAATAGTTTAGAACATACTTGAAAAGCTACTTTTTCTATTTAGAAGATCATATAACAAGTTCCCCTAATGTAGGCAATAAATATAGCAAAATTTGTAAAATTTTCCCAGCATGTTCTTAGTGATTAAATATTATTTAAAGGAAGATGTCTTCCTTCTCATTTAAATTTTATCTCCATGTTACACTCTGTAGCTTAAACTCCTAAAAAAACCCCCAAACCACAGAGCAAGAATTGTATTTGAATACTACTTGGCATACGGCTTAAAAATACATAGCATTTGCTAAGAATGTATAACCTCTCCCCTCTTGCCAAAATCTCCGCTAGTTTAATAGTTTAATATAAAACTTTTCCTCTCTAGACAGCATTTCTTTCTGTGTTGAATCAGCTGTAGAGGCTAAGGGCATACGAGTGTTCTGTGTCATCAATAATTTCTGTGATCCCAAAAGACATGGCTACTTGCCAAGAACCCACACACAGCGTAGCTCTTTCATTCATCAAAATCACACTTATATCTTAACCCTCACTCCCTCAAGTGGATTTTACCTAAAAATACAGCACTTTGAGAAAAGTAATACAGTAGCTTCAGAAATTAAGCTCTTAAGGAAACTTTGCGTCACAGCAAATCTCAGATTTATAGTGCTTGGCAGTTGTTCTGCAGCAGTGGTAGCCTTCGGGTTTCTGGCACTCGCTCAGTATTGACAGCAGCTGATGTGGTTTCTTTTCGCTCTTTGACTCCTCTTTAATAAAAAGCATGCCCTATGGCTCATTGGTTTTGCCCCCTCTGGGCTGATAGCAACTTCTTGAGGAATCAAGGAGCCAGACTTGGCATAAAGCCAAATAAGTAGCACGGACTGTTGGCTCTTGACAGCATATTGCAATCAAAGCTCTGTAAGGCACAGTAAAGCAGTCAGCTACTATATGAAACTCGACAGATACAACGAGCATGCTTTTTCAGACACTCTGATTGCTCTCCAATTTATCCTGCACTACCAACTGCATTTTCTTCAGGAAAGATGTGAAACACTGTTTTGAATTTTTTATCAGTGAACTGAATTCAAGAAGTGTTTCACCAACATGCACACACACTTTCCAGTCAGAATTAGTGTAGAGGATTACTATTCAAGCCTTATTTAGCTTCAAGTTTCCTGATGCATTACTTTGCATACTACTGAAGCTCCTCATTTTTTTCTTCCCTGAAGTAATGAGTAATATTCTCAATAGTCTAAATTTTCTCATGTTGAAATATATTGAGTGGAAAGAGGTGAAGATATTTGAGTCCTGCCAATTCCCTCCCTACTCTGAACAACTCTGCAAGGACTGTAATGTTTAAGAGAAGCATCACACTGACAGTCTGGACACACCTGTCCCCAGAGCAGAAACAGAAGAGAGTGGTGGTGCAGATTTTCACATGTGGTTTCACTAAGCACCTCAGCAACAATATTGAGGGGCATGCAGGATAAAAAAAAAACAACTTGATCTTCATAAAAAACTGACCACCTGACATTGTCGAATTTTTTATGAGACAGTTAACAGAGAGCTTATACAATTTTAACATTTCTAGACAATACTAGTATGTCTATTTCTCACTTCCGAATTTGAATCTGCTTTTTCTCTGGCCATGAACGTCTCTCCTAACTGCTCAAGATTTTCAACAGCACAGTCATTTGAAAATTCAAGAGACATTATAGGTCTTTCTAGCTCTTGTTCCCCTTTCTGCAGCTTTCCACCCCCACCCCAAACAAACACAGGTCCTAATAATCTGTAATTTCAGTAATGTGCATAAGCAAAATGGCTAATCTTTTATTCCCTACAGTATCCAGCCACCTAAACCAGGAACATTTCAAAAGTCTTTTATGTAACTCTCAAAGCAATCCCTCCCCTACACTGGACAGCTCATGGAGTGCATCTGGCATATCAACATGGTCCCCCATTTACATAGTGGAAAATTATCTTTGAAAACAGATGACACCATATGGAGAAGTGGATGAAAGTGGATTTTCTTCTCTTTTGGGGATTTATATTATTTTGCAATGCTTCATGGATGGATAGGGTCACTTATTTTAATCCATTTTTATCACAATGGCAGACAATTCTACACCCAAATGGAACAGACAAATCTTTTACTGTCCAGCCTTCTAGGGAAGGTGAATTTTGTCGTTTTAGAAAGCAAAGAGTGTTCAGAGTACTAAAAGTTACCTCATTATTAATGTCAAAAACTCCTTCCTGGATTTTCTCGTAGATCTCCTTTGCAGTGTTAATAAATGCCTAAAACAGAGGAAAAAAGACCATAGACACAATAAATGCGATACCCTTTGGTGTAAGAGGCACTAATTGGAATTCAATCTCATGTGCAGTTGCTTCAGTGAGACTTTCCTTCCTGACCTCTGCAGAAACAGGTATGACAACAGCATCCTATAACCTACCCTGAAGCAGCAATGGATCACACGCTGTTTACAAAAACAGCAGCATTTTCATAGCATCTGTATTCTACAATCTGTTGTCCAGTAATTACAGGGAAAAAGTGGTTTTTAAGATATATAAATTACTTTTAAATTATTTATTTCTGACCCTTATGGATAGATTGTGTGGCAGATGGTTTCCCCTACCCTTAATATCTTTGTAATAGGCCACTCTAGATTAGAGTGCTTAGCAACATAAAACCACAGGGTACTTACAATGATGATGTAAGGATGCTGTCTGCTGGATGAAACCTTATGCTATCATTTAATATTCACCTAATTTTAAGAACGTATTCTCTTTAATTAATCTTGCACACAATGGGCAACAGACATCTTAATAGTAGAACGGAGATGGCCCAGGTTTTACAACGACTTATAAAAACCTATTATTTTAATTCAGAGAAAATACTTCGATACTCAGGTTTCAAAAGGTGACTGATATAAATGTTTTTGGTTAAAGTTTACAATCAGTGATTCCATTCTTCATCTCTCATTTAGCTTTATAGGTCAAGTAATGCCTAAAATAATGTATAATTTAGAAGGTGATTAACAGCAGCTAGTAATTATAATAAACATACAAATCTTTTTGTTGCAAAATACCAACACCGTGCAATCATACAAGACATGCTACTTTCTGCACAAGCCTATTACAGCAAATACAGATCTAATTCAAATATAAAAAAGTAAACAGGGTTCATGGAGAGGAACAAATCATACCTTTCCTCATTTCTACACTGGAAGCATTTGACTGCTGAACTTGCCACCAGAGCTTTGTTTCCTAATTAACAGGACTGATATGTTTTCACCTTTAAAGGCCTTACAGCTCCCCAGAGTAATCAATCTACTGCAGCTCAATTACTGCACCAAGCACACACCACAGCCAGTGAAGGAGACTTGAACGACTGCAGCAGGAGCAGAGAGATATGAATATGCATAAACTCTAAGTGGGTGATCGAATCATCACAGAGGGTCATGAGAATTTGCAGCAAAATAATGAGAAGAATTAATCATTACAGATTCACAAGGCACTTAGGAAGCGAGTTCGTTTTTCAAACACGTGTTAGAGTTGAGAAGAAAAATTGGCTTTTGGCCAACTACGAATTGATTCAAATTCCTCAGAAACGGAAGTTTTCTATGTAAGGGAAAAAAATTCAAACTTATCTTTGATCCTGATAACATACTAATGATTGTAATGGCCTCATCCATTTGCAAGGTGTAAGTCAACTTTAAAAATTCACACGACTGGATTCTATGAGGATCCTTCTACTTCAGCAGGACATTAAACAGAACTTGAATTCTTAAAAAAGTGTTATGATAACTTCATGTAAACAAGCACTTAACAATTGGCACTTCTAACTGTTCTAGAAGATGCTGGCTAAGTACACCAAGACTTTTAGAATTAATTTCATGAGAGCTACATTAGATCTATAAAAATTACTTTAGAGCAACGAACTAGAATTTTAACAGACTCCAAACTAATACAACTGAGAATAAATTACCTTTTGGATACTACACTCAATTGCTCAAGGTCATTGTAGCAATGCACCTATCCTCACAAAAACCAGTAAAATGCACTAGAAAACAGCACTGCACAAACACAAAATTCCTTCTGTTACTACACATGTTCTGTACAAAGCAAAAGAACAATCTGAGTTCAGTACAGTATCATTTAATATTAAACATATTGGCCAAGAAACGGTTGATTGGAAAAATCCAAATATTCAATTAATCTCAGTTTTATCATTTCAGTTCTCATGAAGTTATAATCTGACTACCCCATTCCCACCAGTGATTCTGGTGCACATGTTTAGTGTTAAAACAGCACACACTGTTACTCTGCACAGCAAAATGCCAGGTTGCACTGGGCCACAAAAGTAATTCCTATTTGAAAACAAATGATAAGAATATAGGACATAGGAGGTCTACCTCACATTGTCTTCTTTGTATGTATTCTAAAAAATTGCTACTAATCAGCCATGAAAAGAGACTTGAATCCCTTGACACTCTCATTTGTTTCTCACATCTATGTACTTTAAGTTAACTTATGATTCAAAGCGTAAGCAGACTCAGTCACCTAAGAACATCACTAAAACAGCACTCTACCTGCTTTAAGAATATCATATCAGATTTTGGCATTGCATGCTAGTGCCCCAATTAGTAAGGACAAGAAGGTGAACTTGGCATAATTGACTTCTTCCAAAAATCTCTTTTAATACTGCATGTTCTAACTCTTATCTGGAACATGCAGTATACTATAAACTCCTAATTATTTATGGGCAGTTTATCCTATTTTCAGATTAACTGGGCCATAGATGCAGAAAGACACAACAATTTCCCCTCAAATCCAGTTTAGATTTATTAGACCATGTGCAGAGGAGTGCAAGAACACAGCTGCAGCACCTCACATGCCAACTTGCATCCAGGTGCAGTTTAGCCACTTCCATACAAGACCTCACCAGCAAAGCCCACAAGGGCTCAGCTGGCTGACTACCAAGCCTACTGCAGTCGCACTATACCGTCCCATAATGCTGCTGCTACCAAAACACTAGACAAAAATACTCATGGCCTTTCCGTGCCAAATCAGGTCCAGGTTCATTTTCACCACTCCAGGGGAGGCAGTAGCAGACTCATCTTGGATTTATACATAATCATCTGAAAGATGGCAAGGCCCTAGTAAACAGTACCTCTGTTACTCATAAAAGGAAGTGAGAGACTTTTGTAAAATCAGTACGTTAGACTTCCAAATATAAAAAAATCCTTGACTACATTTTGGGAAAATTCAAGAGAACAATGTAACTTCAGGAAAATGCCTACGTTTAATGTTTAACTCTGGGTCATTTTCTAAACCGCAACTTGCTGATGCTTTTATGCATGAGACTGCTGAACATAACTGTACCACAGTTATACTAAGTTATTCAGTGTTTTGTTTTAATGTAATGTATTTTTCAATTGTGTGCTCATTGTAACTAGGTTCTCAAATAACAGCAGTACCCCATTGAGGAAAAGTGCATTACTGTACAAGTGGGAAAGTGAGTCTCGCAAGATGTGATCTGCCTGTTGTGTCATGCCTGCAACTACTGCAAAGCCAACAAAAGAGGCTTTTAAATCACAATATACCAGTATAATATCACTTTAGATTATTTGTATAAGGAGTTTCCCAGATCATATTGCCACATGAGAATCAAGAAGTCATGTCTCACAATGCTTGCGCCAGAAAACCCCCAAACAACCCAAAATTACAACTACTGCTTTTAAGGTATATTAATCTTACAAACACTGAATGTAGAATTAAATCAACTTCAACATTCATATCATCATACAGATAAACAAGTAATACAGTTTTACTACGCTTGAGACAAATCCAGGAAGAATGAATTCTGTAACTGGTAAAAACAATGCAAGAAATAGGCAAGGGAATAAGTTCCTGATACCTCCGTCTCATGGAAGCTGCATACAGGAGTAATAATAAGCTAAGGGCACCAGAAAGTGAGTAGTAGAGCAACTACATTTAGTTTTCACTTGCGGATGTCAATAATGTCACTTGTCTTTCTCAGAAAGTTAATGGCAGGACAAGAATCTGAGGACTTTGCTAAATGCTGAGCATAACAGGAAGAACTTGTAAATGAATCATCGATACTTTTCAAAACTCAAGACTTTACAAGTTCATCTTTACCTAAAATCAGGTACAAGATCATGTTCAGCACGGCCAGCTCGTGGAACATGCTGCCCTCTGGTGGCAACGCTAGAATTAAATTTAATGCGTGGAAAAAAATTGGGCAATCATTATTTCTGGATTCTTTCTTACTATTAAATGAGGAATGATTAAAGGTTAAAATATATCACAAATTCTAATGCATGACCCAGACAACACCTAGTGTTTCCTCCTCCTCTCCAATTTCCTATCTTATCTTTTAGCAGAAAGATATGATATAGTCAGATTACTCTACTATTAAAGAATGCATTTGGAAACAGTAACGACATGGGCAACAAATGGATTTATGCCTAAAGCATTCACCATCCCAGCGTGTAAGTGGCACTGGATGGCCACTTAATAAAGATTCCAAAGCTCTGTGCAGCTCTTTTATGCATACACAGTAAGGCAATGCTTTTTACAGCTAAATAATCTTTCTAGAAAAAGCCTAGCACACTAAAAGGGATGCAGAGGGGTTAATTATAAGCAGTAGTAAGGTGCTCTATAACAAAACCACACCCCAAAAGACACCCCAACACATCTGTAACCTTAT
The DNA here is from genome assembly GCA_013400775.1 of Chaetops frenatus. Lineage (NCBI taxonomy): Eukaryota > Metazoa > Chordata > Aves > Passeriformes > Picathartidae > Chaetops > Chaetops frenatus. The sequence continues at coordinate 318,589 of VZTR01000476.1, read as the reverse complement.
ATTTGAAGTATAGGTGCAAATATACAAACCAGAACTTGATAGCAATTTCTTTATGTCCCCACTGAGGTACAATCTTTCTGACAAACTTATTCGGCTGATGCACATTACTAGAGCTCAGACTGACTTATAAAAAGTCCTGTAATTGTTGCTGAACAGTTACAAAGGACAGAATACTTGAGCAAAAAAAGAAGATAAACCCCCCAGAACTAAGAATCCATCTGTCCAGGAATCTACAGGTTAGGCAGGCAGTATCATACATTTTATATTCTTCTATAAAGCCTGAAACACTCAGTTAACTGAGAGCTTTTATTCTCATCATACCATGAGATGCCCAGAAGCCCCAAGAACCATGGCAGAGCCAGTGGTCCTTACTGTGAAGTTGGAGCACAATCCAAGGATTTGCCACAAGGAGTTAAAAGCTGTATCTTTTACTACAGCCAAGTGTCCTGCCCCTTCTCCCTTCCTCAGCTGAACTGACACAAGCTTCAACCCCATTTTCCCATGGGAGAAACTGGCTAAAATGTCAGCTTTGCACAGCTGAAAGGTCACAGAACTTTGACTTTCAGGAACTTGAAGGAATACTGGTTTTGATACAAGCTAAGATAAACCTAACTTTTGGATGGGTGTTCTTTTGGTTTTTTTAAAGACTCATGACATAGAAATCGTGCTAGTCAGATCATCTCTTCCATGCCACTTTACCTTGCTACGAAAATTATTAACATCCTACAACTTTCAAGTTTTATTACCTAAATCTCTGCTTATTATATTACCATGTCAAACAACTGTTTGTTTCCCAGCTATTACATGTGTTCTGGGAGGGTGTGGAAGGGAAATAAAGCATATTTTAAAAATCAGTTCAACTTTAGATGACTCTAAGAATCTAATCTTTTCCTGAGATTTTAATTTTTACCCTTCAGAAT
>VZTR01000476.1:288298-301847 GCA_013400775.1 Chaetops frenatus | reverse complement strand
CTCTTCAGAGAAACAGGTACTAGGTCTGACATAAGTAGTTCACTAATCATGAAAAAGTCTGAGCCTCTGATAAACAAGCAATGTTTTAAGTGCAATTAACATTCTTTTTTGGCTGTTGTCAATTCTGTAAGCTTTTACAATTTATATCATAGTGGTCCACAAAAACAAACAAACTTTCTGATAGGAGAGACTTGCCTATACAGACATAATTCTAGCTGTGACAGGTCTTCAATCAAGTACAAAAATCTTCATCCCTGCTTCAACTGCACAGACATATCCCATGTGCTTTTTAAAACATACTTCAGTATAGACAACAAAACACAATTTGAAAATAACAATGTAAGCAGAACATGAAGCATTATCAACCACCTCAGGTCATTAAGATACATGGAGATTTAAGATCTAGAGTTTTCAGGAACATTTAAGCTATGCAACTGTGTTATTGTGGATACAGTATCTCTGGCATATTTAGAAAAAGACTCCAAGTTTTACTATTCCTACAGGAAATCTTAGTGTCATTTCCAAGTACCCAGCATAGTTGCATCAGTTTCAAAATACACAGGGCAAGCCTTTGTTTTCAAAGAGAGTGACTTGCAAGTTCCTTAACTGCATATTTTTGATTCTATAAAGTAAGGGAAAAATAATGAAAAGGGTCATAATGCCAGACAAGAAAGTAGTTTAAAAACCCACACCCACAACAGCGTATCTCCCTAGAAAACAGTCCATTGATTTTGCCGAATTCTCTATTCTCAATGCCAAAGAATCTGAAAAGTTTCTTTAAGGAGCAAGTTATCTGAGAACATTGTAGCAGGCATTCAGCATCCAAGCTGACCAATAGTTTTTATCAGGAGGGAATGTTATAGTACACATCCACATGCAGTATGAGGACTACAACACACTCACTCTGAAAACAGGCATACACGTGTGGTACATTCAAAACTGGTGACAGAACATTTCACTCACATTGCAAATTATTATTTACTTGTTTACACTTTCCTAAGCTGCAAGGAAAACTAAAAAGACATCGAAGAAATTACCAGCTCATAAGTGTCACACCACTTGTGACAGCTGCCAGCTGGGAACTAGTCCACAAAGTTGATCCCGGGAATAAAATGTTCCAGAAAGAAAGAGGAGCAATACATACCTTTAAATATAGTTTTGAAAGTTATAAATACATTAACAGCCTCTTAGTCACATGTCAACTTGTTTACACAAATGCATTAATCTTTCTTGCAATCATGTCTCCAATCCAGGAAAAAAAAGAATTTTAAGGTGGTTTAATAGCATGTAGCAGAAATAGGCACAGAAACAGTGTAAAAATAAAAAACAACCCCTGCTGTTTCCAGCAAAGACATTCTCAAACAAACAGAGAACTAAAAATACTTATGAAGAATATATCACAATATAAGAAAATCTCAGAATTTATGTGAAGGATTTAGCCAAGTTACATGTTGCTTTAGAATAACCCTGTCAGCATGCAGTAAGAACTGAAATTTCAAGACTAAAGATTCCCAGTGATGAAACTGTACATATGTCTAAATACAAATAATTTGTACATCTGTCTTTTCTTCTGCTGGTGTTAAATAAATGCCATTTAGACATCCAAAGCAATTCCCAACACATCACAGAAACAAAACTTTAGACTTCTATTACAAGAAATACACTTATAATTTAAAAGAAACTATATTTGAAACCTTTAGGTTTTAAGCAGCAATCCTCACTAAAATAGGAGTTCTACTGAGCAAAAAAGTGATTCATACTCCTCCCACTTAAGGCGTTACCCTAAGCAAGAGCTTGCTCTTGCAGAAATCTTGTAATTATAGAAAGCATGGATAAACTTCTAAGAAATCAAAAAACAATTCAGAAAATAACATGCCAATACTATAGTATTTCAATAAGTAAATACATTTAAGCATGACAGACAAAGGTTTACGAACACTTAGCTAGAAGGTGTATCTAGTTGCCTTAGCTTCCTGAAGTGACATGGGTGTGAACAATAACTTCAGCTACTGGCACTGAAGTTTAGCTAATGGCTGTATTACACAAACGGCAACAGGAATAACTACTAAACAGACAAATCTCCCTGCCTCACCCTTCAATCCATGGATCCAGAAATAAGTTAATCCTCCCACGGGGCAGCAAACACAGTCTGTGACTGATGATCAAACTACTTTCAGAAACTAAAGTAGACCCTCTGTAAGTTCTTGATGTAACTTCACAGCAGTTACAGAGGGCCATGAGATGCAGCAATATGCATGTAGGTACCATGATTAAAGAAGCAAATTAGTAAAGACGCATTAAAGGAATACACCAACTGCCCACAAACAGGAGTATGCTCTGACTACCAAAGCAAGTAGAAAATATCATGAAGTAAACAGTTAGTAAAGAGCTCTTGGGGGTGAACCCTACATCCTAGCAATTGTCACAGTCACTAGGATGAATTAAGAGAGCTTTATTTGGTTCTAATAGATACAAACCAATTGCAAACACAAGAAAAACACCTTAATTTCCTAGAAGAATTAGTATATTCAGAATATCTGAAAGTGAAATATGCCTTTAACAATTATGCCTCCAGTCTTCCACAAACATGCTTTTCTATACAAGCTCTCAACTACGAGGAAACACTATCAATACAATTAGAAAGTACACTTGTATGGAAATCAAGAAATTACTTGAAATTAGTTTATAAAAACCAGTAATTTCAGATATTTAGATTGTCTAAGCAGGACTAAGGTGCTAGATATAAACACGATAATGAATTAGTATTTTTAAATCATGAATTTCCATGAAATAAAGCTGAAATAGATACTAAAAATACAGTATTCAAGTACACAGGAAAAGCTCATATTCATACCAATTTAGAGAACATCAGCATTACTTAGTGTCATCACAGATCTCTCCTACTGCAGTGTCTAACAGAAATATCCTCTCTTTCAATTACTGCTTATTTTTCTTCATCAACATGACTTGTTAGTAACAGTCAATGCAATACAGAACATCCCCCTCAACAACAAAACCAAGGCCACTGACTCAGCCTGGTAACAAGCCCAGTTATCTCTCTACAACAATGAACTTTTTCTAAGGAAAAGCAATTTTAATATTTCTTAGTGTTATGCTGCTGCCACAAGAAAACCAACATCATCAACACAGCTTATTTAAAATCAAAAAGCTTAACAGCTTCCAGAATAGTAATTTTAATCCCTACTAGCTGCTATAAAACCACTTCTAGTTCCCTAGAAGTTACATGTGCAGCTGACACTAGCTCAAATACCACACTTTCGCAAAAGAATTGCTTAACTTACCATAATAGGCAATTACCAACTAGGCAGTTTGAAATATGTACTTTTCAGTCCATCCAACTATTGGAAGCCATTACTAAGATTAAAGATGCAAGAAAAGAAATAATCTTCTAAAGACAGACAAACAATTTGGTCCAATACCTCCTCTTTACAGACCTAAAAACACCAAAAAGGAATAGTGAAACCCAAAAACGCACAGAGCTAAACACCGGGGCATGCCACAGCACACACAGCAGCAAGCTTGCAGAGCCCAGCAGTGGGGAGATCCAGAACAGCCTGCAGCTGGGAGAGAACCACAGGATACTATTTGCTTGTGCAGACATGAACAGCAGTAGAGCTGAGACTGCAACATGTAACATTAAGAACTCGAAGGCCACACTGAGTATCTTTCACGGAATGTAGATTTTCATTTGTGGGGATTTTGGCGGGGAGGGGGCTGGGGCTAGGCGTGTTTTTGCATCAGACTAGTTTTACTAGACTACCAGCTCACAGGACCAAATAATGGACTACAATTTCTATTAGGCATACATGCATTCCTTAAGCATATCTTCCAGTCTGGCTTCATCCAAAAGGAATTCAGCTCATGTACTCCCACAGGGAAAACAGAAGACTACAGTAAATAGGGCTAACTTCTGTAATATGTTCCTAATCCAAACTAGAATGATAATGAAAAAGTAAAATATTCTTGAGTTATCATACAAGACATACAAATGGATCTCATTTGTATGTCTTGTACATACAAAGACTCAAGACTGCTTGTCTTGAGACATGCAGTTTTAGCTTCAGCTGTCCCTGTAAGGTGCAACATAGTCCTGCAGCGAGATATGCTGCAGCTTCCATATGTTCCCATTACCATGACACACCTTTCCCTGGAGCTGCAGCGATCTGCTGAAGACAAAACAAAATGAGCACTGTTGCATAGAAATATCTGGCCAGAAAAAAACTGAATTTTAGTGTTTGATTCTCTTAAGCAAGAAAGTTCATTGTTAAGCAATACAAAAATACAAATAAATTTTATCGATTTCTCCACTTCTTATGCCTCTGCTCTGGATGCATCCTGTTCAGTGACAGATTAAAAGCAGGTGTGTAAGGCTAGCATCAAATCAGAGAAGGGCTAGTGCCATGACTCAGTAAGCAACAACCGAAAACATAAATAGTTCATGAGTTTCCTTAGCAACAGGTGTAAAATGAACCTTCTCTTATCAAACAGAAGTTGTTACAGCTTAATAGAGATACCAGTTTTGGCTAAAAGAAAACCAAAAAATGTTCAATGCACATATAACACAGTAACCTTGGTCATTATGGACATCTGTGTACCTTAACACTCATAAGTAAAATATCTCTCGAGAATTACCTCATCATGTTTCTTATTTTTGCTATTCCTTCAATACCTTTGCACCCAAGATCACAAATGATACAGTGGAATTTGGATATGCTGACAAACCAAGACTAGATTAGAGTAGAAATATCCTGTGTTTTAAAAATCAGACTGCATACAATTAAACTTTTAACCATGGCAAATATACTGTTACTCATTGCATACAATTTATAAATTATTAACTAAAACACCAGCATACAATCTACTCAGTGTACAAAAGCTTTCAATTAATATTTTTATTTTATGTATGATATATTTAAGAAGCTAGGCAGAAAAAAAATCCCTGCTCAAACAGAGTTTATAAATTATAGTCAAAAGCACTTGGGTTGCCATTTTGGCTACTGGGCAATTTGCATGCATTCAAGACTACAATCAGACTGCAAAGAGCCACTGAGAGACACCAGGAAAAGCACAATCTACTGAAACATAGTTGAAGTTCATTAATATCTAAGGAGATCAACAGAATCAGTTCAAAAGCCAGTGAAAGACAGTAGTAAAATTAGTACTTTTGCCTACACACAATCTGTCCCAATTTTAGAAAATAAGGACCAATATAGGTATAGAGTCATATAGTCACACTACATACTATGAGTTTGATTATAAAGTTACTTTTTATGTGAGATTTGCTTGTTTATTGAATTTAAAAATGCTCAGCCACCTTGGTAGTCTGCAATCCACAACTGTAATAGTAAAAATGCCCAGGGCAGAAAAAGCCTAAAGTAAGCTGGCCATACTGTTCTATACCGTTTTCTTAGAACTTCCAAGGAGGCACAGGCGTTAGGTGCCATTTCAAGTAAAGAACTTGTAAAATAAGTAACGTCTTACTGATGAAGTTCACTAAAATATTACATTTATTTACATTTTTATATACACACGCACATATGTAGGCATGCATATATGAATGAGACTAGGGATCACATACCTGTCAATTTCTAAAGGTATCCTAAAATACTTTTAGAAAAGGAAACAGGCAACTCTGTCTTAGGAAACAGTCAAATACAGTTAAAAGATATAGCTACTAGTATGAACATCTTAAATGTGCTTTATCACGAGTGCAGACAGCGATGCTGACTGCTTTATAGTAAAGTGACTGACAACACAAGAATAGCCAATATATATTCTTAACCTGAACCCCCTCAAAGGTCAAAGTCTGAATTTTGGAAGGTGTTTTGAAACATAAAGCATTTACCAGTCCCTTCTTGACTAGTATTTACTGCCTTGAACTTGTGTTCTTAAGTCTTCTTCTATGAAAAGTGAGCCATGTGTTTTCTTCTACCTTGGAAATACAAACATTTCCTCTACAGAACTCCTGATTAAAGGTATTAGACACATCACAATTTCAAAGCAGGATGCAGTATTTATCAAATCTTGCATGAATGCACAAAGGAAGATTGTTTAAGAGAAATGTAAGTTATTGCTAATATAGAAGACTTTCAGCATATAGTGAGGCATTATGAATTCCAGTCTTAGAAATCTGATGAAGTGTTGAGGAAGTTACAGTGCAAATACCAAAGAACACATCACATCAAAAAAAGGGAATTTTATCAAGTTTTTAACTTCATAGAAACCAAAGTTGCAAGACAAAGCACATAGCGTATGGATGCTGATGATAGAGAGCTTAGCCAGAATAAAGGAAAAGTTAGTGGAGCAATATGATTAAACAACTCTTATGAATCGTTACTTACCGTATCCCATATCTGAAGCTTTATCTGTTTTCCATCAATAGTTATCATTCGAGCCCCAAATTCTACACCTGAACAGATTTTACAGAAGACTACATTATTAGCACATACCAGAAAGAAGAACGTCAAGTACAAAAGCAAGAACATAAGTTTAAGTTCAACCAACATTGCAGGAAATAATCTCTTTCACACCCTGCTTTAAGCCAATTTTCCAGCTGCTTGAAAGAGCTGAAAAATTTCCTAGAAGAAAGGTAACTGTTACTTGTCCAAGTATCTGGGAGGTATTTCCAACAGTTTTCCAAACCACTTAGTAGCTCTACATTTGAAGGAGAAACATGCCCCTTTGAATGTACACAGGAAATTGAAGAGTCACAGTTATTTTAACACTCTACCAATGACAGATTGGTGGGGCCAGTTTACAAGAAATTAAACCCACAATTCTTTATCAATAAAATAATCTATTAAGTGAGCATACAAAAAGTCACCTTGGACAAGATAAATTTTATGACTGTACTAATTAAAACCCACCTGTCTTTATGAAAAAAAGCTACTTCCAAAATTCTAGCTAGCTAAAGATCAACTGAGGGAAAAAAAGTGAGTTCCAAATAAAAAAAAGTAACTTCTTCAGTGGAAAAATTCAGCCTTTTATACCATCTTTTAAAGCAATTTTGAGATCATTAACAGTAAATCAAGTGTAAATTGCAGCTATTACTGCAGTAGTTAAAAAATCTACCAAATGGCCAGAGATTGTGGACATATTTAAAGGTTATCAAGTTTCCATTAATCTATAACCATAATTAAAAAAAAAAAAAAAAGCAGTTCTGCTAAAATTGGTCATTGTCTGGACTTGGACTCAAGACTTTCGGTTATGCAGCTCTGATCTGAAGTATTCCAAATGTCTCCTCAAAAGCTTGCTTAGAATATTTGAGGGTGCAGTATTGCTTCCTGTAGAATGAATTTTGGTAAAAGGGGCAGAGTTCCCCAACAGGATATTGGAGCCAAATAAAAGCCACTGGCCAAAGACCACTGTGCTCTTTAACAACCAAATAACTTGCAGCAACGGTATGCAAAGAAACTGAAAGAATGGAGGTGGAGAGGCAGCAAGGAGAAAGCAGAAGAATGACATTGTTCTTCCTGAAGTTGACTGCCAAGCCAGGGGAAAGTCCTTGGACTACTATAGATGTAAACACTGAAGGTTTTACCTGATCTCAAAATGGGCCTATAGAGCTGCTGATTTAAATCCAACCATCATCTTAAATGTTTAGTTTCTGCACACAACCCCATAAAAAAATTAAAAGAGTATTTATCCTATTCCATCAAAACACATGCCAGGAAAAAATTCTGAATTTGAAAAAAACACAAACAGTTTGATGGCAAGGTTGTTCTCAAACAAGGAATAGAAGATTATCAGGTTTACAATAACAGCATATATAGGGATAAGGGAACAGCAATAAGGGCAGTGGGCAAAACAGCTAGAATGTTTACCATTTAATCTCCATATTCTCAGGACTTTTAATATAACCATTAGGGCATTTATTAGTTAAATTCAACCCACCCCATCTCACCCCACAGGGGCATTCATATGACTTTGAACCCATGTTCTTTATTTATCTCTCTTCCTAAATCTGTTTGGGTAATTGGGAGAACCTGGCCAAAATACACACGTCCTCGCTTAAGTTAAGGAGGCATTTCCAGCCTCTTCTGATGCTTGTAGGGACTACCTAAAACAGAGGCCAGACAAAATTAAGGGGAATAAAAAGCAGGTATATTTATTGAAGGGCCTTCAAGTTGGGCCCCAAAAATGGGCAACAGGTCATGGGTTTTATACTTTTCTAAGTTTGGTCCATTTGCATACTGGCAGTTAATCTTCCAGTTACAGCTTCAGGTTAAGTCATTTACCCCAGGTTTGCTCCCCCTGCCCCTCAAATCACTTCTGTTTATGTTTTTGGGGCCTGAGACAGTAAGGCATCCTTGATTTCCAGACCTAGAGAGGGATTGTTTTGTCCGACCAAAATGGGAAAACAGTAGCTAACACTCTATATGGAGTTTAGAGTTATACACTAAAGAATTGCAGGATTACAAATATATGAAAAATATAAAAGCTAAAATCCTTCTTTCCTCCTTTTCAAGCAGCTTCGCAGGCTACTACATCCCTCATTATGTTGCTTCTAGGTTCACCTCCTCATCTCACTAGCTTCAGTTTCTGCTCTGCTCGCAGATTTCAGCTAGCTGTATGCCAAGCAAAGAACTGGCACTATAACCACCCTGCTGAGGTGAAGCTGTTTCCCAGAACCTATCAGTCTGAGGTGACAGGGCTGCCAAATGCATGAGTGATATATAAGGTGCCATATGTTTGGCAGGCCTAAAGAAGAAAAGATGATAATAAGTCATGCCTCCCCCTAAAGTACTCAGGCTCTTTATTCAGCCAGCCTATCTGCTGCCAAGACCTCAAAAATATCTGAACACTGATGTTAGCCAAAGAATTTGAACTATACAACAGGCATACACAAGGTGTGGAAGGACTGTCAAGAGAAAGGGAAGCCATAATCAAACCACCTGATACATTCTGTTACATGAAAAAAATCTGTTTATATTTCAAGCAGCTATTTCAGTATTCCCAAACATAGGAGGCCTACCTATTCCAAGGCACAAAATAAAAATAGAGACTAGGATACATTTTGTGCAAGGCTCATAAAGCTGATAGGTTCCTTGAAAGAACATCAACAAGTTGAAAAGTTCTGCAACCTCCTTTGAGACTAGCATCTGTTATGCTTAACAGCAAAGCTGATCTGCAGACTAAACCTGGACTCAGAAGAATTAAGTGCCACACTATTTCTCTTCTTTTGTGCGGAAAAATAAATAAAACTTTGTATTATTTACTGCAGTTAGATCAGAGGAAATGCGTCACTGTGTCAACATGTATTCATTTCCCCTAGTACCAAATCATACCTGACACAAATGGTCTACATCCAGCTGAAGAGCTGGGAAGGAAAATCCCTATCCCTTCCAAGAGCAAATACATTCACACTTCAGTCCTCCATTCAAAAGTTAGTCTTCCCAAATAAATTTGTTTATTCATCTTTAAGGTTAACTTTGCTTTAGTTTATCTGTAACTTGTCTTCAAGGTTTTGTGGCTTAGGCTAACATTACATTCCCTAGTGAAAAAATGCCAATTCCATCACCATCAGCGCATTTCAAGCTTGCACAATTCTTCTTTTGTGCCCAGTTTTCAGCTTTTCTGAAGAAAGAGTTGAGATACTTCAGCTATGACCTTTTAAAATTATTTCAGATTGTACCCTCCTAATAAAAGACCCCACTTGACTTTACGAGCTAACAAATGTTCTTTAGGTAGAGATTCACTGCCACCTTAATACAGCACAAATCCTGAATTTCTGCAGCACAACAAACTCATAAATGCACACTGAGGTACCCCAACCACTTAACTACTAACAGTGGGCAGCACAAAAAAGACCTACCAATAGTGAGATCGTGGACTGGTTGAAACCGCTTGTCTGTGAACTGTAACAATAAACATGATTTCCCAACACCTAAAAGAAAGAAAAGAAGTAAGTGTTAAGCAAATTCTTTTAAAAGCCTGTAAAGAATCAATAGAAATTAATTTAAGGAAATGTTACATGTTGCTTAAAATTAATTATTAGAACAGAAGGTATTAGATCTCACATACTTTGAAGTGTATGAAACTTTTTAATTATAGCTTTTAAAGTTTTTAAAGTTCTAGAAACATTATAGTCAAAACTGTTATTTTCAAAAATTGAACAAAAATGAATTATTGTTTAGAAAAAGTAGCTCTGCCTTTAAGCGGGAAAAAAGTTTTCTAACAGACCTTGAAAGTACCATTTTACATCCTCTCTCCACAATAACTACAGGGCTGGCTAATCCTCACATCTCTTTATCTGCTTCCCCTTCATACTTTCAGCTTTCTTCCAAGCTAACTAGATCCTCAATAGCATGAGAGTCCCATCTATCTCCTTATTTATCACCTGAGGTAACCACAGCAGGTGTGTGGCTGCTTACAACTACTGTATGCTGCTGCCCACTGATCCCCCACAGGCCAAAAAGCAATCCAAGAAGAACTGGCAGCAGCTGAGTTTACATTACAGTCAGACAAATAACATGGACACTGTCCCCCTCAGATAACCAACTCGTGTCAGAAATCAGTGTAACTATTTCACATTACATGGACACTTGTCAGCAAATGGGCAATTTCTTCTGTACGTGAAAGCACAGAAAAGTAGAAGTTAATGCAGTCAGGAGGAGTACTCAAACTACCTAGGTTTGTAAACATACTTTTTACAGTTGATTTTTCCTACTTCTTTTACTTGAAGGGGTTATTCTTCCTATTCTGCTCTAACTTTTTATTTTCAGCCTTTAAAATTTGACAGCAATATATTTGGTTTAAACTCTGAACTATTATCACATAACATACTACAGTGTAGCATCCAAGTTCCTGCTGTACTTTGTTTTATCTGTCCAGCAAGATAAAGCTATTCTAGCCACATACTGGAGGTCAGCAACAGCTCATCATAAGAGACATATCTAGTAATAAAAGATAGAAAACAAAGAGATAAGGAAAAGAGCCACACTGCCTACACAAGATATGCATACCAGAGGTTTGCATATAGTGACATTGGTCTCTCTAGTACTAAACTCAGCAAAGTTATTTAGTATGATTTAATGAAGAAACAAAGCCTACAGAAATATAATTACCACCCATCTTATTTTGGATTTAAAATTCTAAGACCCAGTAACCAGTTTAAACCAAATCTAACAGGAAACCTGCATTTAGTTTAGTCACAAAATGAGTTGTGGCCAGCTGATGACACTCAGATTAATATCCCAAACAATGTAGCGGTTCCAACAGCCTAAGCCAGTTGCTAGTGCTGCTGTCTCTACTCTCTTCCCTATAGTGTGCTCCTGTCCATTTCTCCACACAGCTTAGATGAGATCTGAAGCAATTTCAGTTGTCCACTTGGTTAGCACACTAATCTGACAGGAAGAGTGACAAAGCAAACAGAAATGGCTTAATGCAGGGTCAGACAAGCATAAGAGTTAGTGCAAATGAGGGAAAAGAAATGCAGTAGCCAGCAGATCAATAACATAGAGTGGCATGGAACTCTAGTCCAAGGCAATTTTTGCAGCATCTGCCTTACTAGACCTCTTTTCTTTAGCTTTCTGGCTTATGATGGCAAGCTGTCAGAACACAAGCAGCTTTGAAACTGGTATAGATTCTGTCCCTAAAAAATTAGTAAACATAAGAGAAGTGGCAGAGTGGGGGAAAGCACTGCAAGTAATAAAGAAAGAAACACAGAAAGGCAGAGTATGGGAGCCGTATGGACAGAACACAACACTGTACGGAATTTTAAAATATTAATAATTCTACTCAGCTTTTGTCACAGCTGGCAAGCAAGACTACGAGGGAGGGACTACACTAGACCTGCTGTTTGCAAACAGAGATGGACTGGTGGGAAACGTGGTGGTTGGAGGCTGTCTGGGGCACAGTGATCATGAAATTACACTTTCATGATCACAGTGAACATGAAATTACCAGTATTTGGTTAAACAGGGAGGGGCATCAATAAAACTTCCACACTGGACTTCCAGAGGGGAGACTTTGGCCTATTCGAGAGACTTATTTGGAGAGTTCTTCGGGAAGCAGCCCTTAAAAAGAAAGGGGTCCAGAAAGGGTGAGCCTGCTTCAAAACAGAAATCTTGAAGACACAGGAACAGACTGTCCTATGCACCAAAAGATTAGACAATAAGGAAACCAGCCTGGATGGGCAAGGAGCTCCTGAAGGAACTCAATAAAAAAAAAAGAGAGCATACCACCTTTGGAAGGAAGGCCAGGTACCTCTGTAAATGCTTAAGGGAATTGCTAGGTAACATAGGAAAAAAATTAAAGAGGCAAAAGCCCAGTTAGAACTCAATTTGGCTACTTCTGTAAAGGACCATAAAAAATTTTTTGTAAATACAATAATGGCAAAAGGAAGGGCAAGGACAACCTCCATTCTCTATGAGATGCAGGAGGGAATTTAGTAACTAAAGATGAGGAAAAGGCAGAGGTACTTAACACCTTCTTTCCCTCAGTTTTCAACAGAAAGACAGGTTGTCCTCTGGTGTCAGGGAGTAGAGCAGCCCCTCTGCTATCCAGGAGGAAGCAGTCAAAGACCTGCTGAGCCACTTAGATGCTCACAGATCTATGGGACCAGATGGGATTCACCCTAGGGTGATGAGGGAACTGGCAGATGAGCTTGCAAAGCCACTCTCCATCATTTACCATCAGTCCTGGGGAATTCACAGATGACTGGAAGCTGGCCAATGTGATGCTCATCCACAAGAAGTGCCGGAAGGAGGATCTGGGAAACTACAGGCCAGTTAGCTTGACCTCAGTGCCCACAAAGATTATGGAACAGATTGTCTTGAGTGCCATCACACAGCACCCACAGGATGGCTGGAGACTCAGACCCAGCCAGCATGGGTTTAGGAGGGGCAGGTCGTGCTTGACCAACCTGATCTCCTTTTATGATCAGGTGAGCCGCCTGGTGGATGCAGGAAAGGCTGTGGATGTTGTCTACTTGGACTTCAGCAAGGCCTTCTTGACACTGTCTCCTGCAGCATACTCCTGGAAAATCTGGCTTGGACAGGAGCACTCTTTGCTGGGTTAAGAACTGGCTGGACGGCAGGGCCCAGAGAGTGGTGCTGCATCCAGCCGGTGGCCAGTCACTAGTGGTGTCCCTCAGGGGTCTGTGCTGAGGCCAGTCTTGTTTAATATTTTAATCCCTTCATCCACATGATCAGTTGAGTCCACCACCAGTAAATCTGCAGATGACACCAAGCTGGGAGCATATGTCAATCTGCTGGAGGGTAGGAGGACTCTGCAGAGGGACCTGGACAGGCTGGATAGATGGGCTGAGTCCAACAACATGAAGTTTAAGAAGTCCAAGTGCCAACTCCTGCACTTTGGCCACAACAAGCCCCTGCAGCGCTACAGGCTGGGGAAGGTGTGGCTGGATAACACCCAGGCAGAAAGGGACCTGGGGGTACTGGTCGATAGTTGACTTAACATGAGCCAGCAGTGTGCTCTGGTGGCCAAGAAGGCCAGTGGCACCCTGGCCTGTATCAGGAATGGTGTGGCCAGCAGGACCAAGGAAGTCATTCTTCCCCTGTATTTG
>VZTR01000476.1:235205-284355 GCA_013400775.1 Chaetops frenatus | reverse complement strand
TGGGGGTACTGGTCGATAGTTGACTTAACATGAGCCAGCAGTGTGCTCTGGTGGCCAAGAAGGCCAGTGGCACCCTGGCCTGTATCAGGAATGGTGTGGCCAGCAGGACCAAGGAAGTCATTCTTCCCCTGTATTTGGCACTGGTGAGGCCGTACCTTGAGTACTGTGTCCAGTTCTAGACCCCTCAGTTTAGTAACGACTTTGAGATGCTTGAGAACATCCAGAGGAGGGCAACAAGGCTAGTGAAGGGCTTGGAACACAAGACCTATGAAGAATGGCTGAGAGAGCTGCAGTTGTTTAGTTTGGAAAAAAGGAAGCTTAAGGGAGACCTTATCACTCTAAACAACTCCCTGAAAGGGGGCTGTAGTCAGGTGCAGGTGGGTCTCTTCTCCCAGGCAACCCCTGACAGAACGAGAGGACTCAGACTTAAGCTGCACCAGGGGAAGTTTAGGTCAGATGCCTGAAAAAAATTCTCCACTGAGTGACTGGGCAATGGAATCATCTGTCCAAGGAGGTGGTGGAGTCACCATCCCTGGATATGTTTAAAAAAACTGGATGTGGCACTCAGTGCAATGGTTTAGCTGATGAGGAGGAGTTAGGTGAGGTCATAGATTGGACGATGATCGCAAAGGTCTTTTCCCACCTAGTTCATTCTGTGATTCTCTGAACAGTGTTTATATACACAGATAACTTTTATATCACCAATGAAATAAAACTGCCCTATCGGAGAACATAATGACCAACTTACTTACAAAAAACCAGTCACACCAGAAATAGCATTTGCCACTAACCTTGCAAAGTGATTTTAGTATCAATGAATAAACCAAAACAAAATTCCTGCACTAATCTTACAAATGTTGGAACAGTATTTCAAAATCTAATCAAGAAAGTGACATTCTATTAGGTATTCCAGCACTAGTTCTCAAGTGGCAATCTGATATTCTTCTTGCAAGGCTGGTGACCAAGTTGGTTGAAGGGAGCATACAAACAACACCCTCAGCAGAGCAAAGATGACAGACACATACAGCACCTTTGATGTAAGCCCTGTCTCAGACTGGCACAACATGAGGGCACCTCTAGCATGGCAGGCCTTTTAGGAGCAGACTGCAGACTGATGGGTTCACACAGAGAAACAGAAGAAATAACTAGTTTGTCTTTAATGTCATTCCTTCAGAACCTTCCAACAAAAAACCCTATCTGAAAGTCCCTAAGTTTTGTACTGCTGCTGACTGAAATAGAGGTTTAATTTTAATTTTATAGTTTTAAGATATAGCACATTGGCACCACAGAAGTTCTTATGAAAATAGTTTGTAGCCTAAATCACTTTGAGAGCTCAAACTCCCCTATTATAGGCAGGAACATGTACCAGAGACAGGAGCTGTATATGAACGCCTGAGTAGTTTACCACCTTGTGACACAAGCAGATGCTGCAAAGATCAGTTAACAGCTGCTATGGCATGCAGGTGGTTTAAAGTAACTATACCGGTTAACTCTAACAAGAGAGCTGCTATTTACGAGGTATCTTGTTCACCTAGCACTGTAAATCTTACACCTGAAATGCGGCAGACACTGTGAAAAATAGCTGAGCACGGTCTTGATGGTAGTCAAGAATGCAGAAGGCATTTTTGCAGAATGCAAAAGGGATAGATTCAGTAATTCATTAACTCATTCTCCATTTTACTGCCACAATTATTTTAATATAGCTTCAGATAAACCACTCCAGAAAAAAAAAATAGTATTTTCATATGAGAGAGCTTGGATACACTTCAACAACCACAGTAAACAAAAGCTCTTGCTCAGGAACAAATGAAAACAACGGATTATGTGCTCAGAGGGAAGGCAGTTTGCTTCAAGTGCCTGTTTTAGGATCCCTTCATCGCTTCTTAGTGCTCAAACAATGATGGGAAGCAGAACTTGTGCTGCAGTAATTTTACCCTCTAGCTCTAAATTCCAAACCAGCGGACTGAGTTGACTTTACAAATTTCTCTGCCTCCCTTAACAGCTTCCACTTAATCTGGGTGCAACTCTGCACTCAGTTTCCTCGGACAAGGCGTTGCCAGAACTTTGCTACTGTCCAGTTGACCCAGCTTCAACACCATCCTTCCTTATATACTTGTGGTCATTTCAGGACTCGGCAGTAAAGCTACCCTCTCCCTTCTCACTCATATGCAATGAGCTACACCAAGAAACAGATCCAGCACAGTACTACACCACACTCATCCAAAACACCAGTATGTGCACGAGACTAGGGCTACAAAAGAGATAGCAAGGAGAAGGATTATTCATTTCAGTAACAGGCTGCACTCGTGGCACTCAAAAAAAAGGCAGCTCCGGAACCACAGCACAGGTGATGATACAGCTGAGCCAGTCTTTGGCTAAGAGAGCTGACTTGCTTCCTTCTCCCCTTCCTGACTCCTTGTGAATACAGCAAGGAAGTTCAGTTACTGGCTGCAAAGTCAGGCATGCACTACTGAACATGAGGAAAACTTCCAGGCTTTCCTTACCTCTACACAAAACTCATCAGTGTTCCTTCCACTGACGTTTGCCTTGAAAAGCTGATCTGGTTCAAAACTAAAAATGGGTCAAAAAAGAGGGTAGAGGGAGGTTAAGAATTTCCTTACTTGCTCACCTAAGCAGCACTATAGTCCAAGAAAGGTGACAGAGGAAAAGGACTGCAGTAGTAGTCCTCCCAACCACGGTATAAAAACTGAATGCTAAAGAAAAATCTCCTATATTTATCTGCCTGCTGTCTCTGGTGAGTAGACTCACTCCTTCCCACACAGCTCCACCTCTTTACCCAAAAGGGCTCTTCCACTCTTTTGAGCACACGTACTATTTGTTTAGTTTTGTTTTTCAAATCATCTTTGTGAGCTGAGCTGGCTCTCTGAAAGATCACACAAGCAGTGATGCTGACAGCTAAGAAGCAGCAGAGCTCATAGTTGAGACAAGATGTAACAAGGTCTACTCATTTTAGCAGCACATAAACCCTGGATTAATTCAACAAACTCACAGAACGGTTTTTCTTGTAGTTGATGGTGATCAATCAGTCCACCACACACAGAGATGAAGACCTACTTCCCTTTGATATCTTGCTCTCACTTATCTTCCTAGATCCAGTTTCCATCCTTGAAAGTACTCTAGACTGTGGAAAGCACAGCCACAAGGCCAAATCACCTGATTCAGCCATTAAATAAAAAGTTAACCTAAAAAGAAGGTAGTTCTCTACTGCATTAGTAGTGTGTGGATCCAGATCACAGCAAACTACTGCTGTCACCACAAGGTAACAGGAACAAGAACTCCTTTCACATGTAACCAACTATGTCAGTTTGGATGTCCACAAAACCAGTGCCACAATACCAACTCTGCTGAAACAAGCTTCCTGCTTTCTTATCTTCCTTCAGAAAAACAAACAAAAACAAATCTTAAAGATCGGGTAACTCAGTTTCAAATAATGGGTAAGTCTCAACAATATAGATTATATTTATGGTTACTATATATACTACATTATATATAAAAAAATATATAATTATCTAGATGATACATATAAGAACACAGATTTTAAAACTAACTTTGATTTAATCCAGGTAATTATACATTACAAATGTCACAGGCCTTGTATCTCTAGCCCAGTTTATGAAGTACTTTTCGTTCTTGTCAGTAGTCTGCAGAGCTTTCAGATGTTTCACAAGCCCTTTTCTTACCATAGGCTGCAATTCATCCCTCTCTCCTCCCCTTTCCAACCACCGCAACTTTATGCAACTCTGGGAAGTGCAGTATTACCCTTTCACAGGCCTAGGCATAACAATACATGAACCTAAAGCAAAGGTTTTTCTTAACCTCTTCTCAGCCAGTTCTCTACCATCAAATGGGAAAGCTTTATTTAAATTTATAGGAAGGACAAACTAAAAAATTCCAAACTGTCGCACACAGAGCAAAGTTCACATACAAATGTAAGCATGGACAAGAACAAAAGAAAAATAATCTCCAAAATCCTTCATGATGCCTACATAATTTTGGGAAAAGTAATAAAGTGGCTCTTATAAAGATTCGGCTTCAACACTTAAACATTTTCAACCGCGTATTTGAAGCCAATGATGTAAATTTTTCCCTTCTACATAACAATTTGCACAGGCCTACAAAGTTTAAGGAGTTGTTCAGCTGTTCAGTTTATATGGCACTGCTCCACTGCTAACTGTAGGTTTTAAAAGTACAAAAAAATTATTTCCAAATAAAACTAAGCTACATTTCATGTTCTGCATGGTCACAAAAAACTTTGAAACTGCCAGCCATTCATAATAACATGGTTTTAGATGAAATTGGGGGTGGGGTTGGGTTAGATTCTTTTTGAGTGGCAAGGTGTTTGGAGCTTCTTTTAAAGTGTTAGAATTAGGACAAGTGTGCACACTAGCAGTCTTGTGAAACCATTTGTATGGACATATACTTACAGTTTGTTAATTCTAATTAGCAACTTCTAAGAGGCTAAGAGGATGTTCTTATACAACACCTAATATCTGCTCTTTTGGGATTAAAGCACCATTGAAAGGGTCTCAAAGCAAATTATAAGTAGCACAGACCACAGGACTCTGGTTTTCAGCACAAGCAAGCTCTCAAGCTATCACAAGGTATTAACACCAGCTCTGGTGGGATGAAAACCAGTTTAGCCAAGAAGTACTATTACATACTTAGAGAAAATAAGGGCAAAAGACTCTGGTCATACACATTACAAGCTAATAACAGCTGCTGTTCCAAAGCAAAGAGTAAAGGCACTAGAAATATTTCACGAAGAGGACTAAAAAATAAAGTAAATGCAATTGCTTAATTTCAACATTTGAGAGTCTCCTAGACAAGTGAAATGGTTGACTAGACAACTTGCTTTACTGTAGAGAGTGAGGAGAATTAGATCATCAAGCAATTATGTTTTCTTTCATCATCACCTCCTAATAAGAATAACTTTGAGATACTCTTGGTCTAGGAGCAGCAACTATCTGCTGAAACTGAAAGGCAAGTGAAAGTTCATTATGCAAAAAGCTCAGAGGGTTGCTAAAGTAACACATTCAAGAAAAGCAGGTGGACCTGCTCATGGGAAATGCAGCAACACTCATCCTAAAAAGACATTTAAACAGGCTACAACTGACAAGTTATGTTGGTGGCAAGAAATCTGACCATTGCAAAAGTGGTACTTGAGATATCCTAAAGTTCACGAGCATTCTCTGATGGAATCTAGCAAACATACTCTAATATAAGAAAATTCTGGTTAACACGTATTATTCTGAAAAAAATATTCCAGCTGTCATCTGCACAGAAATCTTATATCATTTCCAGTTTATTCCCACATGGTCCATTGCTGGTAACAAACATTTAAGTAAAGAAGATGTTACCATCATACAGAAAAAGATCTAAAAGAAAAAATGACAGACTTTCAGTCACTAACAACAGACACACACAATTCTCATTTGCCAAGAGTATTCATCCTAGCTCAGATTGAAGTCCATCTCAGCTTCAACTGGTGGCCAAAGGCAGATGTATAGGGAAGAGTGGATGAAGACACCAACTCTTACTGGGAACCAAAATGAAAGACACCATCAACCATAAAGGCAAAGGTCTCAGAGGTACAGCCCTAGGCAGCATGCGCCACACATGCTTCTAAATGCATTTGCAAACTCCTACAATGCTTTGGACATACTCAGACTTTTCCAGGTAAACTCTCACAGTAGTCAGTATTCCATAATACTTGTATTTTTTGCTTAAACTCCATAGCTAATGTCCCACAGCTACAATGTAAAAACCACACAGACTTACGGCAATGCTGTTTGAGTACCTGAAATACAGCCATGCCATTTCAGGTCTCTCCCATAACAGAAAACTAACTAGATCTTAAACCAGTTCCAATTATACAGAAACCCATTTTTATATATTTAAAAATAGAGTTAACAACCAGATTAGAAGCAATCCCATGTTCATAAAGCTACCATGCCTGAACTACCAGAAAAAGAAAAAAGTCAGTGAATGCCAACGACCAATGAAACGGGAATGCAAAGGGATGAGAACTATTTAGCACAAGACAGTCTTGCACAGTCAGTATCTATGGCTGTCATGTTAAGAGACTGAGATCATCCTGAATTTGTGTTTAAGCAGATGAAAGCATGTGGAATCACAATTCAGAGAAGACACATGCAGGTGTTATACAAGGTGTCTTGTATAACTGCAGCGGGTTTTCATTGGTTTGCTTACGGATTGCACAGCCTACTTTGTTTTTTAGTACTGAAAGAGAAGCTAAATGTTAACATCTGTCCTCGGCTGAGTCTCTTACTTTTCTCCTACAGTTTGTTTACAACTAACTGCTGAGTCACCAGGCAGCTGAGGCATTTCCAAAGACTCCAAATACCAGAAACAAATTTCTTGATTGCTATGAAATCTACATGGACTGCGAGGCCAGTGCCATATCTTCACTGGCTGGACTGCTGCGGGAAACCACCACGGGAACTGAAGAGGACAGTCACCATCCACTCTTAATTTCCACTGTCAGAATTTTGAGTTCAACTGCCTTCATGTGACAAAGAGTAGTAGCACCTAGGCTACCACCATAATTTTGGCAACAACTGTGCACAACATGAATAGGCTCTTCACTACTAGCTCTATTAGAATACTTAAAAGGGTCACAGGAGATCTAAATAAAAGCAAAACCAACTTACCACTATTGACATATTCAATTCAAGAATGATCATTGCAGTAGTTTTAATTAGCTTCCTGTAGCAACTCAAGAATACAAGNAAAAACCTAACCAAAAAGCCAACAGCAAATTTGTGAGCCGTCTTCCTCTCCATTTCCTTTCTCTTACTCTTCTGATATTTGGCTCTTAAGCAGCTGCAACAACTTCAGGAGTGACACACATCCACTCTGTATTTCACATTTCAAGCAACTCAGATGCAAGAGTACACCACAGACCATTACAGTGAGGGTATTTCTTTGTAAAAATTTAATCAGTATACAATCAATGTATCAAAGCAACTGTAAGCTGCTGTCTCTACCACTTTAATAACTACAGCTTTTAGAGATGCACCAGAACTGGCCACCTGTTCTGACGCACTGTCATTCTGAACTGTGCACTACCATCTTGCATCACCCTGGGCTAACAAACCTCTTCTTACTTCTCCTGAATTTGCACAGGTCCTGTCCTCTGGCTTACTGAAACTATCACTTAAGTAAACACTCAAAAATCAGAATTTTCACTTATCATCTACAGCCTAAAGCTTCCGACACAGTCACTATAGCTGTGATATATTTCTAAAGATTCACCTGTACTACAGCTGCTACTGCAGTAGCCTAAAAAAGCTTTCAGAGTTTAAACATATGTTTAAAAAGCAGATAAAAGTCACACAGTAGTTGCATCCAGTGTATTTAACAACCTCATGTGTAATGCAACTGTAATGCATAATTATACTTCATCACCAGATAATTTAGTTCACAGGTATGAAGTACAATTACAAAGGTACCCTCAGAATAGCATCTAAAATAACAGGTGTGTCATCAAACTTATTAAAGAAGGCATTTAGACAGGTATGAGGAAAACAACAAGGAAAATGCACAATACACAGGCACAGTAGCTAACTAAGTTAGCTACCTTGTCCTGACAACAGTTTGGTCAAAGTATGCTACTCCCATCCATACCAGCCCGAGGAAGCATAAAATATATTGGCAAAGGGGCTCCAAACAGCAATTCCTATCTGCATATGGCTATGCCAGCAGCATTTTTAAGCATTATTATTTGTTGCACAGCAGCCAGTTACAAATAGAATGCACTAAGTTTTTAAGAAATGTTCAAGGCTAGGTTGTTTGGGGCCTTGAGCACTGTAGGGGGAGGTGTCCCTGCCCATAGCAGGGGGTGTTGTGACTAGATCATCTTTAAACCCCAGTCCAACCCCTTAACATTCTATGATCTAATGTGTTTCTAAAAAGTGACAAAAAACATCTGGAAAAGCAGTGGTGTGTGTACATATACACACATAGAAAAAGACATCCCTTTAAACTAGACTGGAAGAGCCAGGAGTTTGAATTTTCCTTTGACAGCATGTCTTCACACAGTTTGCCACAGCAGCTCCAGCATCCCTGCAGCCTGAGATAAAGGTAACTCACAGCAGTGGGGTAGAAACTCATCACAAAACTGCAGGGTGGAATGTGGCCTCGCTGCCACAAGGCTGCAAACCCCGGGCACTACCCAGGTAGAAGTTTCGTTGTGACAGCGCCTTCTCCCTCCCCCGCTGCCCCGCTCTGCCGCCGCAGCCAGACCGTGACACAGCCCGAGCTGCCCCGCGGCCCGTCAGCCAGGCCCGGAGGCGGCTGCCAGGGGCCCAAGGCCGTCGGGAGACAAGGCCGAGGCCGCGGGCGGGGCCCGGCGCAGAGGCGGGGGGGAGACACCGCCTCTTCCTCGCGCGGAGCCACCACGTCGGCGGCACTGCCAACACTGCGGAAATGGGCGCGGGGAGCCGGGCCTTCCTCTCCTCCCCGCTCCGGCCCGGGCTCACCCACCTGTGTCTCCGATGATGATGTACTTGAAGAGGTACGCGTAGGCCATGGCCGCTCCCGGGCTGCCGCTCCCGGGCTGTCCCGCTTTTGCTCCGGCGTGACGCGCGCGCTCGCCGCCGGGCTCGCGCTGCGGAGAGGCGGAAACGGGTTAACGGCCCCCGGGCGGCGCCTCCGCCCGCTCGCTCCCTCCTACCTCCGCCCCCGCGCCGCCGCTGGCGGACGGGCTCTGCTCACTCGGTCCTGCTGTCCGCCCTCCCGCCCTCCCTCCCGCCGCGGCCCCGCAGGCGCCGGGAAAGGCAGAACGCGGCGGCAGCAGCGAGAACAATAAACAGGCGCCGAGCGGCCCCCGGACCCTCCGGCGACGTCAGCGCCCGCCCCCTCACGCTGCCCCGCCTCCGACCCGGAAATGCTGAGGCGCGAGGCCGCCTCCCGCCGCGCGCAGGGCGGGGTTTCGCTCCCTCCCCGCGGGCCTGAGGCAGGCCGCGGCTGCCCGGGGGCTGCTCGGAGCTGCGATCCCTGAATCGATCGGGCTGGGAAAGATCTCTGGGGTCATCGAGTCCCACCTACGGCCAAACACCACCATGTCAACCAGACCGGGGCACTCAGTGCCGCGTCCAGTCTTTCCTTATCAGGAACGGTGACTCCACCACCTCCCTGGGCAGCCCGTCCCAATATCTAAGCACTCTTTCCGTGGAAAAGTTCTTGCTAATCTCCAACCTAAATCTCCCCTGGCACAGTTTAGGACTATGTCGTGTCATACTGTCGCTGGTTGCCTGGGAGAAGCAGCCGACCCTCACCTGGTTACAACCTCCTTTCGGGGAGTTGTAGAGAGTGATAAGGTCACCCCTGAGCCTCCTTTTGTCCAGGCTAAACACTCCCAGCTCCCTCAGCCGCTCCTCGCGGGATTGGTACTCCAGAATCCTTGCCCTTCTTTGGACCAGCTCCAGCACCTCCATGTCCTCCCTAAATTGAGGGGCCGAAAGCATAAGCCCTCTTAAGAATAGCCAGCAGTGAGCTGTTTGGTACAACTTTATCTTCATCACACGAGTTCTGGCTTGAAATGGGTTTTTTCCTATCTGTTTCTGTCTTTCCTCACTGAACTGAAAGCATGAATCAGGAGAGTAACCTGAATTCCCAGCTGGTGTTGAGGACTTCTACTTCGAGTTCACATGGGGGTGGTGAGCTGGGAGAGGCTTCAAGGTCTTCCGTAGTCTAAGCTGCTTCATGAAGTGTCCCGTGTACCCTGACCTTCAGACCTGGAGCAGTCAAAGGCAGCCTGGCTCGGGGATCACATCCACACTGAGGCTACATCAGATGCCTGGCAAGGGTACATGTGGCAGGACACTCCAGTCACATCATACTGATGATGCTTTAGGATTCCTTTCAGCTCAGCTGTTTGTTGCCTGTGGATTGTGGGGACTGTTCAAGAGCCCACATCATTCTTCATATAAACTCAAATTTTACTCCCATTCTGGCTGTCTGGTAGAATGGGAGTAAAAGGTGTCTCTCTTTTCACTTTATAGAGGTTTTTATTTGTGGTCAACAGCTTGGACAACACTGACCTACACGGCTTCTAATAGGTGTGCATCCAACTTGTAAAAACCTTCAATAAAGCTGATTGTGCCAAATCCTGTTGTCATATTTCATGACCTGAAACCCAAACTGAAGCTTTTTTTTGTAATTTTAAATTCCTATCTACTGTCAATGTGCAAAAAAACCCACCAAACCAAAAAAACCCAACCTACAACACTATAAAGTGGAAGGACCTCCTTTATTATAAACATATCTACCTTTTCCCCATGAAAAATTCACATTTTCAATGACCACTTGTCAGATGATTGCCTCCTATTTTTTTCCCTCTGTACTTCTCCTAGTTTCTCAATGCTATTTATTATGTGTGGAGCCCAAAACAGCAGTTCTCTTGTGTCTCTAACCAGCCTCATCACCTCAAAATTGGCAAATGAGCATCTCCAGTCTTGCCCCTCTCTGGACATTTGTTGTTGTTGTTGTTTTAATTTTTGTTTGTTTGGGAGTTTTTTGTTTGATTTTTTTTTTAGTCAACAACATCCTAATTTAATTTTTCATACTAGATCCCTATTCTAGACAGTCACTACTCAAATGTATCCATATACTGGTATCTCCTTATTAACACTGTTTTTCCCCTTGCTAAATTTCAATAATTTTGGTCATGGCCACTCAGTTTAGCAAAAATATTTGATTTTTTCTCTTTTCATATTATCTCTGCCATTTTGTTACCCAGGCTGTTCAAGACAATATTGAAGAGGTCTTGCATGGACAGGACAGAACACTGAAAGGTGGCATGTGAAATTTTCTCCTTCTCCACACTGAAAAGAGACATTTCTCTATTATTTTACTTGCAAATAGTTTCAATATACATTTTTGTTAATAAACAATTCCTAGCCAGAATGAGTTTTCTCAGAGAAACAGGTTTTTGACTTTCTTCCTATGAAAGTCAGGCTTCTGTTTTCACATATCTCTTTGTGTCTCTGTTTCCTGCCCTAATAACTGTCATGAAATCTGGCATCTGGATGGAGCAGGGTACCTCAGCTGAAGGAAGGGCTGAAGCTGGGGTCAGCTGTCAAGCCCAATCAAGAATTCACTCTGAAACAAGTCTTCTCAAGTGCTCCCTCAGCAGCTAAGCCCTTCAGCTGGCATTCATGCTGTTGGCATGGGTTTGTGTGACCTCAACCACTGGAGACAAAGCTGTAGGAGATCAGGCTGTAAGCAGATAAGATCTCATCCAGTATAAGTAAAGGTTGCTGCTGCTAGGGATGGGGCAGGTCTGTTCCTCCTCGACTGCTTGTGGACCCTCCCAAGTTCTGAAACTGTCAGAGTCATCTGCTGAATAGGAGAAGTGGCAAAGCTTTCATTTTTTCATATTAGCTTTCAGGCAAAATCATCCTGGGTCCCACAGCCACACCAACAAACTAAATATCCTCATCAGATGGATCCCACCTCTGTCCAGCCATCCCCACTGCTCCCAAAGGGTCCAGGGTGGTTGTGAAGGCTAAAGCCCATTCTGTACAATCAGTCATGCAGACAGGTATCAACTCTCAGGATGAGCTCCCTCCTTTAGCTGCCTCTCCTGTGACTGGCAGGATGAAGGAGAGCTATGAGGCCTTTTGTGTCCTTCACCTTTCCTCCAGAGCCCTGTTGTTGTTCAGGACATGCTCCAAGTCTCTGTTAGTACTGTAAATGATTCCTACGTGATTGAGCCACGAAGAGTATTACTCTGAGAGTTGGTCAAGTCTTGACAAGTCTGTCCTCAATATCCCAGGGTAATAAGTTTCAAGTATGTTTGATGGTGACAGACTTTTTAATAGGGACTGTAGTGGTAGGATAAGGGGTAATGGTTTTAAACTAAGAGAAGGGAGATTTAGACTAGATGTGTGGAATACTTTTTTTTAGTGTGAGATTGGTGAAGCACTGAAAAAGGTTGCCCAGAGAGGTGGTAGATGTCCCATCCCTGGCAAAATTCAAGATCAATTTGGACAGGGTGCTGAGCAACCTGATCAAATTGAAGATGTCCCTGCTTGTTGCAGGGGATTTGGATTCAATGGCCTTTAAAGGTCCTTTCCAACCCGAACTGTTTTATCATTGTATGAGTGAATGATTCTATGATTCTGTTTACCTCACTGATGGGATTTGGTCTCTTAGTTCCCAAATTATGTGATCTTCAAGACTTCCTGACAAGTGAATGTGGCCTGATGTGATTGAATGAAATCTAGTAAGAAAAAGGAATTCCGTTTTGTAGAGCTGAGATTTGCTGATGAGGAGAAAATAGAGACAGCAGAGATTCCGCAGTGAAATGGAAGGTGCCTTCAACATCACGGCTGAGCTGCCTGACAGCCGGCAGGTGGGTGTGACAGTTCAGAGGGGAGGCAGCCCTACCTGTTTGTGCTTTGGCAGCCTGGTGAGCCAGGCAGGTAACCAGCTTGCAGGTGACTCACATGGCAGGGCAGTGCCCCACTGACTTCTGTGGCTGCTCAGCCTGGTCCAACAGCTGCACAGTGGACAGATAGCCAGGCCTCTGCTGGTTTGCCAGGTAGCCAGGCTGCTCTGTGGAGTATTTCAGTCATTTGTGATGGTTAGGGATAGTTAATGAATCAGTGTTTAATAGAGGCTCGCAAGGATAATACGCAAGAATTTGTTGCTTATGGTATCCCATGGTAAGTACAAGCCAAGTTGCTGCTTGAGAAGAGATTCTATTCCTAACTTATTGAATGTTGTCAGCTAGTCTACAAATCTGAGATGCCTCCAACTAGAGATTAATGCAAAGTTGATTTTCCTCCAAGCTATGTGTAACATGTATCATGTTAAGTACTAATAAGAGGCATGCAAATAGCTACTGTAATATTTTTTATTTTTTTGCTTCTCACCAGCTGAATTTACCTTTTCCAGAGTAATTAATATCATATTTTTTAAGCATTAACTCTTTGATAGAAAGCTGCCACATAGTCAGACTCACTTATTAAAAAAAATATTAGCCAGTTGATATAAAAGAAGCGTTGGTTATTCAGAAATGAAGAATTGAAGAGGACTGTTTTTCTTTACCTTTTTTTTTTTTTTTTTTTTGGTTAGTGTTATTCTGAATACTCACCTGTTAATGATTTTACATCACATGATAAAATATTTCACTATGATGACTGTGTCAGGATTATACTTTCGCAAATTTGGGAAAGTTTCTGGATACACTTTGGAAAACTATGACTTGCTTTTTCTTCTGTGTCACTCAGTTTTTTCCTGAATTTTCCACTTAGCAAACTCTCTTGGGGTTTATAGAAAAGCCTTGGGCTTTGCAGGATCCTTACCACTAACAATGCTATTTGGGAAAGAGGCTTGGAATCATCCAAAGCTCAACATACTCTCCAGAACAAAGCATTAGACTGGATTTTTTCAATGGGAATTAAAACACATAAGCAGAACTTTGGCATAACATTTGAATACAACCACTTTAATTATACTTTGTACAGTAGTATCATTTAACTGTTAGCAGTAAATCTCTTCCCACACTGTGGTCTAGATTAAATTTTTTAAATCATTCAGTTGTGCAGTTATTTTTCTGTGCAGATGCTGAGTAGGAAACGTTATTTTCTGGTGCTTGTCATTTAATTTTTCTGCATGTGCTTCTTCTGAACATTAAGTGTATGCTATAATTTTTATTAATAGTGAAATTTAAGATTAGATTTGTATTCTACCTAAGTAACAAGGCAATATACAGCTTATTTTATTTACTATGAATGTTGAGAATGGGACCCCACTTCATATGGAAATAGATATAGAGAGCATATCCTGCAAGAAGACAGTCAAGTATATCTAAATCTCAATGAAGATCTGCCTTCGTAAAGAGAATTTCTAAATATGTGTTAAGCCTATAAAGGTGGAAACAATTTCTGACTCGAGTAGGTAGAAATCCATGCCTATGAGTGATGCATGGCTTGGGTATTGCAGCTTTGGCTGAGATTTCAGCTAACAGCTGGATTTGTGTGCACAGGTTACTTTTTTGCTTTTGATTTAATGAGAAAAGAAATTTTGGAAATTAGTTTCTTCCTTAAAACATTCCTTTAGAATGGTGTCATATTTAACTAACAGCATAAGTTAAATGCTCTTCACTAAACATTAAAAATAAAACACCACATTTCTCCAGTCACTGTAATTATAGAATGTTGTACTACAGTTCAATTACATTGATAAATAATTTTTTGGAAATGAAAAATTCAGTTCTAACAGCATTTTTTTTTGTTTTCAAAATATAATCTTGATACTACATTTTTAAGGCAGTGCAACAAAAAATAAAGTGTAGTTCTGCAGTTTCCAGCTATATTCATGTTTTAAGCTTTTGCTCCCCTGGAAATATTTGCATGACCTCCACTTTATCCCTGTTTATTTACTAATGGCCTTTGCCACTGTTATAATTTCACCCTGTTTTTCCTTGCAAATAACCTTGTTTTTCACTGCCTTGATGTAATAAGAAACATTTTGATAAGACAACATGTGATAAATTTTAATACATTTTTCCAATAAAAACAGGGAAAACAATAGGATCCTTGAAATAGCCTTGAAATGCCTAACAAACTAACTGAAAAGATACGTTGATTTTTTTCTTTTGAATTATTCTCAGGAGCATAGAAAATATGTGCTTGTGTAACAAGATCCACAAAAGCATGGAGTAGTAGTGCTAAACAATGCCAGAGATCCTTGCAGCAGTCTACTTAACCTAAAATCAAAGTAAATTTTCAGTATTTTTTTTACTTTAGACACAGAATTTTTCTTAATTATTTTTAGATCTCTTTTAAAAGTTGTTTTGGCAATGGTTTGGTAAAGAGAAAGTGGAAGCTAAAGCCACCACACAGGCTCACAGGAAGTGAAAATAATCGTGAAGATTTCCTGTTTACTCACATCAGGAAGTGAGACAACTTTAAGGAAACTGGTTTGCTTAAAAAGGAATAGGAGTAGGCAAGCTTGGTCACATTTTTTTCTAGTCAGAAGTATTTAATGGTTAAAAATAACATTTTGGATTTCTTTTCTTCTTCTCTTCTAGTAGTAATGGCTCTTTTTCATACGCCCTTATTGATGTTTTTTGATGGCTTTAGATAGTATGGAACTGTCTAAGACTCTGGAAGTTGGCAGAGTTGCTGAGGGATCTAAGTTGAGGATATCTTAGGGACACTGTCACAGAAATGATCTTTTTCCACCAAGATATTAGCAGATAACCTACCCTGCATTTTGGTCTAAAAAATGTAATAGCAATTTCTAGTAATTCTAACAAAACTCTTTGTATCTAAACTGCATCTAAAATTATATTGAAGGCTTTAAGTTTCTATTGAAATTACTTAAAATTCAACAAGATAAAGTAGCATGAAACTAGAGGTTTGTTTCTCTTTTAAGTACTTCTTCATTATGCATTCCACTGAATAAGCTTAATCCTAAATATTTTTGATCAGAAGAGGTTTTACTTTAAAAACACCTGTGTGGGCTCCTTTGCTATTCAGCCACTGTTGATGTACAGGGCAGCATGTGCTTCTGCATGTATTTTCCTTCATTTGAATGAGTGCTTTTCAAAACTCCAGCCTTATTAAGGTTATTTCAGCACAATTTCCCTCACTTGTCTTCAGGCTGTGAAGGTAATACCACACTATTATTTCCCACATGAGCTGTGCCATTGTAGCCTTCCGTTGTAGGATAGGAAAGTCCTTAATACCACAGATCAGAAAGTAGGCAAGTATTAATTTTTTTTCTCTTAATTCAGATGTCTCCATTCATAGACTGTTTGAGAAAGGTTAACAGTACCGCCTAGAACGGAAAAAAACCCCCAGAGAATGAATTCCAGTGGAGCATACCCCTCAACCCCAAGCCATCAGCTTCATGGTGTGTCATGTTAGGTGTCAAATGGGTGTAGGTGTTCATTACTACATGTTTATTGAGAACACCTTGTTGCTATGGTCATGAGATGTAAAGGAGTATGAAATTTTGAATGTCAAGTATTCTGTCTTATATTTCATGGCAAAAACTGTAGCAGAAAAGCAATTTTCCTGGCTTCAAGGCCCAGTTGCTTTTCACCAGATTTATCTTTGTCAGACAGTCTCTTTTATAGTTCTATTGTTTACCACTTTAAAAGGGGGATTTTTCAATTCTTTATTTCTGGCTTACAGTGGAAAGAAGGGTTATAGCACATCTTTACCTAAGGAAGCTCTTGTCTACTAAAAGTTAAACTCAGATTAGATCAATAACCACTGTAATTCCATCTTTTTAAACAGCTTGTTTAGTTATCACAACCTTTGTGTAATTGTAATTACTTAGCATAGAAATGGTTGTAGTTTGTGGCAGTACCAATTCCTAATCACCATAAATCTTCTCCTGTGGTATATTGACAGTCCTCCAAGGCCTATTCCTATTTCCTTTTTTTTCCCCCTGCTCTGTGTCTCTATCCTATTTTCCTAATTTTCTTCAGAATGACTTTAATTTTTGTTCTGTAGTCAAAAATTACGTGAAAACTGACAAAATGGCTTTCTGGATAACAGTTTCACTCACGGTATTTTCTTCCCATGTTTTCAAAGGTAACATGACCAGTCTTTTTACAGGACTTCTTGGTGCTGTAAGAAAGAAATGCCTGTATGTAGTACTTTAGGAAGTATGAGCACAGAGTAGTCTACAGACTATGAAAAGTGTTTCAGAAATAAACCCCAATCTTCCTCCTTTTTGGAAATCAGCCATTTAACAACTGGCTAAGGCCATAAAACAATGGAGTCAGCATGCTACCTTATGTCCTGTAGGGACTGGGCGTACTCCTAGTACTCCTAGTACTCCTTGTTGTTGTTTTCTTTGACAGAGACAACAGAGGAGCATACAGGGAAGAGCCTAAATTAATTTTTCCATGAGCAGCAATAATGGGGAAGTTTTCCTGTCCCTGACAAAAGACCATGACCATACTTGATAAATGCTTTCAGCAGCAGCAGTCAGGCCATAGCCGTCCTCTCATCCTCTCTTGTATATATACACTGTGTAACACAGAGTTAATTGGTCTTTATCTACTCAGCATCAGACTTACCATGCTGAAGGGATGCAGTAAAATTCTGCCGTGTCTTGGGAGTGCAACTTGTCTTGTCACAGAAAGAAATGAAGCAGCCCACCTCCCCAGAAAGGTATGGCAGCACTAATCTAATTCACGTGACTTAGACTAAGTAGAGATCAAAATATTTGTATCCTGATGACTCAAATCAAGGTATTAAAGCTGTTGTCTCAAATGAAAGCAATGAAAATGTTTAGTTCCTCTAGTATAATGTCAGGTGAAGCAGAGAAAATGCATAGAAAGGCTTAGGACAATTATAATATTTATTGCAAATGTAAATGGAGAAAGTGATGCAATGCTCAGTTTAAGTAGTATAATGTCATGTATAAAATAAGAACAACTGTTTTGGAAAAAATATGTTCATTACAGTAGCCATTGAAAGGAAGAAGAGAAGTAAAAGAAAAGATAACTACAAATCAATTATACAAATGGGCCAGTTTCCAAAACAAAGGGGCCATACAGAGATTCACAGTTTTATTACCATTTCCCAGTAAATTATTCTCTAATTTGCCTGAATTAAGCCTACTTCTTGTTCCATTTTTATTGGGGAAAAAAGTGTAATTGGGATCTTTTTGAACATTAACTGGATGGTTTACTGAACATTCCATTCATTCTGTGGCTCCTTCTTCCAGGTTCCATCTTAATAAGTTGATTTTTCTGTCAGTAATTTGCATATAAATTATGAAAAAATAATGAAGATTTTATCTGCATGCACTTTCTTAGATGAAAATTTTGCTGCAATAACAATGGGAAATATTTATTTCATATAAGTCAGTTTGGAACATGGACTTGTCTCAGTGTTTGGAACAGTTCAGTAGTTCAGCTTTACAAGCACTAATTTTATGAGTGTGTCTTAAAACAGGCAAACATTTTATCCTATACCTCAGATAAAGATCAAATAGGTTTAAATACCAGACTTGCAGTAAGTAGATATTTGACCTTATGTTCTGAGGTGAGTAAATTCCATACATTTTTGTACAAATAAGTTTCTTTTCTGTAAAAGAGAATCACATGCCTAACTGATGCTTCGGTGATGTGTGTGATGTAGCTGAGTTTTAGAGAAAAATAGACTTGAAGTGACAAACTCACCAGTAAGAAAGAGTACTTTGCTGAGCCTTACTTTAAAGTAATTACCCACAAATTCTCTGGGCAATGTATATATATATATACACACAACTATTTGCCGTAAAGGATCCATGACATAATTTTGTCATGTGTATTATCTTCTTGATTTATGGGAAAATCTTTTCTTCTGTCAGAAAAAAATACATATTCCTTATCCCACTCTTTTGAAAATGCCCAGTTTTCTGTATTTCAATTTATCTTGTCTCTAATTTTCAAACGGTTTAAGAACAGGCACTTTCAGTACTTTTTGCAGTATGTAATATTTGTACAATACTTTTTACAAACTGCTGCCTCTTCGTGGAAGAAATAGTAGGTACTGCAGTAAAGATAAACTTAACATCACCGAGGCCAAGGTGCACATTGTGAATTAAACGCCTTAAAAAGTAACCAAGAAACATCAGCCCAGGGACTTCAGATTTCAGTTAGAGGTGATGAACATGGCTCAGAGTGTATTTAGCATGTCTTGAACTTAGACTACTGACTCAGCATCTAAATCTTTCAAAGTAAATCAGGTAAGCTCCTAGCAAATTTCCCCAGATGCTGAAGCAAGACCAGAATTTAGTCTTGAGTAGAACTGTGTAGATTCTTCACCAAACAATAATGGTCTTTACATCTGACTTTGACTAGGGATCCATTGCTGAAAGGAAGGCAGTACAATGGCAAACACAATCCCTCATCAGAGAAGGCTAACTGGTGGAAGCGCTGGGTGAAAGGGGAAATGAGTTCTCCAGAGCCCTCCTCCAGTGGTGGAACAAGGTCAGTGAGAGCTTCTCAGTCTTTTTTCCTCAAGACAGAACTGTGGAAGGGGAATGGAAGCTTGGTATAATACTTTTTGTTATGACTGAGAAATGAAAAATAGGGAAGTAAGAAGACTGTAAGAATCACTTAAATTCATAAGAAATAGCAAATCTGAGAAAGAGCCTTTTTCTAGAGAGTTGCTAGTAACCACATGAAAGAGGAGCTGCTGGAACCAGAGTGCAAAGGTCTGTTTTAGGGAATCTGCTTCTTAAGTAGCAGGCTTTGACAAGATTTGAATATGGAAAAGATACTTCACTGAATAATTTAGCTCTTTTAACCACATGGATTGTGGCAGCACACAAACATTTCCTAGAGCTGCAGTTACTCCAGGAAGGTTAAGAATAGCCTGTGGAGTAGTTTACATATAGCAGCCTCCACTAAGAAAAAGAGGAAAAAACTACTTAAAATTTACTAATAGCTCCTTTTTTTTTTTAAAATGGACTGAATACATCCACAAGGCTTCACTGATGCTGAAGGTTTACATGTCTTCTGTAATGACAGAACCATAGATCCTAAATGTTGGAATAGTCAACTGTTCAGGGCAGCATAACACCTCCCTGAAGACACATTTTGGCTCATGTACTTTTCCTGGCGTGTTAAGTGATCCTGGAGCTGGAAAGGAGGAATTGCTGAGAGTTTAAATGGCAATAAACCTATCTATGAACATCAAGGGAAAAAACAGGCTTGTCTTTGCACACACTAAAGAGTGATGTCTGTCTCCCAACTAACAGCTTCCTCTGTGTATTGTTTCTTCAATTTGCAGTATCTTCTTTTTCAGTTAAATCATTAAAAAAAAGTGTTTATAGAAGCACACATATATTGCCATAGTTATACTGCCAGGGATTTGAATTAAGAGACAAGAAATAGATTGTTTAGATTTATATAACTAACTCAGGGATAAGCATTGCAACTTCAACACCGTTCAGGAAGCCTGAATGTTTGAGAGGATTGCATGTGTGAATAACAGCTACATAAAATATTTTCAGACTTTGTGTCTGTAAATAGCAGCTATAGTAACCCCTATCATTTAGTCTTCTGTGGAGCTTATTCCTGCCTTACTGTAATTATTTTATGGCCAATGAAATTTTTCTGAATAACATGATTGGCTTTTAAGACCTAACTTCACTGCAGTTGTTTTCTACCAGCTACCATATCAGTCCTTGGGTGCTCTTACTAATGGCAGAAAGAAATTACAAGATAACCATTAACAACCTCCACAACACCATTACAGTTAAATAATTATGGTGATTTGTACTTCAGAACACAGAGCTGCTTTCCCCAAACCATGATTTACAGTTAATATTGGCAATACCTCAGATATGAAATCTTAAAACCTAAAGTATTGATGTTTAATTTAAAATAGTATTGGCTTTTCATTGTTTCCGTGGATCAGCAGTGACTGCTGACCACTGATTTTAAGGAGCTCTATGTTTGTGTCCTCCTCCCCAAATCCATAGAAATTATCAAGGCTATTTTGGTGCAGTTCCCTCTATGAATACAAGGACTGTTATGCATTTCAGAACAATGATATTTAATCTTTGGTTCAGGTTAATTTAGTCATACATGTTGACAGTTATTCTGAAGCACACTGTTGTGACATTGCTTTTCTTGTAGATATTTGGAGAATTTGCTTTGACTTATTTAGAAGAAACCTTGAGGAAGGTCAGCAGTCATGGCTAAACACATTCTTGAGTGACTGTCAAAATAAACAATCTATGCTAGCATAGGTTATTGAAGTCAGTGTTTCTTTTGCAGTATTCTATGCTAATTGAGAGACCTACATTACAAAATCTACTTTTATTATACAGAAAGAAATGTCGAGTTACATCTTCTGGTTAAATAATGTAAAAACAGTAGAGGTGCTTATAATTGCCATCTTCTCGCTCTCCAAAACTTCACTTAAAAGTTGAACTATATTTTTAGGATGGAGAGTTTAAATTCACTTAGGCTATAACATGGAAAGTTAAGATCTGGGACATCAGCTTGTGACTTAAATTTACTGCTCTAACAGGTTTGTTGTTTCCTTGGTAAAAATTATGGTTAGCACTTTCTTGCACACTTTCTCAAATATTGTCAAGATAATGGAATGCTTTGATATCATCAAAACAGGGGCAATGCAGGCATGTTGGCAAGTTTAACCTCTTGCATCAATACTATGCCAATGAACCTCAAATCCCTTACATAAGGGTGGATTTCAGGCCAGATTCTGTTAAGAAGGGATTTCTTTGAAGAGTCATCAAGTTCCAGATGCTCTTATGAGGCTGTAAGATTTTTCTGACATGTACCACATAGTCATCAGTAAGGACAGGACAAGAGTAAAGCTGTTCCATGCTGATATACATATCTCAAGAAGTTTTGCATGATATTTTTATCCATTGTTAGAATCTTCCTATATATTTACTCAACCAAACAGGACTTTTGTGCCTAAAGAAAATGGTGCTTTGTTCAACTATTAACCCTTAATGGTAGGCTTTTTCTGGGTCTAAGGATGACAAGCAAGATTTACGTGCTGAAAGGGCTAGATTTGAGACCATTATGGTTTTCTGTAGTTTCTCAGAGTCTGATTTTGGTATACTTTATAATTCTTTTTTGTTTTCCTTACTAATTTCATGTATTAGGTAAGACATTATTAAGTCTCAGGTTAAGGCAGGTTAATGGTCACATTTCTCACATGCAGACTAGGGATCCATTTTAAACCTTCAAAGATGTTCAAATACTCCCCTTTGACTATTTTGTAAGCTTTTTTCCTGTACATCTCCAATAAGTGACTTGCTGCTGATTCAAAGCAGCTATTCTCTGTGTTGGCAATCCAAGACACAAATTCGTTCTTTTTCCAGATAGATTCAACCTATATATGCAGAGTGTCTAGTACAATTTTATATCTGTAAACTTACCAGCAGTATTGCCTTTTAAAAATAACAACCATGAAATATTAAAAATCTTTAGGTTACTGTATTTAATTTTCTCGTCTTGAGTAATGGAGCAGTAGCATTCCTCCAACATATTGCTGTTAAATTTTCAATAACCACGTCCAGAGTCCAACCTGCCACACTAGGGACCTTTTCTGGGGAGACACTTCTTTTTCTTTTCCAGTCTGTCTACATTATCAGAATGTAGTGATGTCCACAAGTCCTGGACTGATGAAGAACATATTCCACACTCTTGGCAAACTCAATTTTGATACCATACTAGTGAACTACAGTCACAGTACTTGCTGTTCTTTACTGTACTGTGTTTATAACTTCAGGAACGTTGTAGCTATTGATCTAGTGCCAAGCCCAGTTGGGAACAATTAATTACTAACTCAGTAGCCATGGTGCTTAGTTAAGATAAGATTTCCCTTTATACTTTTTAAATATATTTATGTCCACTGACAGTCTGACATACTGTTTCTTTACTCTCCAAACTTTCTAGGCAAATTCATATAAAATCATCTTCCCATGGGCTCCAGTATGCCACAAACCCTCAGCTTTCATTCTTATATTTCCAACTAAATTAGTAATCCTAATTTATTCACAGTATTTTATGTGTCAGTGTTTTCTGCTTTGTGTCTGTTCACATGTTATCCTTCTGCATGGCGTTTGTGATTATACTACTCTGTAACCCTGTATCTCAGTCATTCCCAAATGTACCTTTCACAAAATTAACACACACATTTTTCAGTTATCCAGGATACCTTGGTCAAATCCAACTTCTGTTATGATAAACCAAACTGATTTAAACTGACTTATCTGTCTGTTTACGGGGAGCTGTAATTTTATACTGGTTTATTTTATTTGATCTGGTTTTGGTTGCTGACAGGCTTTCTTGGAACAGTATGTCAATTTCAGTTTTTCATTATGCTGCTTCTGAATTCTGCCTTCTCTTTTTTTACTCATATTGCAGTTAATTCCATTTTCTAGCTCTTCTTTAAGTAATTTAATATTTGATCCTGTGAAAATGGATTTTTGCTGTAATTCTGTGCCATTTCTTCTCAAATAATGCTCAGACTTCTCTAAATATTCTTTCTTTAGCTAATGCAAGGGTTCTCCTATCCCTATGCAAAAATCTTTCAAATATTCATTAGATTATACTTGTGAGTAACTAAGTCTTCTGTAGTGACTTCTTCTGGAGCAATTTGCATCAGGTAAATGAGACTCTTAATAGTTCAGCTTCTCCTGTCAGGCCTGTTAAATGTTACAAATGTCAACTTTAAAAATAGAGGTATATTAATGTGAGGTGTGTAAAAGCCCTCATAACATTGCTTGAATGGGTACCTATCTTTCCTGTCACATTTCCAAAAAACAAATAAACCATGACTGCTTTCTCCCCTTTATCTCTTTCTTCCATTTTAAATCCTGAACAAAATAGAATATTTGTAAATGTAATTTGGTTTCCCTTTAGAACAGACAAGAATAGACTGGGCTACTTTAGTTGGAAGAGACCTACAATGATTATCTAGTCCAAATGACTTAGCAATTCAGGGCTGACCAAAACTTAAAGCATGCTGGTATGGGCATTGTCCAAATGCCTCTTACACACCGACAGGCTGCGGGCATCAACCACCTCTCTAGGAAGCCTCTTCTGGGGCTTGACCACCCTCTCAGTAAAGAAGTGTTTCCTGATGTTCAGTCTAAACCTCTCCCAGCACAGCTTTGAACCATTCCCACTTGTCCTGTCACTGGATACCAAAACAGGAGGAGATCAGCACCTCCCTCTCCATTTCCCCTCCTCAGGATGCTGGAGAGAATAATGAGGTCACCCCTCAGCCTGCTTCTCTTTAAACTAGACAAGCTCAAAGTCCTCAGCTGCTCCTCACAGGAAATGCTTTCCAGCCCTCTCACCAGGTTTGCTGCCCTCCTCTGGATGCATCCGAAGACCTTCCACATCCTTCTTAAGCTGTGGGGCTCAGAATTGCACACAGCTCTCAAGTTGAAGACACATCAACACTGAACACAGCAGGATAATTGCCTCTTTTGACCAGCTGGTGATGCTGCGTTTGATGCATCCCAGAATGGCTTGGGTGCCAGGGCACACAAACTGCTGGCTCCTGGTGAGCATCCTGTCAACCTGCACCCTCAGACCCCTTTCTGCAGGGCTGTTTCCAGCCACTCCTCTCTCAGTTTATACTTGTGCCCAGTGTTACTCTGTTTTAGGTGAGAAGCCAGCATTTCAGCTTGTTAAATTTCATCCCATTAATCACTGCCCAGTGCTCTAATCTATCTGGATCCATCTGCAAGTCCTCTTGTTCCTCAAGAGAATCAGCAGCACTTCCCAGATTGGTATCATCAGCGAACTTGCTAATGCTGCCTTCAGCTCCTGCCTCCATGCCGTTGCTAAGTGTATTGAACAGCCCTGGCCCTAAAACTGAGCCCTGAGGAACACCACTGGTGAGCAGTCACCAGCCAGTTTTTCAGCCTGGAAAACTCTTATCCCACAGTTGGACAACTTGTCCAGGGGGACGTTGTGAAGACCTGCAGGTATCCCACTAGCCTCTTACAAGATGGAACCTTTAAAATATAATTGCATATTGGTCTTTCAAAAACGCTTGTTTTACATCAGCACTTCAACACTGAGCATACTGGCTGGTGACTTGACCCCAAAAGGCCAAATTAAGGACCAGTAGCTGGCTGCAACTGTAGTTCAGACATTGAAAATATAAATTAATTAGAAATTTCTCTCCAATTGGCATCCTCCTTTTCCTGCTTACTTTAATTCCATGTACTGTAAAGGCCATGTTTAAAAGGGAAGGACTGAATCAGGCTTTGTGCTAGTTTCTGAAAAGATAGCCAAGACTGACCGAGTTATGTGGGGCAAAGTGACAGCAACAGTGACATCTGCAGAGCTAGTGCTGTCACTATCAGCAGCACAAATGTGTTCCTGCATCTTTTATGAGTTTAATTCATCAGAGGATAGAATGGATCTTTTGACAAATTCTGTGCTACAATTACAAGTCTGTTGCTCAAAGAAAAGGCTGTTTCTCAACTGAGAAATCAGAGACTTTGGTCATCTGTAGGCTGAATTGCTACAGTAATTTAACACAGAAGCAAGAAACATATAATCCAATTATGGGGAGTAATATCTAAATCACTCCTATTCCTTTTTTTAATGGTTTGCTTTGGAATCCATTAGGACAAAAGGGTCTTTATCTATCTAAAATATTAATAAAATGAAAAATTGAAGTGATCATACTTAGTTGTAAGTGAACAAAGTGCATTCATTTGTGTTCCCTCTAAGTCCTGTCATTCTTCTGCAGAATATGTTGTCATGGTATCCANCATTGCTTGAATGGGTACCTATCTTTCCTGTCACATTTCCAAAAAACAAATAAACCATGACTGCTTTCTCCCCTTTATCTCTTTCTTCCATTTTAAATCCTGAACAAAATAGAATATTTGTAAATGTAATTTGGTTTCCCTTTAGAACAGACAAGAATAGACTGGGCTACTTTAGTTGGAAGAGACCTACAATGATTATCTAGTCCAAATGACTTAGCAATTCAGGGCTGACCAAAACTTAAAGCATGCTGGTATGGGCATTGTCCAAATGCCTCTTACACACCGACAGGCTGCGGGCATCAACCACCTCTCTAGGAAGCCTCTTCTGGGGCTTGACCACCCTCTCAGTAAAGAAGTGTTTCCTGATGTTCAGTCTAAACCTCTCCCAGCACAGCTTTGAACCATTCCCACTTGTCCTGTCACTGGATACCAAAACAGGAGGAGATCAGCACCTCCCTCTCCATTTCCCCTCCTCAGGATGCTGGAGAGAATAATGAGGTCACCCCTCAGCCTGCTTCTCTTTAAACTAGACAAGCTCAGTGTCCTCAGCTGCTCCTCACAGGAAATGCTTTCCAGCCCTCTCACCAGGTTTGCTGCCCTCCTCTGGATGCATCCGAAGACCTTCCACATCCTTCTTAAGCTGTGGGGCTCAGAATTGCACACAGCTCTCAAGTTGAAGACACATCAACACTGAACACAGCAGGATAATTGCCTCTTTTGACCAGCTGGTGATGCTGCGTTTGATGCATCCCAGAATGGCTTGGGTGCCAGGGCACACAAACTGCTGGCTCCTGGTGAGCATCCTGTCAACCTGCACCCTCAGACCCCTTTCTGCAGGGCTGTTTCCAGCCACTCCTCTCTCAGTTTATACTTGTGCCCAGTGTTACTCTGTTTTAGGTGAGAAGCCAGCATTTCAGCTTGTTAAATTTCATCCCATTAATCACTGCCCAGTGCTCTAATCTATCTGGATCCATCTGCAAGTCCTCTTGTTCCTCAAGAGAATCAGCAGCACTTCCCAGATTGGTATCATCAGCGAACTTGCTAATGCTGCCTTCAGCTCCTGCCTCCATGCCGTTGCTAAGTGTATTGAACAGCCCTGGCCCTAAAACTGAGCCCTGAGGAACACCACTGGTGAGCAGTCACCAGCCAGTTTTTCAGCCTGGAAAACTCTTATCCCACAGTTGGACAACTTGTCCAGGGGGACGTTGTGAAGACCTGCAGGTATCCCACTAGCCTCTTACAAGATGGAACCTTTAAAATATAATTGCATATTGGTCTTTCAAAAACGCTTGTTTTACATCAGCACTTCAACACTGAGCATACTGGCTGGTGACTTGACCCCAAAAGGCCAAATTAAGGACCAGTAGCTGGCTGCAACTGTAGTTCAGACATTGAAAATATAAATTAATTAGAAATTTCTCTCCAATTGGCATCCTCCTTTTCCTGCTTACTTTAATTCCATGTACTGTAAAGGCCATGTTTAAAAGGGAAGGACTGAATCAGGCTTTGTGCTAGTTTCTGAAAAGATAGCCAAGACTGACCGAGTTATGTGGGGCAAAGTGACAGCAACAGTGACATCTGCAGAGCTAGTGCTGTCACTATCAGCAGCACAAATGTGTTCCTGCATCTTTTATGAGTTTAATTCATCAGAGGATAGAATGGATCTTTTGACAAATTCTGTGCTACAATTACAAGTCTGTTGCTCAAAGAAAAGGCTGTTTCTCAACTGAGAAATCAGAGACTTTGGTCATCTGTAGGCTGAATTGCTACAGTAATTTAACACAGAAGCAAGAAACATATAATCCAATTATGGGGAGTAATATCTAAATCACTCCTATTCCNCATTGCTTGAATGGGTACCTATCTTTCCTGTCACATTTCCAAAAAACAAATAAACCATGACTGCTTTCTCCCCTTTATCTCTTTCTTCCATTTTAAATCCTGAACAAAATAGAATATTTGTAAATGTAATTTGGTTTCCCTTTAGAACAGACAAGAATAGACTGGGCTACTTTAGTTGGAAGAGACCTACAATGATTATCTAGTCCAAATGACTTAGCAATTCAGGGCTGACCAAAACTTAAAGCATGCTGGTATGGGCATTGTCCAAATGCCTCTTACACACCGACAGGCTGCGGGCATCAACCACCTCTCTAGGAAGCCTCTTCTGGGGCTTGACCACCCTCTCAGTAAAGAAGTGTTTCCTGATGTTCAGTCTAAACCTCTCCCAGCACAGCTTTGAACCATTCCCACTTGTCCTGTCACTGGATACCAAAACAGGAGGAGATCAGCACCTCCCTCTCCATTTCCCCTCCTCAGGATGCTGGAGAGAATAATGAGGTCACCCCTCAGCCTGCTTCTCTTTAAACTAGACAAGCTCAAAGTCCTCAGCTGCTCCTCACAGGAAATGCTTTCCAGCCCTCTCACCAGGTTTGCTGCCCTCCTCTGGATGCATCCGAAGACCTTCCACATCCTTCTTAAGCTGTGGGGCTCAGAATTGCACACAGCTCTCAAGTTGAAGACACATCAACACTGAACACAGCAGGATAATTGCCTCTTTTGACCAGCTGGTGATGCTGCGTTTGATGCATCCCAGAATGGCTTGGGTGCCAGGGCACACAAACTGCTGGCTCCTGGTGAGCATCCTGTCAACCTGCACCCTCAGACCCCTTTCTGCAGGGCTGTTTCCAGCCACTCCTCTCTCA
Source organism: Chaetops frenatus (assembly GCA_013400775.1). NCBI lineage: Eukaryota > Metazoa > Chordata > Aves > Passeriformes > Picathartidae > Chaetops > Chaetops frenatus. The sequence continues at coordinate 256,357 of VZTR01000476.1, read as the reverse complement.
GTTTATACTTGTGCCCAGTGTTACTCTGTTTTAGGTGAGAAGCCAGCATTTCAGCTTGTTAAATTTCATCCCATTAATCACTGCCCAGTGCTCTAATCTATCTGGATCCATCTGCAAGTCCTCTTGTTCCTCAAGAGAATCAGCAGCACTTCCCAGATTGGTATCATCAGCGAACTTGCTAATGCTGCCTTCAGCTCCTGCCTCCATGCCGTTGCTAAGTGTATTGAACAGCCCTGGCCCTAAAACTGAGCCCTGAGGAACACCACTGGTGAGCAGTCACCAGCCAGTTTTTCAGCCTGGAAAACTCTTATCCCACAGTTGGACAACTTGTCCAGGGGGACGTTGTGAAGACCTGCAGGTATCCCACTAGCCTCTTACAAGATGGAACCTTTAAAATATAATTGCATATTGGTCTTTCAAAAACGCTTGTTTTACATCAGCACTTCAACACTGAGCATACTGGCTGGTGACTTGACCCCAAAAGGCCAAATTAAGGACCAGTAGCTGGCTGCAACTGTAGTTCAGACATTGAAAATATAAATTAATTAGAAATTTCTCTCCAATTGGCATCCTCCTTTTCCTGCTTACTTTAATTCCATGTACTGTAAAGGCCATGTTTAAAAGGGAAGGACTGAATCAGGCTTTGTGCTAGTTTCTGAAAAGATAGCCAAGACTGACCGAGTTATGTGGGGCAAAGTGACAGCAACAGTGACATCTGCAGAGCTAGTGCTGTCACTATCAGCAGCACAAATGTGTTCCTGCATCTTTTATGAGTTTAATTCATCAGAGGATAGAATGGATCTTTTGACAAATTCTGTGCTACAATTACAAGTCTGTTGCTCAAAGAAAAGGCTGTTTCTCAACTGAGAAATCAGAGACTTTGGTCATCTGTAGGCTGAATTGCTACAGTAATTTAACACAGAAGCAAGAAACATATAATCCAATTATGGGGAGTAATATCTAAATCACTCCTATTCCTTTTTTTAATGGTTTGCTTTGGAATCCATTAGGACAAAAGGGTCTTTATCTATCTAAAATATTAATAAAATGAAAAATTGAAGTGATCATACTTAGTTGTAAGTGAACAAAGTGCATTCATTTGTGTTCCCTCTAAGTCCTGTCATTCTTCTGCAGAATATGTTGTCATGGTATCCAATATGGCCATGTCAAAAAGTAGTAATAACAAACGATGATGGTTAGTGACATGTGGCAGATTACTTTTCCTGTTTGGTACCAAGTGTGGGTTTGAATGAGCAAAGATAAAGGTCTGTTTCAGATTCAGAGGTAACAGCATTCTGAGGCTAAACTCTGAAAAAGGGAGACCTAGCAATGATGAACATGATGTAGAACAAATGTTAGAGGGGATTTGGAGTATTTTTTTGAGAAATGGAGAGGCTTTGACTTATTATTTAGCCTCCCCTGTATCTCAGCTTCTATAAACCAGGTTGACATCTTTGAATTAATAACAGTTATTTAGCCACATTATATAAGCAAAGATTCTGAGTCCCTCTCAATTAAGAAGGCCTTCAGATAAGACCTTTGTTGTGTTTGAGGTCAAAAGAAACCCCTTTGCAGCCTCTGACCAGAAACAGGCTGCTGTCCCAAGTTTGCTAACATGCAAAAGTACACTGATTTAATTTCAAATGTTACATTAAATTGGGTTAGTTAAGAATGTGATAAAAAAATGTTTATCAGAGCCTCCCAGTCTTTTCCTGGCCTGAGACTCAAGACCAAATATTCTAGCCAATATTAAGAGTGTAGAATTGCTTTCATATGAATGACATGAATGGAGAGATTAGTTGTCTCGAAAGAATTATTTTTCTGTCCCAGACCTTTAGAAATATATTCTAGGGTGCTGGGAAATCAGTGGCTAGTCCAAAAGCAAGACAAAGGAACAGTTATAAATATCCCTCTTCTTCCAAATCTGGCAGAAAAGATGGCAAGATTAACATATATGTGACTGCATAATTTTTTTCTGCTGTCAGTCACCCTTAATCCCTTCCTATCTTAGGGAGGCAGGAAAACACAAGGATTTGAAGGGCCAATTCAAAGGGCAGGCTGGCAATCCATTTTGCTTAACTGTAAGACTGCAACTGTGAATGGAAAAAACATTCCAAAAATCTGCATATTCCAATGTTAACATTATGACAATAGCAATAACCCCCTCGCCCAACTATGTCTGCCATTTTTGTTTTCATAAGAAAGATAATCTCTGCCTTGCGTATAAAAATATTTAGCTGGTTTTACCCCAATAACAAACTCAGATTTTAACATAGTTACTTCCTTGAGGCTATCCTAATTTATATCAGAACCTTCCCCAAAATATGGAAATTTTTCTTCTGTAGGTTTAGCCATCAGCTCCTCTAACTTCCCTCTCTAGTCAAGCAGACATCTTCAGAAAGCAAATCAGAGAGCTTCTTCAGATAACAGTTGGACCTGTCATGCTCTGTAAACTACATAAAGGGCCACGATTTTTAATTTGGGCAGGGTGAAATCAACATTGTTGTGTCTTGGGCTTTATTTTAGCAAGTAATAAGCAAATAATGGATTTGTGGTTCTATCCAATAAAAACTGAAAGTTTAATTTTTCTAAAACTTCTCCTGTAAATCTTCAATTATGGACTGTGTTACAGATGAGAGGAAAGTACCAAGTTGTACACACATAAATAAGCTGCATGTCTCCAACAATATCCACAATCATAACTCAGAATATAATCCTTGCCAACAAACAATGTCTGTCTGTAAAAGGCATTTTAGAATTTCTGAAGTAAATGGTCAATTCATAAAAGAACAATGTGATGGATTTTGTCCATGTACCCTAGATAAAAAAGGAACAACTGCTACATAAAATGCTTTTCATTTATCATTTTTAGGAAGGAAAAAAAAAGAACTTGGAATCACTGTCCTATCCCAAGGGATACTTATTCTATGTCTAGTATGACCCTAATTATAATGATAATATAATGAAGAAATGTTCCCTCTCTTCCTGTAGCTGTAGAGTGGCAGTCTGCAGAAAATTACCTTCAGCTGTAGATATATGTATAGATGTTTTCTAACAGTGAGCTGTGTTCTTGTAATGGCACTTTATTTTTTCAGGGATCACCTCATGAGCTGTGATTAAGAAAGGAGAATCTGTCATGTTATTAAAAAAGTACCAAGTAGCCCAAAGTCAAAACCAGATGGCGGCTTAATTTAATATAGCTGAATGAAAAACTGCAAACCAAAAAACTTCCACCAAATACAAGAGGGTACCAACATGGATAATAGTGTGAATTACAGATACTTGTGACCTTATTCCAAAGTAAAATATGTAGCAAGCTTGCATACTCCAGTGCAGCAGCTGGAAGTCTGACTTACAATGCTTAAATATTTCCCTTGCTAGAAATATTTCCATGCATTTATCATTTCTAGAAACTTCCATTTGCCCCAGTTGCATTTTCTGATTAATAGGGTTTTTTTTCCCATAGATTTCACAGAAGAATTCAGCTTTTTTTTTTTTTTTTTTTTTTAAGTCATGACTAGTAGGAAAAATTTCTTCCCATAACAATATACTTTAAGATGTGTTACAATCCTAGCACCAAAGCAGTAGGTAGTAAACAAGATGAAATTTGGCAAAGTAGGACCTCTGTGCCCCCAAACGTAATTTTAATTCCTTTGGTTTGCCCTTCTGTATATTGAAAACTTCACACAATTCCATAAGAGAATTTGAAAAAAAAAAAATCCCAAACAACCCAGAGTCATGCAATTATATTAGTTCTTACTCTTGAAGCAGTGCTCTGTAGCTACAAACTTATAAATTACTAGCTGCTCAGTATGATGAGATTTCTTAGCAACTCTTATGTGATCAAGTATAAAAATCAAGGCATGCTCCTCAATTAAAGGTATTTTCTCAAATGTCTGAGAATATAATTTTCTCTTTATGGTTATTTCTGTTCTGGCAAAGATCATGAGGTCAGTTTTCATTCAGGTAACAAGCTCATTTTGTTTGGACTACAGAAGTTTAGGACCCAGTTGAATAGAAGCATATAGCACATGAAGTTCCTCCTTTGTGGACAGCAGGATGGAAGAGCATCGCAGATGTTTTCTCGCTCATTACCAGATTGTTGTCACAGTCTCAGTGAAAGGAACCTGGCAAGCAGGGAAAATCATTATCCAGTCTATCTTCCTCTCTCTGAGGGACAGTAATATTTATTGATTCTCAGGAAGAAATAAAGGCAATGTATAAGCAGGAGTAGCAGATGAAATCAGTAGACTATAGTCACTGAAGAATAAAAACTGGAAAGCAGTTTGTTGGCACAAGGCCTGCATAGCTACAACTGAAGAGCAGAAGACATGTTTCCAGGCAGAAGAACAGGGAAGAGGGATCATAAATTTTGCCTTCCTGTTTCAGCCGCATTTGTATATCTAAGTCTGATGTTCCCTTGACATTGTGCTTGGGATTTTTGCATGCCATCATTTGTCATGCAATATTCTTTGACTTCAACCATGCAAATGACAACTGGAATGCACAAAGAGCCAGCAGATTGGCTTAGGGTACACACACTGGCTGAGCATGCTGTCAGGCAGCCCCAAAATTTACCCCTTATACACTGAAAACCAAGTGAAAACTGTACAGTGAGGATTGCTGAGGAGGTGAGGATTTTTCATAGCACAATCATTGGGGGCCTGTTAGCTCCACTCCTAGCCTCTGCTGAATAATTTTATTCCTTATGGCTCCAGTTAGGGAGCTGTTGGTAGATTCTGCAGTTTCACAGATTCACAGAATGGGCCAGGTTGGAAGGGTACACATCTGGTCCAGCCTTCCTGTTCAAGCAAGGTTGTCCTAGACCACGTGGCAGAGAACTGTGTTCAGACAGTTCTTGAATATCTCCAGTGGGGGAGACTCCACAACCTCTCTGGACAATCTGTTCCAGTGCTTGGTCATCAGCACAGTAAGTTTCCCCTCATATTCCTGTAGAACTTCCTGTGCACCAGTTTCTGCCCATTGCCTTTTGTCCTATAGCTTGGCACCACCAAGGAGAGCCTGTATCCATCCTCTTGGCACCATCCCTTCAGATACTTGCTTACAGATATTGGGAAGGTTCCCTTTCAGGTATGTTTCCTTGAGGCTGAAGAGGCTTAACTTCCTCAGCCTTTCCCCATATGAGAGATGATCCTGGCGTTCAATAGTCTTTGTAGCCCTCTACTGGACCCAATCCAGGAGCTCCATGTCTCTCTTATCCTGAGGAGCCCAGAACTGACACAGCACTCCAGACATGGCCTCACCAGGGCTGAGGAGAGGGGCAGGATCACCTCCCTTGACCTGCTGGCAATGCCCTTCCTAAGGTACTCCAGGACACCATCAGCCTTCTTGGGCACCAGGGCACTGCTGGCTCATGGACAGCTTGTTGTCCACCAGGACCCCCAGGTCCTTCTCTGCTTTCCCCAGGTCAGCCCCCAGTCTGTGCTGGCGCATGGGGTTATTCTTCCCCAGGTGCAGGACGCTGCATTTGCCTTTTCTGAACTTCAGACTCTTCTTCTCTGCTCATGTCTCCAAACAGTCGAGGTTCTTCTGAAGGGCCGAACAGCACCCTAAGGTAATTTAACCTTTTTCTTTTCAGTCAAGAGCTGCTGGACTAGTAAAGCCTGCACTCTGAACTCCAGAAATGAGAAAAAGTGATTTGCTCTTGGTGATGGATAATAAACTAGAATCACAATAAGAAGTGTACTAAAGTTGCTGTGGATGTTCCATGCCTCTGGCTGGCCAAAATTTGATGGCAGCTCAGGAACACTGGTAACGTAAAAAGAAAATAATAATATCTCTACAATGCCTTAAGTTATGTAATTTTTTTGTATTTTCATTTTTTCCATAAGGAAGAGTAAATACAACAAAACTCATATGCTAAGGTTTGTGCCACAGTTGAAACTCAGGCACTGTAGAACTGTATTGCATATACATATATATATGTGTCCTACGATCACAAGGAAGCTGTCTGGTCTTTTCTTGCCTTGTGTTTTACCCTGCAGGATACTGTGCTTAGGTTGCCTAATCTAGCACTAAGAAATCTTTTGTGATGGATTAAGTACTGTCTTTCTACTTGGAAGTATAATGCACAGCTTTTGAAGGCTGTATGTTATCAGCATACAGGAAAAGATCTTTGTTAAGGCTCTCTCCTCCACTGCTGCTTGTTTTTGATCGGTTTAAGATAAGTCTTAGCCTCCTGCTGCTGTCTCAGTTTCCCCTCTGTGCAGCAGGGACATTTCCCTGCGGCTGCTGTGCAGGCAGCGTAGTGTGCACGTGAGGTGCTGTGCTGACTCAGAGATAGGGTACCCAAGTAAGTCTACCTGCGTCTGCAAGGCTGGGTGCTGGCGGGGAGTCCGCCAGTACAGTGAGAAAATTGAACTGGAACTTCATCAGCAAAAGGGAATGTGATCTCCAATGCTGGCAAATTGAATTCTGGTAAGTGCACTGAAAAAGTCAAGGCACCGTTTTGATGGTAATGTTATATGAGACCAAGTTTATAATGGTGATCTGTATCAAGTCAGGACGTGTGACCTCATTTGTTTGATGTGGGCTCTCAACTATAATCTATACCTTCATTATCTCAAGTGCAGGATAACTGTAACCCACTCTGGCTGTCAAGTCACAACTAAAAACTACTGTGAACTGAAGGTGACTTGAAATGCAGCCGTGCAATTATTAAGTAATGTGTCATGCAAGGAGCACAGTGCATTATACCAATTGCTTTGGAAGTGCACTTGTCGCCAGCAAGAACGGAGGTGAAATTCATACCCTCTGTTTTGACCTTTGTCTCCTGAAGTGGCTTAGGACCAGCCTACCTGAAGGGACTTTAAATTCTCTGTGCTGTGTACTACAGTTGTGATTACAGGTACTGGAGCTGTGGGCCAGAGCTGGTCTCAATAGGTCTGAGATGTGAACTGTGTATTTTGTATAAGCACTATTTTTTTTTTTTCTAATTTTTTTCCTCTAAGAGGTTGTTCTTTGTAAGCACAGGGAGGAGTATTATCGTGATCCACGCATTTAAGCAGGCTGGATGATTATATTCATCTGGTTTGAACACTGCGTGGCAGTGTTCCTTCTCCTTTCCCACAGAATTCTTGCATGAAGTACATACATGCACATGTATGTGGTAACACCAGAATATGTATTTTACAGTTCCATCCAGCCTCAAAACAAGAACTTCAAGTGATTTGGAACTTCCTGTGCCCCATGATGAACTGTTCAAATTGCTGCTTTTTACTCTGCCACCTGGATGGTGTTGTTTTGTCAATGCTATATGAGCAGTTACGTTGCCTGCTCTAAAATTTTCTTGTAAATGTGGTTGTTCTTAATATTTATGAAGGGTGTAGGGTTTTCTAAAAATAGAGCTTCACTCATTTACCAAAACCTAGATGAATTAAATATCTGAGGTTGTTTTTTTCAAATGATTTTGTGGATACAGGTTGATTGTTGTACCTGCTTTTACAATCATAGTCTCTTGGTCTTTATGTTTTCCAAAGCTATTACAAATATTTCAGTCACTGTGTGAAATGAATTTTTATTTTGAAAAAAATTTATTATGTAGCCGAAGTATTTATAAAAACTTGTGTAAGAAACTGTTTCTATTACTCCTTGAATGAATCAGAAGTAAAAATGATTACATGACAGGAACTGTGATTCTTTGGAGTATTAAAAATGACACCACTAGGTGGAGAACTTGCATCAAGTATGCAACTAAAAATGTTGGCACTAACTGAAATCATAGTGGTGCTGCAAAAATTAAACTCCTCATAGCAGAATACTTTTTGTATAATACTTCCTGTCTATCATTTCTGGTGAAGAGCACTTCTAAATTTGTGGTACAGAAATTCTGTGGGGTTGTAGAACACTACATAAATTTATGTTTAAAAATTAATAGAAGGACGAAGATATATTTCTTGATACATGATCTGAAGAAGTTTCTGTCCGTAGTTATCAACTTCTTTGTGAAATGTTCTCATTTAGAACATTTTTCTTTACCATACAGCTCATTCTTATGACTTGCTGACAATGCAGATTGTCCAGAGATAGAAAGAATTTAAAAATTTGTCCAAAACCAGATATTTAATTCTTAAATTTAATATCCAGTTTTTGTTTAACTAGATCCCAGATAAAATTAAAGGAAATATTATATTTTATTTGTTTCCCTGGTTCTGTCAACATGACCAAGATTAAGATCCTCAGAACTAGGAAGAGGACAAATGCTGACAAAGGGGAATATTTTAATGTGTATTTTTGTGTTGGCTATAGGACCCAAGCAGAATTAGGACTGGGGTTGACTTTGAAATTTTTTCAGATGCAGAATTCTGTAGCATTGCAGTAGGTCCTATATGGGTGAGAGGAGAATAAAGACTAAAGGGGACAGTTTTCCTTTATCTGCTGGGACTAATCTGTGGAGACAAATCTGCTGGGAATTTGCAATGTGCACATTTGTCTGATGAAAGTAATTAAAAAGTGATATATGATTTGTGTAAGAGTCAGAATATAAAGCTTCTAAGACCTGCATGTTCAGAAGGAGACAATTTTGAAAGGGTCATTTCTTGTTTGAGTGTGCAAACCAACACCAGGCTTCAAGACAGATTTTGAGCTGGGCTTTGGGAGTGTAAGAGAGAATTGCGGAGATATTTGGTTTTCTCTGGGTGGTGCAGAATCAAGAAGACTGCAGAAAGGGGTAAATGATCTATATCCTTCTTTACTATTTACATATGTTTGATTAATGCAAGTATTATAGCTGGGATTTGGGAATTAAAGTCTTCAGGATATTTGTTCATGTCTTCATGCTGGTGGTCTGACAGAGTTATGAAGAGGGCAGGTGAGGACAGGGTAGGAAATTGGATGCACTCTTTCATTATGCCCTAAGCCTTGCAAATAATTAATATCAGACATAGAGTCTGGAATTGGATTTTCAAGACTCCAGTTGATTCTCTGTGGCTTGCAAAGTTCAGAAGACAAGATAACAGCTGCTGGTAAAGGCAGATACTGTGTAATTTGGAGTCTGAATGTGTACCAGGTTATAACTAAGATTAGGGCTAGTGGTGGTATTAGGTTAAGGCTCTAACTTGCTTTAAATTTAGGACTGAGATTAGATTTCAGTATAGGAAGTGTTCTCTCCTATTGACACGTTCCTTCTTAAGAAGGCAGGTCTTTGTTGCATCCTATTATTACTGAAGAGTTGGAAATGGGCAGGTTTTGGAAATGATGAATGTTCTGTGTCATCTTGTAGAGGTGAGATTTGCACCGATGCCATGGCTAGGGTAGTGTTAAGAATAAGGAATACGGACTCTGTTGTTCTCCATTTATGGGTGTATATCCCAGGGACTAGGGAAATAGAAAGATGATGTGTTTCTCTATGGGAATATGCTTTTCTTTCAGTTTCATTGATGTGATCACTGATATTTGGATTGGAGTTAAGTTTAAAGTTTTGGGTTTAGTACTGAAAGAGAACTTTTTTCATTCTAGAGGGTCTAGATAAATACAAATAGAGAAAACAGTTGCCTAGGTCAGTGCTTTATGTTCTCATTTACTTCTGATGTTCCTTCAATTCATTCATATAATTAAATTTTACATTAGGATTTGCACTTTGTCTAATTTACAGAGACAGACAGAATTAATATTTATTTATAGTAATAAGTAGTATACAAGAACAGCTTTCAAAAATTATTATGTAATATAGGGGACAGCAGTAGAAAGGACTCCAGCTAATAATTAGGTTTAGGTTCAGAGTTGGAAGTAAATTTACAGCTTAGTAATCTAAGGCTTCAAAACTACAGTATATTGTCCTCTTATGTTTACCTGTGTCTACTTGAGTTTAGGAAGGGTAATTTCTTAAAGATATTACTGGCACTAGAAGCCATATCTAATTAAACATAATTAAGATTGAATGTAGGGCTGGAGTCATCATTTGGAAACTCAAAAGATGAAGATCTGAGTTGAATATGGCCTTTTGTAGGGCTCTTTGGGGTGGAAAGAGGGAATAGATCATTAGGGGGAGCACATTAATTTCTTCCCACTCATGAAAGGGAATTCCTGCCAAGAATCAGCCCATGTCTGCTCCTGGCTGGGGTGGTGGGAGGGCATGGAAGAGCCTGCTAGTCTCTGCCCTTCTTCTCCAGGGGTGTCCTGGATTTTGCCAGCCTGTAGGAGGGCTGCAAGAATTGATCTGAGAGAGAAGATGTGTGACAGCAGTAGTGAAGACTATTTAGGTTTTCTCATAAAGTATGAATTTGCATCGCGGGTATGATGAAGCCTCTCATTAGCGTTGGGGAACATGAAGGCATTCTCACACTCTCTGTCTTGGTCATTTCTTATTTCCATTTCTGGCCCTCATTTTCCTTGATGAGCCATCATGCCTGCCTCCATTCAGAGGATGGCAATTATTTCACCCAAATTTAAATCCAAGCTCCATTGATGGATAATTTGCTTTAGGGATCTCCCAGGAAGTTCGGCAGAGGGTTGCACTGAACCTGACTTTGACTTTTACAGGACATATGTCCAGTATCTGCTTATGTCAAAAAATCCCATTGTATTGCTCTGTAGGACACACTGCATGGCATTATACTGGTGTCCAGTGAGAAGGAGATTTTGAACTGGAAAAAAACCCAAATACAGTAATTAGGTTCATGTGTTGAATGGCAACACTCATTGGAAGATGCAGACCAAACAGTGAGAAGGGTAATAGACATAAAGAAAGGTGGACAAAAAGTTGATCTTCTCTGTTTGTGCTGGTAGTGAGAAATTTCCTGCTGGTGGATCCACAGTGTTGGTGCAGAGAAAGCAAAGGCTGCTGACCAAAGGCTTCACTTTTGTTAGAAGAAACAATCAAAACTGTGTAGATCAACAGGACTGATGCAAACATAGACCTTGATGCATGTGCTGGACAGTGGTGTGACAGCCTTTTCCTCACCTGATCTGCAATCCTTGCAATATAAAAGATACTGCAAAAATTAGGGAGGGTCGCAGCTGTACTTCGTCATGTGTATGAATGGATATCTCCAGCCATTTAATACAGTTTTTAGTTTGTAACAACATTTAGTGAGTTATATTATTTCCAGTAATTAAATTCTCTCTTTTCCTTGTAAAAGTTGAAAAATATTAACAGATTTTACAGACAGAATCTGTCTCATTTGTTGTTGCCTTGGGAAAAGGTAAAAGGGCGACTTACAAACAACTGTTGAAAGTTATGTGTTTGTTTTTTCTCCCAAGTAACAAGTGATATGACAAGTGGCCTCAAATTGTGCTAGGGGAGATGTAGATTGGTTATTAGGAAACATTTCTTCACTGAAATTGTAGTCCAGAACTTGAGCAGGCTGCCCAGGGAACTGGCTGTGTCACCATCCCTGGAGGTATTTACAAGATGTGTAGGTGTGGCACTTAGGGACATGGTCTAGTGGTGGACTTAGAAGTGCTGGGTTAATGGTTGGATTAAGTTATCCTAAAACTCTTTCCCAAACGAAATGATTTTATGATTTCATGCAATTCATGGGAGGCTGTGCAGTTCTCTTCAGTTCTGAAGGCCACTGAGCTGGTTGTCACAAAGGGAGGACACAAAAAGACCCCTCTTCAAGGTACAGAAGGAAAATAGAATATTTTATACTTTTTAAAATTTCCTTTTTGCCTGGTTGGATCACTTTGAGTTTCTTGGCAATAAACCCAAAGGATTTAATTTTCTAAGGAAAGCTGACTTCTTTGAATATAAAAGTATTTTTGTTCTTTTGGGGAGGGGGATGTGTGTCATCACTACAGGAAAAAGATCTAGTTCAATCCATCACTTTGTCTGGTAAGTGCAGATTGCTTCTCAGAAACCTAGATCACAGCAACTCTTCTGACTTCTGCGTTGTACCAGTTTTGCACCTTCTGGTTTGGTGATAATGAAATACAGTCTTTCTGCCTTTTCTTTTTGCTTTTTGAGAAAAACCATATCCTGTTTGTTTTCATAAGTGCTTGAAAGTGTTCAGAAATGTTAAAATGGGGCACAAGTTAGCACAGCAAATTAACGTGGTAGCCGTAAGGAGTGCTATTGTATCTATATCTTACAAATCCTCTCTACCTGCCTATTTGCTTTCTGGAAGAATAGTCTGTCCAAAGCTATCATTTGGTAAAATAGTAGCCAACAATTGACTGATTCATTTTTTTTTTAAAGACTCAACATTGAAAAGTATTATTTGCTCAAGAGAGCAAAATATCATCTAGTTTCAACACAGGTAGGGAGGGCTTGGTGATGTATTTGCTGTGTTGAGGGTTTTTTGGTCCATGTTTGTGGTGTCTTGTTTGTGACAATGTTTTAGCCCTGTTTCATATCACAGAATCACAGAATCTTAGAACAGTTTGGGTTGGAAGCGGCCTTAAAAATCACCTAGTTCTAATCCCTGGCCATGGACAGGGACACCTTCCACTAGACCAGGTTGCTCAGGACCCCATCCAACCTGGCCTTGTGCACTTCCAGGTATGGTGCATCCACAACTTCTCTGGGCAGCCTGTTCCAGTGCCTCACCACCCTCACAGTAAAGAAGTTCCTCCTAATGTCTAATCTAAACCTTCTCTCTTTCTGTTTAAAGCCACTCCTCCTTGTCCTTTCACTACATGTCCCTGTAAAACCTCCCTCTCTCAACAATTCTTCATTGTAAATTTTGCTCTGCCAGCTCTTATAACCACCAAAACAGCCTGTGTGTGCCAGTACAGAAAGGCTACAGGAGACTGACATACTCTCAAATATTATGTGATGGACAGAGAACAGAGAATAATTTATCTAGGTTGTACTTCAAAGTGAGAGAAGTGAGAGCCAGGCAGAGAAAAAACCCTCCTGTTTCCAGATCTCTGTATGGAAACATTCCAGATCACTGGCTACTCTGATTGTTTTCCACTTAATTAAGGTAGAAACAAGAGATCAAGAGCCAAGGTATCCAAAGTCAGAGATAAAATCATGGGACACGAAGTTTAGGTGTGAAGATGGAGATTTCTTTTATTTTTAAAGTGTGACATCCTTAGAAAAATTGAAAGCTCACAAAGATGAAGGTTGGGAACCCCATCCTTTCAGCAACACCAATGCACAACATAATGGAATGGGTAAGAAAAATCACTATATTTTGGAAAGGGAAAACTTTATTTTGTGTTCAGAAGATAGCAGAGGTAAGCAACTTTTACTGTAACCTGTCAATTCAAGTGTTTTCAAGCTGACATTTTTTGCTTATTTTGCAATTGATTAGGAGAGTCTGTATGAATTATCATTTGTAAGGGAAATACTGATTTTCAGTCCAGAAGTGCTTCATCAACTCCATGTTTTCATGAATTCAAGAACATTTATGCAAGTTCCAGAAGCAGTGTTTCCCCAGGAAAATATTTTAATGATCCACTTTCACACATTCTTATATCCTATTTAAGCAGTAAGATTAGTAATTTAGAGCTGCTGAGTGACAGGGAGGAATTCTGATTCCTCTTATTCTCTGTGCCTGTATTTTCCACCAGTTAAAGAATTTTCAGGGATCAGCTTTTCAGTGTGGAGAAATCAACCATTAAGCAATCATAATATATGTATGGGCAGTGAGGTGTGCAAGAGTGGGGTCTATGGGAGCACAGAGTCACAATTAAAAATCTCAAGTGAGCATGAGCCTTACTCCCTAAAAAAGCTAAGGCTCTCTATTTCCCTCTTGAAGAAATTAGATGCCCTTTCTCAGGAATCCCTAAAGCAGGAGATCAACAGATCCAATACAATTTTTTCAGTTTTGTGAAACACCCACTGTCATATTTAGACTCATTCACCTGTCTTTGTAGGTGGCAATGCAGGGAGAGTTGAGTGTGGGTTTCGTAAATTCTTGTGATGGAACTTCTGCATGCTTTGTGAAGTAATTGATGGACTTCGATATTTTAATTCTCTACAGTCTCTGTACTCCTCTAGAATTGCTGTATGTACTGTGAGACAGTTCAATAGGACTAATTGAGATAATTTCACTCTAGATTATTTGAGACATGGTGAGACATATTTGAGTCATGGGAAGTGAGGGAGGTAGTTCAAGTCCTCCTGAGAGTTAACCTTGAGTGTCATAGACATATGAGGACAATAAAAGCTAACAACAAAAGATACAGTACTTTTGTTTTCTTTAATTTTTAGAAGGAGAAGTTTGGGGTTTTTTTTTCTGTCTAAGAACACCAGTCGTGTTCATCACCTCACAGAGAACAAAGAAATGGTACTTCTATCATCTGGGAATTCCCTTTGAGGACATAAGTACTCTGGGTTCTCTCCAGACAGAAATTTTATTTAATTTTTTTAGATAGCTGTATACTTTAGACTTTTTGGAGTGGGGATCTGCTGAAAAGCTCCAGGTAGGTGACTTCTGGATTCAGTGTGTGGATCCTGGGCCCTAATCTTTTTCTGAATCTAGCCTTACATACCTGTCCTTGCTCTCGAGGTTCTGATGACTGAATGAGAAAATCCCTAAAGAGTGAGAACACTCTCTTTCTATAATTGCAGGGTGAAATCCAAACAAATGTCACAGCACCTGCTGACTTCAGGTCATGCCAGAAATTCACATGTGGTTTTGGTTTTATTGTATGTCTTTCTCCGTTGTTCATGAGCATTGGCAGTGAACGTAACATAATGAGACTTACAGAGCTTCCCTGGACAATATTATTAAAAAGGAAAAAGGAAGCTGTCTAATGTATCTAATAATAACTGAATGATAGCAAACTATTCACATGGTTGTCTTTGCCAGCAGGGAATATATTTAGTGACTAAATGGGGGGGAGGACTTCCAATCTTATATTCCTATGAAATATGCAAAGCACTGAGCAACAAAGGATGACAGAAAATATGCATATCCAAATTAAACAACAAAAGTGACCTTTTGTTAAAACCATTTTGAAATAGTTAACTACAATTTCAAGTTATCACTTGGTAAGCAATTAATGAGTTAGCATACAAACTTCTTTTCCAGCCATTACAAATCAGCCTGCATTTACACACAAAAACCATGTTACAATAAAAAACATAAATCAGATGTTTTTACAGCCTAAGAATATAGTATTTAACCCAACTAAATTTAAACATTTTTCCGTCCTTCTCTCTGCTAAAAGTTTTGTGTTGCTTGATCAGAAAAAAAAAGTTTGTACCATTATTCAGTTTTGTTCTCACTCCTTCAAATATTTAGAAATTAAGTGTTGTGGCTACTATTATTAATACTTTATGTTTTCTACTCGTTCTTTTTCAGACTGTGGTCCTGTGAAACAGGATTTCTGATCTTATTTATCATTATGTCTTTTGCATTACCTCCTTGTTTTGTAATTAAGTATCTATTACTAAATGCCATTACTAAAATGTAATTATGACCAAATTGTTCCTGCCAGTTAGGGCATAGAGCATATAGCAAAAATTCTAGCACCTACATGTCTCAGAGGGTATTTTAAACTCTAGTTTTACTTCAAATTAAATAATTATTAATTGATTGTAGATTAACTCAGTATAGTTATTCATTTTGTTCACTTGTTCTACATATGGCCTGCATTTTTGTTTGCCTACAGGCACTTCTCTGCTTTTAAACCCAGATTAGTTGTTTTTACCAAATTCTTCTGTAATGTCCAAAGTGTTCTTCATAACAATGTTAACAAGAAAGTAATTGATTTACAAATTACCCTAAAATCTGTCTACTTTGGATAGTTCTCTGAATTTATGTTGCAGAATAGTACAAACGAGGTCCTTTATTAAAGGCTGCCTTGACTATGGAGTTGGATTATATTTTGTGTTCTTTTTCTTTTCCTTATCCCCTCACTTAATAATACACATGCAGGAAATACTTACAGAAAAGGCATTGTAATCTGTGATGTTACAATGACCAAAGTTTTGTTGCAGAATTTGGTTATGGTATATACACTGGTTTATTCTGAGTCCTATCCTTATGGAATAGATACACTTGCTTATAAAATTTGCTTAAAAATATTTTTGCTTTTTGTTTGGTTCTTTGTTTTCTGTGAACACAGCATCTGCTTATATCTTCAACAACACTACTAAATATCTTTCTGGTTGCTTCCCTCTATTGCTTGTAGCTGAGTGTTCATGCCTCTCTAGTTTTGCTAGAATAATGTAATATGTTTCATTACTGAGTCACATGTAACTTGCATCTTACTTACATTCAACATTTCCATTTTCTCTGCAAGTGCATATACTTCAGTTAGACATGTTTAAATCCCATCTATTGCAAAGCACTCCATTTTATCCATGTGCTGGTATGTCTGGCAGGCACTACTTTTGGAGTCCCATGTATAGTCCTTTGCCAATGTCATTTCAGCCATGAGCGGGGTTTTCCTGAGGTCAGGAGAGGAAAAGGGTGTGCCTCTACAGACCTTTCTGCCTTCCTGCAGAGGTCACCTCCTGTAAGGTGATAAGAGCTTCTGGCTCTTGCTATTGTTACCCAGGACAGTTCTGATTCTGAGCAGAAAAGTATCTGAGCAAGACATAGGATGTGGTGGCCTTCGTGCTGACCCCCCCTGCTCCAAGCCACTGCGTGGCAAAGCCTTTTCTCAGCACGTGCTGGCATCTTTTGCACAGATATAATTATATGTAAATATGTGGGACTCAGTTTCATAAATTGGATTCCAAACTGCTGCTAAAACCTTGCATGCTGAAATGTTAGTATTTCATAATTAAGAATATTACACAGAAATTACATTTTTATGTTATGTGTAGTTTTTCCCATTCATCAAATTTTAGATTGTATTTTACATTATTGTTTGGATGCATTTAAGCTTTTTGCATCCAAATTTGTTGAATAATAACTTATCTGTCATCCGTTAATGTCTCCTTGATAGCTAAACAGCCAAGTCCTGGCATCACAGCTTGAGATATTTGCTAGTTTAGGGCTGTTGCTTTCATATTCATTGTTTGTTCTGTAATGGCCCTTAAACATTTCCCATGCATATTTGAGCTAGAATGATTTTTTACATAATGCCTTAGAGGAAAACAAGGTTCTTCTAATAGCAATTAAAATTAGCAATGTTATTAGGCTAAGAATTTAGAATTACATATCACTTCTGTGCTAATTCCCTTTTATAATTTAAAAAAAAAATCAATTTCCAACAATGTTGTACACCTCATGCATTATACACAACTTCAGTGATTTACTTCTTGTTTTGGCACAGGCTCAGTTGAATGATATAAGAGCTAATTTTGTTTTTCTGCTGTAATAGCTTGTATTGTCTGCATAATGAATCCTTGCTGAGTTTCATCAGGAGAGTTATGATGTTCATATACTTCTGTTGGCAAAAAAAAATTGTGGTTGTTCCCCAAGAATTTATCTTATCTGTAATCTGAAAGAATCATTCATGCAGGTATCAACTATCACACACCATTTACAGCCATTCACTCAGGTATCAGGAAGTGGCAAACCTAGAGATGGGTTTTCTTGTTAGGATGGTGGATATTTCCAAGTGAATGCAGGAAACAGAAGTGCGGAAGAAAGCACTGAAAGAAGTTCACAACTATGCTACATATTTTGATAAATGACACTGTGATGTGTCCATTGAACCGTATAAGAAATTATGTAGTACTTGGAGAGATGGGCAAAGAAGAGGCTTTTTGTAGCCAGACAATGGCAAAGAAATAACAGTGAGGGCTAGCAGATCAAGAATTTGACATGTCTGGACTTTTGGAATGTTAGCCCATTTGGAAATATTCCAGAAACTGAGCTCCTTTCCTTTTCCTCTGTAAAGAAACATCTCAAATCAGTGAGAGGGGAAGCTGGGAAAGAAGCTTTTAATCTATACTCTCAACGTTCATTACAAAGTAAATCAGGCAAACCAAAGTGAAGCAAGCCTTACTAATAAAGGTAAAGGGGTTCCAAAGATCCTAGAAGAAAGAACAAATGCTGGAAGGGTAGGTGACAGCTGGAAGGCCCTGCAGCCACTGGAAGGCAGCAGAGGTAGGGGAAAGATCCTGTTGAGGATGGGGCACTAGGCAGTGAGGAATTATGGAAATGCTTGTGTGTTAACTCAGACCAATATACTGTGATGATTTATTTTTATGTTTCTGAGAGGGAGAGTAGTATGTTTTTGTTTGCAAGTTATCTTAAGCTGTGTAAGATTTATAATAAATGTTTATGATAAATCATTATAAGTTAAGTGGATAAATTCTAGCTTAGAAATAAATATATTTTAATTTAGGATGTCTTTGTAAGAATATTAAGTGGATCAAGGTGTAGGAAAGTTTTAGTTTTTCTTTGTAGCAATAAGTATGTCCCTGCTTGGATTTAAACTGGGTGTTTGAATCATATATTTAGTCACGGAAGATAAACAACGTCAACATTGAACACATGTGCTATGCTTCACTTATTTGAAGCTTGTCATCTGGGCTATATAGGTAGAAAAACAAGTTGTAAGTCTCATTGTAGTCATTTCACTAGTATAGATGGGATTCCTGGAAGCTAGATTGCAGTGAGTGTCAACTGGAAATTTTTGGATAAAGGAAGAAAAAGGGTCCTCTGGGTCCTGAGTTATGACACAGACACTCAAACAGGACTTGCAAAAGCTGAAGCCTATCTTTAGTGCTGAGATAAAGCAAAGTTTCTACTATTTCTGAAGTATTTCAAGAGAATTGATATAGATTGTGATGTCCTACAATGTTTAGACGTTTTCTGTAAATCCCTGATGACTGCATCTATCTAAGCAGATTCCAGCTACTAGACTTAGGAGAACAAAACAGCATGAAGTGAAAAGAAAATTAGCTGATGATATTATTGATTTTCCTGCTCTTCTGGTTAAAATCATTCACAGGTCTCCATCTCAAACATGCTGTGAGAATAAACATTGACCAGATATACATTGGAGAATTTTCGTAGGCACTGACAGTGTTGATGCTGGCTACTGCAGAGATATCTTGATGAGAGGGTAGATGAAATACAGCAGAACTAAGTTCCAGCATGACAAATCCAATAATCTAAGCTTGGTCCTGCTTGCTATCAGCAGGTAATTTTTTCTATATATCATAGTAGTTTTTCATTAATGTTCTGAGGGTATGTAGCAAAGACGGAGCAGTTCAAGTTAAAAGGATGAAGACAAACCTGGATGAGCCAGAGGGAATTTGCTTGCTATTTGAAAAGTACTTTTTGCATTAAGCTGAAGATATAAAAACAACAAAGAGCATTAGGGTACAAAAACAATGCAAGAAAGTAATAGTAAGGTTATGATATATCTTCCTTTAGAGTTTGCATGTTTCTGAGCCTGGTGGGGAATAGAAATATGACAGAAACTCAGTTATTCAGATGACCTGGTGACCTGGCCAATCTAAACCAGCATGCCTCCTAAGGGAACATTTGGCATGAAGAAATGGGTGGGCTGTGCTTTATTCAGCACTCAGAACACTGTATCTCAATGCCCATTGTTGAAGACTTGAAACTGCAGATATATGTCTGTGAAATCTGGGGCTGGAGGAAAATGGATTTTTGTGTGCTCTCAACCTTAGAAATAGCTCCTGGCCTCAATCTGGGATAATTTTCTCCCTTGGGTTATTCTGGTAAACAACTCCCTTCTTTACTTCTTTTGAGGAGTTGAAGGAAGGGATGGAAAGCAGGAATGAAAAGCTGGTCCTTCTGTCACAATTACTGGGCATGGGATGAAGGAAATATTAAGGATTATGTTACTTTGGATATCTGAAGTGATTGATGGAGTTCATATTAATTTCTACAAATAAGAACAAAAGGTATACACTGAAATAAATATTTTAGAGGAAATTACACTACACTGACTATATTTCCTTGACTAAAGTTTCAGTGAGGTTGTGGCAAATGCTGCTGCTGCACCCTGAACTTCAGTGTGGCAATGTTTGCAGTGTAGAAACTCAACCACAAAAAGAATCTCTTTTCCCAACATTTCACAGGAACAATAAGGTTTTTTCTGCTTTAGCAAAATAGGGTTTGTTTGCTCTATTGTGTGAGCCTTTGATGCACACTGGCTAAAGACAGTACAGCAACTAAAACATCATGGCAGCCTGTGCTAATAATAAAGTCATGGAACCACAGAACAGTTTAGGTTGGGACCTTAAAGGTCATTTTGTTCCAAACCTTCTGCCATTGGCAGGGGCACCTTCCACTAGATCAGATTGCTCATAGCCCCATCCAGCCTGGCCTTGAACAACTCCAGGAATGGGGCATCCACAGCTTCTCTGGGCAACCTGTTCTGGTGCCTCACCATGCTCTAATCTAAATCTACCCCCCTTAATCTTAAAATCATTACCCCTTGTCTTATCACAACATGCCCTTGTCAAAAATCCCTGTCAGCTCTCTTGTGAATCTCCTTTTGGTATTGGAAAGCTGCTATAAGAGAGACTTTATGAGAGATTATATGAGACTTTATGTCATGTTACTACTGGGTGATGAGGAAGAGAAGTGCTGAAATTGGCACTTGAGGGCTTCAGTTTACTATTTATCATGCCTTAGTTGACATGCAAAGGTGGTAGAACATAAAGCAAATTGCCACTCTTTGGTAGAAATAAAATTAAGTTCTAATATTATAGAGTTACAGTCTGTTCTGGCTTGCAAAAAACAAGCCTTCTGTATTATTGGTTGAAGATATATTGAATATATATATAATATGTTGTATTCCTTTTCATGATAGTGTCACTGTTGTGCCTCTTGGAATGACTTAAGAAGGAATTTTTCTCTTGATGTACAATTCCCCAGTATGATGGTTTAATAAACAGGCTCTGAAAAGATCTTGTAAATATTCCTATTCATTTCATGAAAAGAAAAAGAACATATGGACAGACAAGAAAAAAAGTATGTCAACCATTGTGTTAGATATTACATGTATTTTTGAAAGTTCAATTTAAGGGATTGTAACGAATCTAGGACCACCTTCAAACATCTTAAACTCCAGTAAAATTTTTGAGCAGTAGTGCTCTCTATTAACAAGGCATCTATGAAGGTCTAGGGTTGGCCAATAGGAGACACCAGGCCCAGAGATTTAGGTAAAATTTACATCTATAAAGCAAATTTCAGAAAATATTCTAAGAAGCAAATCCAAGCTTCAATTCCACAGATTATATGCCTTATGCTTCACTATGAGAAAGCCATCTGAAGAGGAAAGATTTCTGGTGAGAGCAGAAGTTAAGTGAATGGGATATATATATACATATATATGTATATATACATATACAT
>VZTR01000476.1:208243-234584 GCA_013400775.1 Chaetops frenatus | reverse complement strand
TATATATATATATGCATGCTAAGGCTTTTGGGAAGCACATTTTGGATCCTTTTTTTTTTAAGATTTTGGACTAAGACTTTTTGATTATCTTATTAAAATGAAAAACTAGTAATTAGAAGTGTTGTTTTAAAAAATGATGTCAAATGTTTTGTTTAAAAGGTATCATAAAAAATATTCGGTGCTTTCGAATAAGGAACTTCATTAAAAAAAGAAATATGAAACTAAAGTATTACAACCTTTTTATTCTCCCTAGCCAGTCCCCATTTGTTGCTGAATTTGTTAGTTGTCTTG
The DNA here is from genome assembly GCA_013400775.1 of Chaetops frenatus. Lineage (NCBI taxonomy): Eukaryota > Metazoa > Chordata > Aves > Passeriformes > Picathartidae > Chaetops > Chaetops frenatus. The sequence goes on along the minus strand of VZTR01000476.1, from coordinate 234,293 downwards.
ATTCAAAGTTCCCCCGTACTTCATTTACTCTACACAAAAGCTTATTTGCCCAGTTCTCAAGCCAGATTTAAATCTCACCTCTTTTGTAACTACCCCTTGGAAACAGAATAAATTTCTAAAAGTTGCAGGACTCAGAGAAGGTAGTTTGGTAAAAGACTGTGTACTCAAGGCCTATATTCTTCTTTTTTAAAGAAAAAATATTAATGTTCTGATGACTAATCAGTGTTGTACAGGCAGTGGTAGTCAGTGGTTAGAGTTAATATGTTGTAATAATATAATATTTCATATCCTGGCCTTAGAAAATTGCTGTCATATATATCCTACACATTGTAAATCTGTTTCACAAAGGTTGGAAGAGTTCCTGAAGCATTTCGTTCAATATTAATCTGTTTCAGCAAAATGGAGAGATTTTATGGAAAAGAATGACATTTCCTAGGAACACTTAATTATTTTTTGGCTTTGATATTAAAACTATAATGTTTAAAGGGGCCTAAGTTTTTTCCATTTCAAGAAGTGGAAAAGCATCAAGCGTCTGGAGCATCTCGCTTATGCAGAAAGGTTGGGGGAGTTGGGCCTGTTCAGCCTGAAGAAATGACTGAGAGGAGACATCATCAATCTCTGTCAGAATCTGAAGGGAGGGTGTTGAGAGGATGGATTCAGCCCTTTCTCAGTGGTGCCAAGCAATAGGACAAGAGGCCATGGGCAGAAACTGATGCACAGAAAGTCCCACCTGGCTGTGAGGAAGAACTTTACTGTGCAGGTGACTGAGCACTGGAACAGATGGTCCAGAGAGGTTGTGCAGTCCCCCTCACTGGAAATATTCAAGAACCATCTGGACCCAATCCTGTGGCCTGTGCTCTGGGATGATGCTACTTGAGCAGGGAGCTCAGACCGGGTGACCCACTGAGGTCCCTTCCATTTTGTATGTTTGTGAATCACAGAATTCACAAAATCTCAGAATCTACATCTCTTCGGAGTGTTTTCAACTTGAGACTCAAACAACAAAGCTAGATTTTACAGGATATTACAGACCATAAAAACCCTAGGCATAATTTTCCCACAATGTTACAGCATTTGGGTTTGATTTAATCAAATGCACAACATTTGTGACTATGACAACCATCATCCCTTTACTGCATGACACTGAGCACAGGCATTGTGCTTTACACACACAACAAGGTCCCTGCCTATCACTCCTGTCTGGAGTGGTTCAGTACAGAAAGTCTCCTCTTTTGTGAGGTAGGCCTTGGTTCAGTTTCCCTGTACACACCTGATCATTTCTATGCAACTGATACGTGTAAAGGAAACCAGGTAATCCTAATGCCATTCTTTCATTGTGATTCTTGAAAAGAGAGGAGGCAAAGCAAAACAGTGCTGTAGAAATGAGTTTTCAGGAATATATTCTATCTGTTCATCCCTGAGGTGCCTTAGAGTCTTAGCCTGCTCTCTGCTTTCAAAAAATGTAGCTGGATTATTATTTGTATTAATTAATAATACTATTAATATTTATTATTATTTTGGCTGTATGTGAGGAATGTATTACATTTGATTAATAAAAAACGTATTTTAGCGTCTTTTTCAGACTAATAAAAATAATGTTTGATTCCAAAAATAACTGAAAGTGAGTTAGTCACAGAGGTACTACATGGAAGTGTCACTATAACAATCCTCACAGAGGAGAAGTAATAATTAAATGCCTTTCAGACACTTGGATCCAAACTTCAGAGCTGCTTAGTTTAAATGTTGTACCTCCTGAAGCCCACTATGAAGTATTTATAGGATTGTGTCTGAAAGGTAGTCAAACTAAGCACTGACAGTCCAAAGTAAATGAAAATAATTAAAGGAAGCAGTATAGTGTATAGTACAATTTATAGAAAGGATAAAAATAGGTGAGGATCAATATATACACTAAATTACATAATACATTGATGACTATTTAACATCCTGTGTCTCTCATGTATTCATTTTATTTACTGTGAAAGCTAGAAAGAAAAATGATCATAAAATATTTAAGAGTCAGTGTAAATGGAAAAAATGTTTTCCCAAGGTAATGGACTCCTCCAGCTCTTAGGCAATGAAGCGAAGTAGAAACATTTATTTTCCAGGCAGAAGGCAGTGCTTCTGAGATAAATGTCTATGATAATGTACATAAGGCAGACATTCACTATAACCAATCCAGAGGTATCTGGTTTTATCCAGAGACCTCAAATGAGCAGGGATGGCTGTTCTCCCCAGCCTGGCTGTGGTGCCCAAGGCCCATTTCCCACACCAGCCCTGCCAGGGCTCTGTTGCTCAGTGTCCCTCTCCAGCCGCGTGTTGGCTCCTGGAGGCTGGTGCTGGCTGAGAACATCTGTTTCCTTTCTGACAGAAGTGATGTTTCTACCGTGAGGGGCAGGTTCTGACAGACTGCTTTGTACTGCACAAATGTCCTTTATTTGCTTCCTATGAATGAAAACCTTTGCAACGGAAGAAACTCGAACTCTCTTTCCCAATGATTGTTGTAGGTGATATTGCTTTGCCCCGCAGTTATTTTTTTATGCAACTGCTGCCCACCTCCCCCCATTTGCTTCAGAACAGTTTCCCCCAACTTTCCAAACCCCCTTTCCAACAGGTTTTTAATCCCCCCTCCTTGTGCATCTCCTGTGCTTTACTCGGACACAATCAGCACTTTGTTTTCCTGCTGACTTCTCACAGTTTGATTCTCGGTATCTTGCAGTCTCAAATGTAATGTATGTTTGATGGTACAGAGCTTTTGAAAAATTCCCGTACTTCCCTACCTTTCTTAGCACTTCCTCTTTCTTTAATATTTGTTCAACATTTTAACATTACTTCTATGAATTATCATAATTAAATATCATCTTTGGCTAGGTTTTAATTTGTTTTAAACATATGAACATGTATTTCTTCATCAAGTTAAGAAATATTTACTTTTGCCTTAGTAGTAATTCCTTTCTAATCCTTCAGGCAAACAGTCACTAGCCTGAAAATGTAAATTGGTATATGTGTTTTTGATTTTTAAAATAAATATTTCATTGGGATATTGTTACTAGAAAGCATTAGAAGTCAAATTAATAAGTAAATGCATCCTGGTGGTACTTTTAAAAATATGCAGGATAAACTTCAGAAAGTCAGAATTAAATAAAAGTTTTTGTCATACTGAGCAGTAGCTCAGATCAGGCTGGGCAGGTCAGGCTCAGCTTGTCAAAAATTCCCCTTGTGATTTGACGTATTTGTACCTGATGCTTGGACTGTTTGATCTTAAAATGTCACTGAGGCTATTTGTGCCAGGTCATATCACTTCAAACAAAGTATTTATACTCTTCTCCCTCCTTTCTTCTTATCTGATAGGTGGATAGCTCTGTTACTGCTTAATGTAAGACCATTAAACACCTCTTTTTCTTTTATCTTAAATCACTGCTTTCCTAAATTGATACTATTATCTACTTTTAAAAATGGATATTGTGGATGCATATGTAATAATAGTAGTAATAAACACTGCTGGACTTCCCCAAAGTGCCCTTGACACTTAACCTCTTCCTTACCATTGCTCTGTTTTATGGGCATGGTTAATAAATACAGAAATACCTGAGGACTCTCCCTCTGTCTGTCTTCCACTTCTGTGTTTAGTAACTATCACTCAAGTTTTATTAATACATTTCATGACAATAATAGGACTCAGGCATCAGCTAAGGCAACTTTAGGAGTCAACTTTTCAGTATTTTGTAGTCAGATTTGTTTATAAGATTCCATCTTGGCAATTGGCAATGTGAAGATTTATGAGTGTTCCCATGGCAGATGCAGGTACCTGACCTGGCTCTGCCCACCCCAGGGTCAGATCTTGGGGCACTGGGCAGCAGGGATGTAGAAAGAGCCAGGGTAGCTGCATGCAAACAAGGTCATGACTTGAAGAATTGTGTGGTAGCTGTAGTGAGGGGAGTCTATGCTATTTGCAGGTACTGGATATGAAATCTGTTCAGCACTGCTGGTCATAGTGTGGGTTTACCACCTCAGGTCTCAGTGAAGCTGGGGAGACAGTGCTGTTTGGTGAATTGCATTTGGTGCAGGCACTGAAATATGCAGGGGGGTTAAACCAAGACAGCAAGATCTCCATCCAGCTGAAGGCAATAAAAACTGTGCAGAAAGGTGAACATTCTGGAAAACTGCTGGAGTCTGATATAAGGCATGTTGTAATGGTAAAGTTCTATACTTTCCTTAAAAAGTAGGAATCTACATGTAATTGTCTAATTTGGACTTTTAACTTAAATTTGAACCTCTGTTTTGCCTACTTTCCTCTCCCATCACTTAAGACTCATCCCTTTTAAACACAGTAATGTGTCCTTAACCATAGATGAAAGCTTTCTGACTGGCTGAAAATCAGAAGTGTAATAAACCAAGTAATTTATTAGATTATGATTAATATCTGTACAACAGAGAACTCAGTGAGTTGAAGTTCATCACACAAATAAGTAGAAAAAGAAGGTCTCCATATGCAAGCTATCTTCATTTAAGAAAAGGAAATCTAAACTACACTAGAGGTCACTGCAGGTGAACCTTAGAAATTCTGAACCTCTGAATTCATTCACAGGAAGTTCAGGAAAACAAATGTAGACTGCTGTAGTCACATTTGCCTCTTATTTCAAATTCTCCCCCAGTTTAGGTAGGGGGGAAAAAAAAGGAAAAATCAGTTAAACTCTTGCAGACATATTATTGTCTGACAATATTTCAAAAGCTGTGCAAGTTGTTAATACCTACATGAGGGAGAGCAGAATTTAAAACCAGTCATTGTAGTCCCAGGCTAGAACTTCCTTTCCTGAGGGACAGAAAGGATAGCCAGCAAAGGCCCCCCAGATGACTGAATAAACACTGCTCTGCAGTTCCTCATTACTACAAGTTTTTTGTTTTGTATTATCCTGGTCATGCTTATTATTTCCATGGTGCCCAGGAGGCCTAAGCAAGGGTGAAAATCCTATTCTGTACCTCTAAACAGCTACTCAGAAAGACAACTGTTCCAGAGAACTTACTGAGAAGAGATTGTATTTGTAAGATGAGTAAGGTTGTTTTCAATAGTGATGGGTAGGCATACTCAAATATACCCTCACAAATACACTATTATTCATCTCAAAAAGATGTTTTCCAGGTAAATAAAGAAACATGTATATTCATATCAATATAGGGAGCCATAAGTGTCTGTCTCCTGCTTCTGAAAATTCAACTCTATGCACATGGAAGTGGAAAACAACAGCTGTGAGGGAGGGAATTTGGAGTACAAATGAACATCAGACCCAGCTGTAGATTTGCATTCTTTGACATCTGGTGCTGAGTAGACACTGGGGAATTCTGTGACAACATGAGATTTTTTGCATCTGTCAGCTAAATCTAGCAATTCTCTTTGGGACAATTTCATGGATGAAGTTGATCTCAGAGAGCTGTTTTAAGCCAGAACAAAATAAAAGAGGACTATATCTGATTCGGACCCTAAATTCACAGAGCTGGCAGGTTGCATGAGTTGGAATCACACATCTGTTCTGCAAGAATTTGCAAGATAGTTTCCTTAAAATACCAACATATTTGATTTCAGGAGTGCTGGGACTTGGAGCCACTGAAGTGTTTTGGTGCACAATGAAAGAGGTTGAGAGTGTGTGTATGTGTACATGTATGTGGGTAATTCAATTAAAGGACAAGACCTATACAGTTTTAAAAATGGACTTTGAACATTTCTCTGAAGATTATTAGAAAATCATACTAAATCCAGGTGCTCAAGGAAAAGAAAGGTTGTGACCATATGAAGCAATACCCTGAAGTAATGAAGTAATCCTGCCCTTACCTCTGTACTTTTACCTCATTCCAGTACAGCTGATCTTTTTTTTTGAGGTGAGAAAAAAGTCTTGTGCCTTATGCCAAACCAGTTTGCAGTTTACATGCAAACAAAGGAGGGAGAGTTTGAGCATCGAAGACATTTCACGTCATTACACATCGTAAATCCTCATGTGCTCTCTTTATCATTGCCATTATATAGTGTTTGATACTACACATTGTAAAACATCACTGCCAAATGAAATCAGATCACTAATTCACAGAATTTTGCTTTAATCTGTGCTTCACAGTAATTGCCATTGTTAAGAAGGGAGCTACTTAATTTAACAGGATTCTTCTTTGTGTGCTACCAGGATAAACACAGACCTCATATGAAAGCATTTCACCTCCCTTTCTCATAACTCTGGATAACCAGGGATGGGTGTAGACAGGCCAGATAGTGCTGTTGTGAAGTCTCTGGCTGTGACCTTTCCACCTCAGACATCTGAGAGCACACACTGCAACAGGACTAATGAAAGTGCTCTTTCTCCATAAACTTATGTTTCACTGTCCCTGCCATGGTATACTGCATAATCTGGGATGGTGTAAAAACGATCCACAGTGTAGAAGATTAAATAAGTCACCTTCCTTCCTTCCTTCTTTCCTTCCTTCCTCATCTTCCTCTCAGACAGGCTGCTTGAATTGCTTTTGTTTTGGGATGACCCTTGTTCCAAGTGATTTCTGCACCGAAAGGAAACAAATGAGCTTTTTACAGCTGCTGCTTGTAGATTGTGTGTGTGGACTCTTCATATATAAATCAACAAGACCATTTTTATCCTGTTGTCTAGTCCCAATTACCTGCACATCCTTATCAAATGTAAGCCATTTTCAGACACAGTGATTGAACAAGTTATTGTGTTAGAATGTTGTGATTTTTTTTAATGACAAGAGCCTTTGTGCTATTGCCATGAATATATGAAGAAATAATCTGAACTCCTTTGGCTCCCAGTTGTCTCTTTGCAAAGTAATCTTTGTGCTACACATGGGGTGGCAAATGTTTCCGCAATACAGCCCCTGACTCCTTTAATTATGTCTTATTACCCTGTGAAGGAAAAAAAAGCAACTAAAGCTCCTAAATACCATATTAATGACAGCTATAAATGTAGATATTACCTTAGCAGTGCTGTAATGGAGTCTGGTATGCTGACTAAAAGTCCACAATTTTCTAAAAATATACTGCTGTGGCTATGAAAGAGACACAGGTGGGAGCTTACCAGGAGAAAATAGGCTTGGTTGACAACTTGTGGCTGACAAATGTTAAAACCCAATTTCTGAGGAATTCTCAGTTGGTTATAAATCAGGCATGAGAAAAACTTTGCTCCCTTGAGACAACTGCCAAGTTTTTGCTCTGGATATAGATGCAGTTCCTTAAAAACAGAATGTATTTACAGCCTGTAAGATACCTGCTATTTTTAATAATGATTCTCAACAAGCTAACAATAGAATTTTTTGTTTATATTAGAAAGTGTTGGTATGTCTGTGTGGTTTTTTGGGTGTCCATGCATGTGAATGTAACCCTTGCACATATTATGCAACCTGTGGGGGGCCAGGATAGGTCGTATTCATGTCACGTAATTAATTAAGTCCAGGCCACCCTAAGGCACAAGTCCCAGGCCGTGCACACATCAACCTTTCTAAAACTGGAGCACAAGTTTACAACACTGACACACCTAAGCAAGGGACTGACATTAACCTCGTGCTAGATTTAAATCATTCCAGGCAGTCTGTTTTGAATTTCCAAATGTGCTGTACTGTTCTAACGAGTTAATGCATTTGGTATCCATTTCCTCCCGTCAGCTGCTTTTGCAAAATAAATTGTGCATTGTTATCTTAGCCTTGTCTATCCTATTAATGGTTTAGGAAATGCAGCTGAAGATTATCTGGTGTTTTCTATGGCAGAGGTTGACCTGTGACAATAGAATGATCAATCACATCTTGAAGGAGTCAGAAACTGCAAAATCCTTATTCATTTTGTTTACTGTCTGCAGTGTAGTTTTTTTAAAAAATGTTTTCCACTATTTGTGCAGAGGGGTAAAAACAAAAGTGTTGTCCAAAATTTTTGAAAAACATCCCTATCAGTGTATAAATGTCATCCACCCAATGTGCGTGGATATAGCAATATGCAGCAAATTCCACATTTCCCAGCAGTACATTAGAAGTCTTCTCTGTTGCCTTCTTGTTTGGTGTTAGTGATTATATTTGCAATACCCAGATGGGTTCTGGTGTTTTGAGGTGCTGTGCTAGGCTAGGTGTGAGTGGAGATGGATGTAGTGCTCCCACCCCACAGCATCTGACAGTGCTGGACTCACAAAAGAGCATTATCCAGCAGGACCCTGGTGTTCCCCAAATGCTCTTCTCCTTCAGCTCCACGGCACAGCTTTGACTTGTCAAATCCTGTCCCTTGCTTCCCAACATATGTTAAAGATGGCAGTACTTATATCCTCTAATTCACTCCAGTGAGAGGCACCACTTTTAACTGGTCCTGCCTGAGTTTAGAAAACAAAGCTACCCAGAGTGTCTCTGATTTCTGTTCAAGAGCTGGAAAAACTCCCGCAAGAGACAATTCCTGTCTATTAATCTATTAGTTGGCAGCAGTAGCCTTTCCCTGCTCTTTCCAATCCTACCACCACTTCCAATAACTGTTTTTCTTTACACATCTTCCTCAGTTTCCTAGCAAGCATTTCAAATCTGCTATTCTATGATTATTCCAGCAACTAATCTTTAGAAATGCGTAGATATCTTTGCTCCCTGGTGTTCTGGCTGTGTTGCCCACGTCAGCTTTTTGCACTGCGCGGTGTGCCAGCCCCGCTGCGGCACACAGCACAGCGTTACTCGTGCCCACACTCTCCCTTCTCTCCAACCACAATTAGATCATCTCAAAATATCTGTACTGTTCAGAGGCTCTAGATCCGATGTGAGGGTTCATAGATGAATTTAGCACAACTAGTTTACCTTGGGATTTAAACAAGCTGCTATTTTAACAGCCCTGAATCTTTGCGGCTGTCCCTGTGCTGAAGTCCTATGCTTCTCATAGGAATAAAAAGTGTATAAAAAGAAAAAGAAGCACAAAATTCTTAGCCTTTCAGCCCTTCATTTCCCTGTGACTTTCAGACAGTTCTGACTTGCACACTGGAGAGACTCAGAGTTATTTTTTTATGAGAAACAGATTGAATGCGCAGGTTTTCATTGATCTCAGTGCAAGTGAAGTTCACCTCTCTGAAGAATCCCCAGAGTCTAACACATGGTGCCAGGAATAGTCAGGACCTTGTACTTGAGTCTGTTTTCTCCTGCACTTCCCCTCTCCTCAGCAGGTGGTGGAAAGACCTCTTTATTTTCCCTCATTACGCTTTTCATTGTTGCAAATGGCTTTGACCATTTTAGCCTTACTTTAACTTCAGCCACCGAAGTGGAGCCCTGAGTTGCCCTTTAATCCTGAACTGAGGGCTGAGTGGGAACAGAAGCTGCTTACACAGTAGTGAGAAACTCCATTCTCCAAGAAGGAATTCTCTACAGCCTCACGTGGCATTCCCTCAGCACAATCCTCACCAGCACTGATGCAATGCACAAATCTGAGCTGGGCTGAACAACTTGCACCATGTGCAAATCTGAATTTCCATTTTCTCAGAGTGTTTCACAGCCTCTGGAGGTGCTGGTGACTCTTGGATGGCTCTGTGTACCTTGTGTGGCCTGCATGTGCCTGGTTTTTTGCTGGTGTCTGTGAATAGGCCATACTTCCCTTGGTATTGAAGAACTGCAGCTGTGCATCTGCAAGATAGTCCAGGGAGAAATGGAACACAGTTTGATGTTCATAAATAGCCTCTCAAATGCAAGATCTGTGAAAGAAAATGCTGTCAATGCTTCTATTTCAATTTTATCCTAATTTTTACGAAATTATAACAATAATAATAAATGTCTTGTGTTCTCTGTAACAAAAATTGGTGAAGTTCCAGTGGAGTCTGTGCAACTGCATCAAATATGCCATCAGATAATTTGGCCCATGAAGGGAAAAGAAGTCTCAATAATGCTGTGCTCTCAACATGAGTATTTATTTTTCTTATTGCCTGTACCAAAAGATTATTTTCTCTGTTCAGAACTCTGACTGTGATTTTTACTATCAAGAATATGACTTTTAAATAGAAAAATAAAGAGTAAACTATGATAATTTACAATAACGATATTACTTTAGCCTTAATTTTCAAGTGAAAACATTACCAAACTAAATTCCAGATAGCATTTTATTATGTGCAAACCACTGTTGATATAATAACTTCTATTTTAGGTGCTAGCAGAGAAAAGAACAATATGACCCATTTAAAAACTGGCTCACAGAAAAGTATTAGCAAGCCATTTATCATTTCTATTTAATTTTCGTGATAAGCACCTTTTGACAGAAACATTTCTTTGTTATAAATCTAACAGTAGCATAGGACATATTTGACCATAACACATATGCTTTGCAATGGTACTGAGAAATGGACTTTTTGTTTGCTGCCAATTGTTTGGAAAAGAAATTTAAAAAGGGAAAATGCTCACCTTTGAATTCTTCAGTAGATGGAGCCTGATGTTTGAAATCTCTTATTAAAAGGCAAATCACGCAGACACAGCTGCAATGAGGAGTGCTGCAATGGCTGGATACAGCTGGACAAAAGCAAATCCAAGAGGTCTCTAGAATGCCCTGAGGGACAATAATGCAAAAATAATATTACAAAACCCCTAATAATAATGATAATACTACAAAAACTTCTGATACAGATGGCTGAGGAGGTGAAGAGAGAAGATGCTCTGTAGGACAAGATTTTCGCAAACAAAGAGGAACTGGTTGGGAATGTGGATGCCAGGAACAGATATGGCCACCATGGAACTCAAGATCCTGAGAGAAGACAGCAATTTAACAACCCTTGACATCAGAAAAGCAAACAATGGAATCTGCTCCTACCAGGAGCAGATATAGCCACCATGGAACTCAGGATCCTGAGAGAAGACAGCAAATTAACAACCCTGGACATCAGGAAAGCAAACAATGGGACATGCTTGGAAGAATCCCATGTGATACCACCTTGCAGAAGAGAGGAGTTCTGGAGGGCTGACTGATTTCCAAGGATCTATTCTTCCAGACTCAAGAGTTGTTGATCCCCACCTGCAGGAAGTAAAACAAAGGCCTGCATGGATGAACAGGAAGCTCAAAGGTAAAATAGAAACATTCAAGAAGTGGAAGTAGAGGTGATGTGAGAGGAACATAGAGACACTGACCAAGCATGCAAGGGATCAGGTTAATAAAGTGAAAGCCTGCTTGAAGTTGAATCTAGCTAGAGATGCGAATGGCAAAAAGGGAGGTTTCTACAGGTGCATCAGCAGCAAAGGGCAGGCTGGGGAGAATGTAGGCCCACTGCTGAATGGGACAGGCTACCTGGTGACAGAGGACATAGAAAAGACCAGTGTACTCAGTGCTCTTTTCTTATTGGTCTCTACTGATAAAACCAACCCTCAGGGATCTCAGGGATCTCCACGTGTCCTTAAGAGACATGGAAACATCTGGAATAAGCAGGAATTGCCATTGTTGCCGGAGGACCAGGGTTGGGGACACTTACACAGCTGGAATGAACACAAGTCAGTGGGACCTGATGGGATGCAACCACAGGCACTGAGGGAGCTAATGTCACTGCAAGACCTTTCTTGAAATGCCACCAGGGAAAGGTCCTGAGGACTGGAAGAAAGCCAAAGTCACTCCTTTCTTCAAGAAGGAACTACAGATTGGTTGGAGCAGGGTATGTTGTTATCTTGAGTTTAGCAAGGTTTTTGACACTGGCTGCATCCTTCCTGGTAAATCAATGATGTACAGACTGGATAAAAGGAGTGAGTTCAACTGAAAATTGCCTGAGCTGCTGGTCTGAAAGGACTGTGATCAGCCACACAATGTCCACCTGGAGGCCACTCACCAGAGGTGTACACTGGAGATTGATATTGGGGCCAAAAGTGCTTAACATCTTCCTAAGTTACCTGGACAGTGGGACAGAGTGCTCCCTCAGCAAGTTTAGAGATGATAGAAAACTGGAATGAGTGGCTGCTATACCAAATGTTTGTGGCTGGAGAAACATGCTGACAGGAACATCTTGAAGTCCAAAAAAGGGAAATGCCAAGTCAAAGGAACCCATAGAACTGCAGGTACCCATAAAAGCTGTGGGGTCAATCAGCTGAAAAGCAGCTTTAATATGAAAGACCTTCTGACTTCATTAGAAAGAGAATTGCCAGCAGGTCAAGGGAGGCAATCTTGCCCCTCTACTCAGTGCTGTTGAGTCCACTTGGAGTGCTGGGTCCTGTTCTGGGCTGTCCAAGACAAGAGAGATGTTGAGCTACTGGAGAGAGTCCAGTGCAGGGCCAAGAAAATGGCTAAGGAACTGGAGTGTGTCACCAAACAGGAAAGGCTGAGATAGTGGGATAATTGGGGTGATTGAGCCGTGAGATAAGAAAGCTCATGGGGATGCCATCAGTGTGAATAAATACCTGGAGGAGGTGATTGAAAAGATGGAGTCAGGATCTTTTCAGTAGTGTCTAATGACAGGACAAGAGTCAATGGGGCAAATGAAACACAGGATATTCCCCTTAAACATACGAAAAACAATAATTTCTGTGAGTGGTTAAACACTGGCACAGGTTTCCTGGAGAGGTGGTGGATTCTCCACCTTTAGAGATATTCAAAACCCAATGAGACATGGCCTTGAAAATCTGTCTTAAGCTGACCCTGCTTTGAGCAGGGTGTGTGGACTAGTTAGTTTCTAGAGGTACTTTCCAACCTCAGCCACACTGTGAAATTATTGCTTTTATAATAAACTGAAAAGTGTTGTCTCTGTAGGGAGCCCCATGTCATAGTCTGGATGCAATCCTGCTCTACTGCTGCTAATAAGCTCTGTTAGAAAGAATTAAGTATAAACATGCAGGGTGTAAGTGCATGTGGGACCCAGGGAGACAGCAGGGACCTTTTGACACCTGATTCTGTGGTAGGTGGGGGATGCTTTGCTGCTCCTCAGAGCATCAGAGGCTGGGCTTTGCCATCCCCAGGTAGGGAGCACAGTGAGCATGAGGACTTTGGTCCCGAGCTGCTGGTGGGGAACAGCTGGCTCTGCTGGCATTGAGGCACCTGGGGAGCCCTTCTCTCAAGGAGAACCCGCAGCTGATTTTTCCAGCCTACTTTCTAGACCTTTTGTGCTGATCTCAAAAAGCACAAAGGGAATAGAGCAAGCCTGGGAATATGTGTGAAAAAATATCCCCCCCAGCCTTTTACAAACTGAAGAGAAGTATGTAAAAACGTGACTTTTGTGCCAGTTCCATAGAGATAAAACCACTTTGGAAGCAGGTTTTTTGTTGTTTAGGAAAACTAATTTTCTTCCCAGGTTTGAATTAGACAATGTAATTTTATTTTCTATCCAAGTTCCTATTATTTTTATGACTATTATCAGCAATGAATTATTTTGAACACCAAGCACAAGAAGAAAGCTGTACATTTTTTTTTTTTCCACATCATCCTTTTAATAGTAAATTTTGGCCTAGACCACTTATTCTGTTTAGGATTAATGCATCCATGAGTCTTATTTTCAGTAGCTATGAAGAAAAGACATTTTAAAGCAAATTGAGGTAGGTGACATCTTCTCTAATGCATTTTTAATGTATGAGATATTGTAAGGCCCAGAAAAGCATTCTGTGCTCTGCAATACTATTTGACAACTAAAAAAAACCCCCAAAAACCAATAAAAAAGAAAGTAAGATAAAAACAAGATAACAGAACATCTGGGAGAGTGAAAGATACAGCCATGCTATTAGTGTCTAGTTAGCTAATTTTATTGGGATTTCCAGCATATGAAAGATGAATATGATAACTGGCAGGGGTATGAAGATGTTGTGATATTAATAAGAACGTAATTCTGTAAGAAATCGTCTTGTGATTTATAGCTAATAATATTACTGAAATGAGGCTAATGAAGGCAATCAATCCTATGTAATACATTTTTGTAAATCTGATTCTCAAAGCATTTCTGATAGAAAGAGGATAGATTTGTCCTTTCCCAGCAATCCCTGCTGACATGAGAACTCCCACTGAAATCAATTGACATGCAGACAGAGGGGTAAATAAACCTCTGTGGATGCACTTCTGCTCTGCCTTGCTTCTGTAGTTCCTCTCTCATGACAGTGTCCTTAGAGTCACATTTTCTGTAAGAAAACTGCTCCAGTGCATCTGGAGAGCAGTCTCTTCCTGCTCTACTAATGAACTCTGCCTGCTATGAAAGTTGCCTTTGCTCTTGCTGACTTGGGTACAGCTCACAAAGGCCTTTGCTGAGCTATACCAGTCTCTCCAGACCTTTGGGTATTTATGCAATTAGCTGGTCTACACTGCACCCCATGCTGCTTGGTTTTAACTGACATTATTACACTAAAGGAAGGCAAGCTTCATTGTATTTACCCATTCTGTGGGAACACTGCAGATTGCAGTGCATGTTTTCCCACCCCATCCTCCCTTTCTCTAAACAACTGGAATCAGCTTCAGTAAAATTTAGCAAATCCCTGAAAACATGCAGACAGACACTTATTTCCCTCTTTGTCCCCTTCCTTGTCTGTTTCATTACCCATTTTCTTTGGAAAGGACAATGTGATTTATAATATGCATCTTTAGAGCATTTGGAAGAACACCTATTTCTACAGAGAAATGTCATGTGATATATTTAAAACCACAGAAATTTTAGAAATCTAGCACTACTGTGCTCTGCTTGAAATACAGACTCATAGTTCTCCTTATGAGGGGCTATCTACAATGAAATTACTAATCTTGTGAATGATTTTGTGGATGTTGAAGTGTGAATTCTGTTCTGGGAAGACCGTGAAGAGAAGCTCCCACATACGTTTATCTCCTCGTGCCCAATACACCTTCATCTTCAGAATTCTGGAGATGGACATTCTAACAGAGGTTTATGTCTCTGGCACCATGCTTATTTAAGTCAATGGCAATAACCTTTCTGATGTCAGTGCGGCAGGATAAAATCTTGTGTAAACAGCCAGCGCTCACATCTTTCCTCATCTCAAGAACCTTGCTGACATCTGATTTAACACCTTACATATCCACCTCACCCAAATACTTAAGTAGGCACAGATGTGTGACAGCAAGGAGGTATAGTGGTGAAAAAAAGGATGTGAGTATTAAGGTTGGATTAGAGGTGTAGCACTATAGACAAGATCATACCATCTATTTTTCTGTGCAAGTTTTTTCTCTATCTCAGTTCCAAGCAGCTGTTGAAGCAAGAAGCATGAAACACAGGAGATTAGGGGCAAAAATATATTAAAACCATCAGATGCTTGGAAAAACTGAAGTCTTACCTGAGTTTGGTGGGAAGAATCTGAGAAATGACATGGACTGGAGAAACACCAGCGACATGGCACACAAGGGAATAACTACTGGTTTCAAAAGAAAAACAGGTGACTATATTTTGTCAGAAAAGGAAAGATTTTAGTCCTGACTGGCTTTTTGTGTTTGAGGTTACTTATGAAAACCACTTAGCACAGAGCAGATTAGATCCTGGCACTGTTCGGCTGTCATCACTGTAAATTCATTAATGTTTCACTGAACTGTTCTAATGCTATTAGACTGCCCCATGTCACATGTGTTGTGTCTGTGAATGTTCTCTTTGTCTCCCTGCGTAGCAAGGAAGGTGAAAGGCATTGGAACTGAACTGATTCTTCAAGCCAAGAATCTTTGCAATCATAAATAAAGTCCCTTCAGCTCAACATTCATTGCCTCCTTTCTCATTTAAAAACAGATGTCAGCACAAGGAGAAGGCAGTTGCAGAGTGCCTCTTTCAGCTGCTTTTGAAGGAAAGCAGGAAGTGAATAAGTCACAAGGAGCTGCGCTGTTTGGATCTTTAGAAAGCATTTATAGCTTCTAGATATGTTCCTGCTAATGAGGGTCTGAGATGCCAGGTCTTTGGAAGTTAGAGCATGCACTGTTGCACTCTCATCAGCTCTGCTGGATGAAGTGTGTGTGGGAATATAATTTAAACATGAGGATATGGGGAATGATTTATTAAGTTACCACAGAAAGTACTTAAGAAAAAAATGTCTAATACTAGAAAAAATTTCTGGCGTAGCTGAATGCTATATAAACTAAAAAATTTGTTATAAACTGGAAACCCCCAAATGGATGCTCTCCATACATTGCAGCACTGTCTGAAACTGCACATAAATACCCTGAATAGTAGCTGTAAAATATTACAGGTTACAACAGCCAGACTCCTGAACCTAATGAAGGCCACAAACTGATTGTTGCCAATAATATTATTGCTGTTAAAGCCAGCAGCAAAGTAATCTGAGAGCATACTATGTTTGGGTGAGTGTGGTGAGAATCAGACTGCTGCCATTTTCCCCTTAGGCAATCCAACTTCCACACAAAATAGTGTTCTTTTTTAATGAGGGCAAGATCAGACACAATATGATCCATAGTCTCTACAAGACGCCAGACTGAGGTGAGCAAAAAGGAATAAACAGCACTATAGACTCTCTGTCCTCTATTTCCACATCTATCGGGTTTGATGTGGGTGGAAACACGCTATTCTTTGTAAAGAGCTGGCACAATTTGCCCTCATTAGCAAAGCATGCCCACTTTTTCTTTTTTGCCACTCTTGCTGTACCTCTTTTGAAACACCACACTGCAGGGATTTTGCAAAGTGTCTGGGATTTTAACTATGAAAGGAGCAGTTTACAAGGAAAACGCCTGCAGCTTCCTGGGCTTGATGCACTGCATTGTCTGGCATGGATTTCACTTTCCCTGTGACACTGAAAAAGCACTGCCATAGAACAACTTGCTTTGATGCCCCATGCTAGCAAAGAAGTTCTGTTATAAACAAGCTTTTAATCTTGTATTTTCACACTTTTACTAAGTAAATTGCAACTTGACAAAGCTGTGTTGTCAACGATTTTGCCAAAAGCTCAGCCCTGAACAGAGATGCCAAAGCAGGGTAGAAGAGAAAGTGCTCACAGGAAGCACACAGAAGAATTGTTCTTTAGGAGCTTTGTCAGTGCTTTGATTTAGTGCCATCAGTCCTGCTGCAGCAGGCCTTCTACTAACTGCTAATGTAGACAGTCCAGGAAAACTCCCAAGAAGCTATAAATGATGCTTGCGACCTGAAAAGTATCTTCTGCCTCCCTGAATTCTACGGAGGGATCTGCCAAAGCAAAAAACATGCCGGGACTCACGAGGAGCCTGCCCTTTCATATGATAAGGTCCTTATGGAAAGAACTGTGGTGTAATCAAAGTACGTTAGCAGCCAAATCTCAGCATCAGATTGCCAGGAGAAAGCCCTGCTGGCTCCTTCCATATGACGCCAGTCCGCGTGTGTCACACAGAACAGATGAGCCATCTTCTGCATAAAGGGAATATGCACTAAAATATATGTTAACATGCCCAAGACAGAGTTTCTCAATGCCAAAGGGAGCAGTTTGGGAAGCAGCACAGGAATGTAAGTAGCGGAGGACCTTTTCTGCTTACCTGAAAGTCATGTTGCCCGAAATCTTCCCAGTACCGTGAAGTATTGCTCTGTCTCCTGGTGCTACTCCTCTGTTACTTTTCCAGATGAAGAGAGGCTGAGCTTATCTGCTTTACTGATGCAGATACAACAAAGCACGCTATGCTGTGAATTAACTCCCTTCCTGTGGAACAAACACTAGGAAGCAGCAGATATTCAAGACTCCGGTGTTTCAATGTAAACCAGAAAACGCCTGTTTCCAGATTCTTAAACAGGAGGGTGCAGACTGTTTAATTCAAAATCTAATCACAAGAACAAAAAATCTGATATCAAACTCTTCTTTTTAGTGAAGAAATCTCCTCTGATGCCTTCCCCCTGCCCTTTTTATACAAAACTGAAACACATGGATGTGTTGTAGGACATTGATAAAGAATTAGAGCCACTGCAGGATAAATTGCTGCATGGAAATCTGGAGCATTTTTAGAAAATATTTCATATTCAGAGTGGAAAGGTATTTTTATTTTTAATGGTTGCTGTTTGAAGTTGTTCAGTGGCTTGGAAAGTTACCAGTTCCTTTTCATTTCTGAACATGAACATTTCTGTGTCTGTGCAAGATCTCATTTTTTTTGAAGCTGTGGTTCTTTTTACCACACATCTAATCTGAGCCAAGTATTACTACATTATTTTTGATGATATTATCACCCTGGAAGAATACTAATTCAAGAAATCAGTGTCCAGTGTTTCTGTACAAACCATTTAAATTAGAACAAAATCAGTTGCTTTTTCCTAGTTATCTACATGACACATAATTAATGATTGGTAAAATATAAATCTGAACAGAAATATCTTCTCTACCAAGGTTCCAGTTGATCAGTTTTGACTTGCCAAACTCAGGATGTGAGCTAGGAGCTTCTCTAGCAGCATTACAGTGACACACTGCCTGTCATTTACTGCCTGTCTTCCTTTCAAGTATTTGTTCCTTCGTAATTATTATCTGCAGTCGGCCAGTGGACTTTGAAACTGCAAACTGCTTTCCATATCCCTTGTCTCCTGCTGTATATACATTGAAATCACACTGTTTGTTATCTGGCACTAAGATTACAAGCAGCATGACTTAAAAGGGAAAAGGGTGGAAAAATTTCAATGAAAGTAGGGGCTCTTCAGTGACTGTAAAATGTGACACATCTCTGTAACCAAAAATAGAGCAATAGCACTTGGAAACTGGTGCTGATTCAGTGGAGAATAGAAAAAAATGAGTAGAAATAAGTAGAAAAAAGAGTAAACAAATATTGATATGTAGTGGAAATTTCAGGCTATAAAAATATTGATGTACACTTCAGGAAAAATCAATTACCAGGTTTCACACAAAATTGGAAGAATTTTTAAACTACATTAATTAGAGAAGAAACTCAAAGTCATTACTGGCTGAGACTGCATTTGTTGATGGTGATAAAGAGATAAAATATTCATAAATATTTTGGAGGTTTCATGTTTGAGGAGGAGTCTGATCTGCTTACATCATGTGTGGTTAAAGGATTTAGCATTTTATTAATAACTAAGTTGTATTATGCAAATCATAAAGTCTGATTTAAATTAAAAAAATTATTAAATAAATTTAANCAAGAAATGGCCGAACAGATCCTTGGTCTGCTCTGGAAATTTTTAACAAATACAAGAAAATGTTAGAAGACCTAAATAATCTTAGCATTATGTAAATATTAAAGAAAGAAAGAGAGAAGTGAGATAACTTAGGTAATTACTCTCTGGTTTGACAAAAGTAGCAGGAAAACCGCAAAAAATATGAGACTACAGTTATAAAAACTTGATGTAGAGGACTAATACTAGTGACAATAGTTTTACTAGAAGTATGTCTTTTCAAACAAACCTATAATGAGATCACAGATTTGTTGAGGCATATGATTTACCAGTGTACAAGATACTGATTAAAAAGGAACACTAGGGCTCATTCAAATGAATGGCATTTTAGGTCAACATAACGTAAAATGTTAATGCAGTCTGTGTCCACATTCTGTAGACTGGCTCCTGGATACCCTGACTCACAAAGAGGATTTTATCTTTATACTAAATCACAGCAAACAAGAGATCCAATATTTGAGTCAACACAAAAAAAAAAAGACTAATGTGAACCCTAAATGTGCAGATAAAAAGGTAATGAATGAGTACATATGGGTGAAACAAGAGCTACGCAGGAGAATTCCAGTGTCTGCATTTTTAATGTGGAAAATGTGCAGAAAAAAGCTAAACCCAAGATATCTTGCTCTCAACCCTCTAGTAAGTGTTAATGAGCTCCTTTTGTTTAGACCTCACAGAGGTGGCCAGACTAACACATGTTAGTACATTAGAGAGAAAACACAAAGCAGCAAAGGCTCTCCTGTCAAGGCAAACAAGCATAACATGAACTGAAAGTTAAAGCCAGAAAAATTCAAATTAGAATTGAATACCCATTAGTT
Source organism: Chaetops frenatus (assembly GCA_013400775.1). Taxonomy (NCBI): domain Eukaryota; kingdom Metazoa; phylum Chordata; class Aves; order Passeriformes; family Picathartidae; genus Chaetops; species Chaetops frenatus. The sequence goes on along the minus strand of VZTR01000476.1, from coordinate 214,468 downwards.
AACACAGAAAGAGATTAACCACCGGAACAAGCTCTCAAAGTCAAGAATTCTTCATGCTTTGCTGTCTTCAGGTCAGGCATTTCTGAAAAATGTGCTGTGGCTAAACACAAGTTATTATTTATTGACAGACAAATAATTAACTTAATACATTAGCATTTGTGTGAAATGGAATAGCATGTGATATAGGAAGCCAGATTGCTCCCTGAATGTAGCATTTCATAGCTTTTCCAGAACGGGGCCCATGAACACTTTGCCAGCTATGGATGTTGGCACATTGATAGGTGAAACTTAGTAGAATGAATGATGAACTGACACTCCTTTCACCATCATTTTACAGACTCAAATATGTTGTTATCCCCTTGCCACTTCATGCTGATCAGTGCTTCATCTTTCTCACAAGCTTCCCAGCTGAAAAGCCAACACCTGTAAACCAACACCTGCTTGTGCTCTTCTACTGAAAAAATGATCAGGCCCATTATTTAGCTCATTCTCTCCTTTTATTTTGAACTGTAGAAGGTATTATATCTTTCCCTGATTCAGTGCTTCCCTTTGAAACATTTAATTTGCAAGTGGTGGATTTAACATCTATCTCTTCCACTGACAAAGAGCCACTCCTTTTCAATAGCTATTAGATGAAATTCATAATCTTTCAAGAATCTCATCTAATGTCAAAGATCTGAAATTATTACAGCTAGGTAAATACATATTTATCATCTCCTTATTGCAGACTTTCCCCCAGAGCTTTCCATCTTCTTTCTTTAATTTGCATCTGGGTGTATCTTTAGTTTTGCTTCCTTCCTAAAGAAATAAAGAACTATTTACATAGGAGTTTTGCCATGTCAGGGCCCTTGATTATCATATGCATTCTGTGTTTCAGACACATCCAATTTTATCCTTCAACTGTCTTTTACTTTTAGCCTGGTAGCAGAAAAAAATCTCATTTCCTTTTGGTCTTCTATTGTCTTCAGGAATTCACTTCACTTTTGTGCTTATTTTACTTCATCAGCAATTCCTGTTGTCTCTACCACTTTTTGTAGTTCTTTACACATTTTTTTCCCCAGGGCTAGATTCCTTTAGGGAAAGAAAAAGCTCCAGGAGACTACATAGATTACTCTCTAAATTTTTTAGTGTGCCCTTAAATATACGGTACTCTATTATTTTTTCTTCAGTTCCCTTTTGATGGTAGTATTTTCAGTCCTTAAAAATGACTTTCTATTATCTAAATTACTATTATTTAAAAAACTTGAAACTATCCCCCTGTAGTTTTAGTGTCCTCTAGCTATAGCTGTTATACATTTGATCACTGGGAGAATACACACCAATTATGCTCATAGGTTTGTTGTCATTTCCCTCTCATTTCTTGTGCATGTTAGAGGTTTGTAACTATACTGTAGAAAAGCTTCTGTACACACTTGTAGATTAACATGTTGATTTTTAAATTCCCCACCCAAACCATGCATATTGTAAAGTGAAACATGTGAAATGTGTGCAGGGCCAGCCTTCTGTCCTCTCAGCTGGCAAAACCAGGAAGCACAAATTTACACTTACAGGCCATAAAAACACACAAGGCCATGGAAACCACCCTTTGGTGCAGATGTAAAGGGAAATTAGGATTCAGCTGACATATTTTTGCAGTGTTTGCAGGATGGTGTTTGCCAATGTAAACCTGACTTGCAAACATACAGTGTCTTTCACTCTGAATGGTTTCTTTTTGCTATAAATGGCCCCTGTATTGGAAACGGTTTCCCTTTACCTTTTCATCTTGGACTGTTTGAACTACCCAACCAAACTTTCCCATTTTGTAACATACTACTACAGATGAAGAAAATAAAAGTAGGCAAATATTATTATTCCAGGAATACTGGAATATTATTCCTTTTAATGAACTAGTTCCTTTCAAACTGTGCAGAGATATTTTCAATATAGGTACATATAAGGTTGTGGTTTAATGTTCAAATGTAGAAACTCTGTGCTTACACTTCTAAACTTGGAAAAGAATCAAACTTTTTTGAGACCGCAGTCTGGCAAGAAACAAAGATAGAAACAAGACCACGTGGGAGATGTTTGCTGGTCAACCTCATAGTCAACACAGAAAGCAAAATAGGAAGCCCTATTCACTGAAAAAACTGGATGCTCCAGGTCCCTTCAGCTGCCTGTCTTGCTGTATGGACATTGCCTTTTCTTTCAGGACACCTTGGCAAGAACAGAGATCTGGCTTGCAGAAGCATAAATAGAATCTGAATTACCCCAAATGGAATGTTCTGATATTCCACCGAATTATTCCCACCTTATCAAAATATCCTGCATGCCCTCAACTACTCTATGCTGGCAGCAACATAATAAAGGAAAAAATGGATAATACAGGAAATATGATCATCTCAGAGTCTGAATTTCTCATCCCTCACACCAAGGAAATAACTGTCAGTTCTGCAGCTGCAAAGAAGCATGCAGGTAGGAATGTATAGTCTACAATAACTTGTATGTAATTCTGCTTTTCTTTTATCCTATAGATTTCTTAGTAACCTGTACAGTTCTCTGCACTGGAGTCTCCCTTTTCAGAGTGGTGAAATCAGTAAGTAAAGTTGTGGACATGCAATCTCTTAAAAAAATATTTCTAGTCATTACTGACAATTTACACATCGAAATTTTACAGCATTTGGATGGAGAATTTTGGTTCAGGCCCAGTTTCCCCAGTATATACTTTTTAAGGTGTTTGGGGAAGGTATATTATCTTCTGGAAAAAAAAAAATCATGAGAACAAATAAGTATATCTAGATATAGAAAACAGAAGAATAGTTGCTTGGAATCTCACCAGGATTAACTATTACACTAACCAGGTTTCAAAGTGCCATTTCTCATTTGACAAAAGGAATGTCAGAGACTACACTGCTTCTGAACTACTCTTGTGTGAGTTCAAAGAGGAACTATTAAGCCCTGGATCTGTGCCTGAGCTTTTTATTCCTGGTACTTTCAAAGGGTGTGATCATTAATCCCAGTTAAACAAGAAGTCAGCATGTTCCACAGAATCAAAGGCTGAGCTGGGACTCAGGAGAGAGGTGTCCTGCTCCTGCTTCTGTTGATGAGGTGTTATGTCACTTATCAAGGTCGTGTTGGCTGAGCTTCTCCTCCTTTTTGCTCAACAATTTAATATTAGCTTGGGGGCCATAGCTATACCTATCTGTAGATTTTTCAGTGTGTTGAGCCAATGTAGCAAACATCATGAGCAATGCATTTTTACAGAATAAAGAGTGCATTTATATGTATTATAGTAATATATTTAACATATTTTCACAGTAAATTCAACTCCTGGGAGCTTCTACACAAACTTAAACAGTTTTACATCTGCCTACATCATGAAAGGAGCTCAAATCCCACTGATCTTGAACAAATCTTAGATCATGCCACTATCTCCATCTGATTGTCTCAACCCTTTTAGTTGAAGCTGGGTCCATAAATGAATGAGTTGGTTTGTACAAAGATTGGTAAGCTCAATATCCGCATTTGTGATTGGAGTTTAATGTCAGGGCTCAGTCCCATGCTCCACCTCCTTGTGGAAAAGCAAACTCCTTTGTTACTTATACACTTCACCATTAAAGAATTCCCAGGAATCTTCAGTGGAATCGAATCTGTTGATTAGATCATGCTATGCCTGACAGATACTAAGGAAGAAACACGATATTTGCACAAAAAGTACTCAGCAGACACATGGAAATAAAGAAATTCCAACTGTTCACTAAGGCTTTACCTGCTATGCCTAATTTTGCATAGGGATATGGAAAGAATTGAAAGGTTAAAAGGAAGGGCAACAAATATATGGCAAAGCCATGAAAAGTATTTATTGCAAGACAGGAACTCACAGGTTTGGTAATGTTACCCCTCATAAGCATGGAATTCTAGAACAGACATCCCACAGGAAGGTTACTGCAAGAAAGGACTTAATAGAGAGCATGAATGAATGAAATACTGTGTTTCAAGGACTAAGGGAATGAACCCAACCTCCTAGGACTGGTTGGTTCCTTTCCAAAATATGGACTCCTTTTGAAGAAGAAAATTAATTTCCAGTCAGATGGACCAGAATTTGTGATGATTTAGGGTAATATTTGTTTTTTCCCCATGTGGCTGAACAATTATTCAAAGGAATGTACATTAATAGAAGCAACTGGTGTGTGTTTTAGAAGTGAGTGGATGATAAAACTTAACAACTTAAGAAAGCTAGTTGGCTATGGGAGACGTGTATGCATATACAACATGATACCTCATGTAACTAAAATGCACGTTAAAAATATCTCAGTTTTCTGGTTGTACTGATGTCAGGTGCTCAGTATATGAAAAATTTCTGTTTGGGTTTTTTTCCTCAATAAGCTGCACCATGTTGTAATTTAGGTAGTATGATACTGCAGAAGGAAAGCTGCGTTTCTTCTCTGCTCTTTAAAAAACCCAACCCAGTAAACTCTACTTCTTTTGCCCTATTTTCTTTTCACCTTGCATGCAGCTCATGAACCAGTACTCTCTTGCTTCATTAATGAAGTTTTATCTCAGTCCTTTTTTCATCTCACATTCACACTGATGATAATTTCTGCTCCCCTGTCAGTGCTGCACAGGAATCACAGGTACTGCTGCTGAGCTGGGGATCACTGAAGCACAACGAGCTCCACACTGAAATCAAACCTTGTGGATCAACAGCACACAATCAAGATGTTATCATCTTGGGGTGCCAGAATTCAGGGAGGCCTGGTCACTTGTCTTTAAGAGGACTAGGATGGTAAGCAAAGGGCACTTCTTACCATTACAGCAATGCTATTTGACTGCCTCTGTTACCTTTTCTGATTGCTGTCAGGGATTGCAGACTGCCAGAACTACATTCCCGTTTCCTTTCCTGTCACTGATGCAAGTTTTTGGGCCACTGCCTAGAAGAGATCTCTATAACAGAGGTCCCTTCTGTCCTTTTTTCCCCTGGCAGAATGAATATTCTCTAGTTCCATACATGGCTGTTTTCAAAGGAGAATGAAGAGTCCTTTCATAACCTTGAACTGAGGCATCTTCCCGTTGGGGAGGGAATTTCCTTAAACCCTCCATTTTGTATAAATTGCAGTAGGAATTGATGCCACACTTCTTCCTTTAGAACAGAAGGGACAGAAGTTGGCTCCCTTCCTTATTCAGTGGCTTCCTTATCCTCACTGAGGGTCTCCATTCCTCCACAGAAGGAGCACAGTGCTCAGTAGTGAGGAGTAAACAGAGAGTCACAGAATGGCTGATGTTGGAAGGACTTCTGGAGATCATCTTGTCCAAATCACCGCTGCCTAGAACATGGACCGTGTTCAGATGAATACCTTTCATGGATGAAGATTCCACAACCTCCTGGGGCAATCTGTGCCCCAGGGCTTAGTCATTCTCACAGTAAAAATTGTTTCCTGATGTTCAAAAAAACCCTCCCATGTTTCAGTTTGTGCCCATCACCACTGGTCTTGTTACTGGGCCCCACTGAAAAGAGCCTAGCTCCACCCTCTTTGCATCTTCCCTTTGGGTACTGGTACGCATCTGTGAGATCCCGTTGAGCCTGCTCTTCTCTAAGCTGAACACTCCCAGCTCTCTCAGCCTTTCCTCGTAGGAGAGATGGCCCAGCACCTTAACCATGGTCATGACCATTTGTTGGACTCTCTCCGGTATGTTCATGTCTCTCTTGTACTGGAGCAGCCCAGATCTGAACCCAGCACCCCAGGTGTGCCCTCACCAGTGCTGAGCAGAGGGGCAGGATCATCTCCCTCGACGTGTCGGCAGTGCTATGCCTAATGTATGCCAAGGTATGTTTCACCTTCTTTGCGGCAAGGGCACGCTGCTGGCTCATGTCCGACCCGATGCCCACCAGTCCCCACAGTGGGTGGGACCCATCCACCCATGCCAAACTGCATTCCAGCCAGGTAGAACCCCACCTGTCCCGGCGCCTGGGTTGCTCGCCTCAGTGGCCGGGCTTTGCCCCTCGCCTCATTGAAGTTGCTCTCCCTGCGTGTCCCCGGGCGGGCACAGCGCCCGTGCCCAGCTGCAGGGGCAGCGGGACCTGTGGAGACACCCACCCATCCCGGCTAGGGAAGCAGGACGGCGAGGAAGACGCAGGGAGGGTCAGGGGAGCAGCGTCCCGCCGGGAACGCCCGCTGCCACCTCCCCTCTCGCTCTCGGCGCCGCTGGGACAGCGACCGGCTCCCGGTGTCGCCGGGCGGCCGCCCCCGG
>VZTR01000476.1:178155-201621 GCA_013400775.1 Chaetops frenatus | reverse complement strand
TTTTTTTTAATTTTTAAAATTTTATTATTTTTCTTTAACAGTAGCTTTGATCAATGGACCAAGAAATCTTATTTTCTTAGCTTTCAACAGTGGCATTGTTTTATACAGTTGTTGGAAATCATCATATTCTGAATGTATATTTGCCTTGATTTTCACTGGGTTTCACAGATTCACAGAATATCCTGACTTGGTAGAGGCCTACATGGATCATCCAACTCTTAAGTAAATGGCCCATGTGGGGATTGATCCCACAGTCTTGGTGCTATAAGTACTGTGCTCTAATAGCTGAGCTTAGTTTGTTGGTTACTGAACACAAACAGCAATTGATGCCTATATTTTGGTTACATTGAAGCAATCCAGTGTAGTTTATTCTTTTGTACAAAATTAGCTGGCAGTTTGTGCACCAGTGCATGCCTAGAAATATGATGAACATCAAGTGCATAAGTTTGGGTCTTTTTCAAATGTAACAAATCTAGTAGGTCATCTTCCTAAGAAACTAGAAATTATTTCCATGGCAAATGATAGGGATTCTCCTCTCTTTGTGAGAGGAAAACAAGGGGATACACAGTAATATGAAAATGGAAGTGTTTGGGTACATTAACAATACAACAGCTTGGCCTAGGTTACATACTCTAATACACTATTTTAAAACCTGAGGAGTTCTACAAAAATCAGCTTTTAGTTTGAAGAGATCTGAGATTGCTATTTGAGACTAATTATTGACTGGAGCAGCAGTCTGTTTTTTCTAGGGCTGAAGACTATACAGGTTTATTTTACTACACTGGACAAAATAGTTATGGGAGAGCTTCAGATTATCGTGTAATGGTTGTGGTAAAAGACTTTGAAAAAGAGTATAATTTTTCAAAGTTTGGAAGACCAATCTTCAATTACTTCCTTAGTCTTTTCATATTTGGTACCATAACTTCTATAATAGAAGTTAGGCAATATCCTGTATTTGTTGGGTAGTATCTTATGTTTCTTAGTGCAAAAATCCATTATTTCTTACTACACATCTGGGGCCTTTGCATGTGGTTAGGATATGTAGGTTCATGGTGAATTTGATTAGATGACAAAGGTTGTGTAACCTCTGGAACAGCTTCTTGAACTAGTACAAATTGTCGAAAAATATTGTTCATGTGGCTTAAAGTCTGAGTTCTTTGTTTTCTATATTTTTATATGAGGTTCAGAAAAGATGTGTTTTCCACCTTCCTTGGCTGAAGAAACCAGATTGTAGACAGTCATATGCCAGGGTTTTCATTTTCACTGAAAAATCTATGTTTGCAATAAGTCAGGAAAGCAGGACAAAACAATAAATAGTTGTCAAAAGTAAATACTGTAACACCTCTTCTTATACCAAGGAAAAGCAGAGGGCTGTACATACCAATCAATACTCTTCTCTCTTTTCCATGAAAACAAGAGCATGAAGACTGTTCTTGCCCTTTGTCCAGGAATCGGAAGAAAACATTTGTGCAACTTTCTCTAAAACTCCTTCTCACCAAGTACTTCTACTGTGTGTAAAACAGTGCTACTTTGCCTTTTGACCAGAATTAAGTTGGCCATGATATATGCTAAATGTTTAGTAATGGTCCTAACATTGAGAGACTGTTTCTTGCCAGCAAATGGAACAGGGTACCAAATATCTGTGCCTTACAGTGCAGATTTCCACAAAGCAGTGAAAGCCACATTTACACATGTGATTTACCTGAAGCTGATTTAGCTGTAGGAAAGAGAGAATCTACTTGCCATCTTTATTCCTCTCCTTCATACCAAAAGAATGGGTTGGAGAACGAGGAAAAGCAAATGAAGAACTAATGAAGCTGACTTTTTCCCTTACCTTTGAGATAGAGGACAGGAATTGCAAATTGCTGCTATTTATTTTTGTTGTTAACAAAGTGAAATGGAAGCAGCTAAAAATGAGTTCCCATTGTATCTGATCTCTGTATAAACACAGCATATTATAGTGCCAGGTTGAATGAACGTACAGTCAAAAAAGAAATGAAAGCCAGCAGGAGATAGTAAATCACATGATAACATCAATACAGGTTTAAGGAAAAAAAAAAGTTTTTACTACTTCTGAAATGAAGGGAAACAGGGAAAAATATGCCTTAAAGTTTTCTCTTCCTCTTAGTTACTCAAGTGGTGGTGTGACCAAAGGCACAAACTGACCATAATGGCACAGTTGTTTCCAGGCTGCTACTCTGAAATAAAACTGTATCAAGGAAAATAAAAAGGTTCCTTTCACCACTTACAGTATAACCAGGAAGATAATTCCCTGTAATCCATCCTCTTTAAAATGTAGGATTACATTAGCTGCAAACCACGTGAAAGCTCTCAGTAGAAGTGGGTTGGCAGGAAATAATTTAAAATATGTTTCCAAGATGTGCAGGAAGATTAAAAACCATTATTGTCTGTCCTACATTTTTTGAGTAGAACAGAATTAAATACAGTTGCTGGAAGGACCAAAATCAGTTCTGGGCAGGAATACAAACTGTTCCTTTCTGTTGCATAACAAAGAGCAGACTAATTAATTCTATAGACTCTTTGAGAGTGACTGAAATACCTGCTGCAATGAAGGTAAGAGTGCAAAACACCTATCCTACCCTCAATTTGATTTAAACCATAATGTTTTCCTTTGTTAACAAGAAATGGTGCCTAAAGTACCCATCTGACAGAGTTAAAGCTTTAGGGCTTCAGGTTAGGCTGTTAACATCACACATACCTGCTCAAGTCTTTACAGTCTCCAGTGTGGGGTTTTCTCTGTGCCCAGCTCTGAAATCAGATGTCTGCACACAGTGCATCTCCTTCCTGGCATTTCTGGAGAGAAGCTATCATGCTTTCCACACAGAAATTTATTTTTTGCCAACTTTTACTATTCTTTGCCAATGTTATTTAACCTTGCTGTCTCTTTTAATCATTTTCTTATTGCCTTGTCTGGACTAAAAAATAAACCAGAGTATTTGCAATTGCAATAGAAGGCCTGGGAAACAGTGTGCTTGCCAGTGTGTCTCTCCCTTTTTGTTCAGAGGCTTACAAGTTGTAAGAAGGACTGGGTAGGTGTGAATGGCAAGCAGGGTTTAAACCAAGTAGTTTCAGTAGTTTCTTTATTAGGACTATGATCCAAGTAGTAAACTCTAAAAGTTGCATTGATTGCCTGCTTGTAAAAAAAAAAAATCATTAATTCCTCTCATATTGGCAGCACAAGACCTTTGAATGAACGATATCTTGGCTAGGCACTCATGAATTTAACAGGAGGCAAAAAGAACAGATTGCAGAAGAGTTTATGTAGCATTGTTCTGAGAACTGGAACTCTGCTCAGACACTGTCCAAGTTTTCTGGTGGGAAGTTAACTTGTTACTAATAGTCTTGGGCAATCTTCTAAATTTTGGAATCATTGCAGGTGTACACTCTTAGCTGTGATTAAACACAGTGTGCCTTATAAGGAAATGATGACATTCGTGTAATAGCTATATCCTTGACAGGTTATGAATAAGACTAATAATTGTTTAAAGTAGATATTTTCATTGGAAAGTATCTAATTTTTGAGGACAGAATTGCGGAAAAAACACAGGAAAATCATGCCAATATTTAAACAGATGTTTTCAGTTTTGTTTTCTAAAACTCAGTAATTTCTACAAAAGCAATTTTTTACATGTTGTGTAGATGCCATTTAGGAATGTAACAATAATACTTAGCTTTACACAGCACTCCATGGACAAAATTAGTCTTAGCACCAATTCCAGGACTGTCAGTGAATCGTGTTATGTGGGATCCTAGTCCCAAATGTGCAGGTGTTTAAGAAATTTTCAGCATTTTTCTATGTATTGTACACTCTGCAATCCCCTAATTGATGTGACTTCTGTTTGGATTTTTTGTGGTGGGAAAAAGCTGTGAAGTTTTTGTCTCCTTCCAATATACAGGGAAACATGAAACCAACAAGATAAAGAAAAAATTACCATAATTGTAAAAGCACACATGATCATCTTATGACTCCTGAGATTACTAGTGCTTTAAGTTCTTTCAGTGTTTTGTTTTTATTGTTGTTGAGGGTTAATTTGACCTAAGTAGGCACATGCAGTCTCTGGAGTATACTTTGGTTTTGGGTAATTTGCCAATATGAGCTTTGTTTGGCCCTTGATTTGCTCACTCACATGTAGTTTTAATTTTTCAGGAATGCACCTATGTGCTTTCTGTTGTGAATTCCTGAAGGCAGGTGCAAAAATAAGCTGCTGTACTAGCACAGACATGCTTTTATCTTGTCTAACACCTAAAAAAAAAACTAAGTTAAGCCCTGTGGTAAAGGGTACGCATCTTTAGTGGTAGCAAATGTGATTTCCCTTCTGTGCAAAATCTACAATATATTTATTGGATTGTGGAAGATGTATGAGCTGCCAGAAACCAGGTGAAAGAAGAGTGATGTTAACAGTGTGTACTGAAGCCTCTTTATCTTTTTGTCTGTTTTTTAAGAGTCACTTGAATTTTGTGTGTAGGATCTTTGTGGCCCATATGCTCTTAAACCCCTTCTGAGGTGGCAGTTGCAATTATCTGTTACTTGTATCTTCTACCAGCATGGAGAATTTCCATATTCATTGAAGAAATAAATAGTTCAAACTAAAAATGAATAAGAATAGGACAAACTAATAGGAGAAGATTTGCAAGTGGAGAAAAGTTGGGTGAAGGAAAAGAGAATGAGAAGAAACTGAGGAGTAACTGAAGAGAGGAGCCCTGCTCTGGGCTCCCTGTTCCACCTAATCTCAGCCTATTGGTTTAGTTCTGCCAGAAGCAGTAGGCAGCCTTTGTGTTTTGCTTGTAATAGAGGCTTTGCATTAAATTTTCTTGCAGCCCTGCTGGGCTAAGGTAAGATGTTCAGTTGCAGCCTGTTTGGCAGCACTGCATCCTTGTGGAGGCAGGCACATAACCTTGGACAGAAGAGCTCTTAGCATACCCTGTCTGTGGTAGTAACAGTGTAGCCTCTGACACTTTTCAAAAATATGGGATTATTTTCCATTCCTTGAACCGATTTACAGTTTTGCCTTCTCCTTATTCTACTTTCTTACACAATTATCTAGCTGACAGTGCTTGTATTCATGGATATAGAGGGTGCTATCAAACAACCCTTATAGAAAACTCTGTTTCCAACTCTAACAGAATCAATACTTATGTAACTTATTTCTGTACTTATGTCCTTATTTCTGCTGTGGGAGAAGACCTTGTGTAGTCTCTTAGGAGATGGGACTTGTGAAGAGGCTTTAAACCTAGTTTGGAGCTCAACAAGATTGTTGCTCAAGTCTTTGCCATTTTTATTGGCTATGTCCTCCCCTTGCTGAGATTTTCTTCAGTTGTACACAATTTTCTTATTTCTGCCATGATCCTTGCTGGCACTCTGTACGTATTTTGCTTCAGTTTCCTGCTGCCTTGGTTTTCCTATTTTGTTTTCCTTGGCACTTTGCCCTAACCACTAGGCCTAACTGTTTTGCTATCTGAAACTAATCACTGGTTGGAGAAGGGGAAAGGAGATTCCTTATTTTGTTGCTTTCCATGCTGCATTCTTGAATCAGGACCAGTTTCTAGACTGTCCCTAATGCATAAGTATGTACTCTACAACCCAGAAGTAATAGCTTTCTGATGCTAACTTCAGAATTTGTGTTATTTGTGCTAATGGTGCACTCATGGCCCTCAAGAGGTAAAGGATGAAAATTGTAGCTCATCTAGAACCTGAAAACCTTAGGAGGCTTCCACAAGTATTTGCTGTTATGCTGGAGTACATCACAAGCACAAGTAATGTAATCCTTAAAACATCAGTGCAAGGGAGAGGAGTTCTGCTATTGCCAAGGAACTGGCAGAAAACAAGTTCAAAGGGATTAAATTGTCTGGCCATGGTCACAGATGATGCCTTTTACAGAAGTGGAGGAGATCTGACTCATGATTCCTAGATGCTTGAGTTCTAGTGAGGCTTTCAGACTCTGTAGTGTTGGAATACCTAACTTAGATTTTAAATCCCGTTTCAGTAATTTAACCACAGGGCTTTCTGGGGCCCTAGTCCATAGGCCACTCTGTTTTCAATGAGATACTGGCCATTCCTGACTGTCCCAGCATTAAGCCATTTAATGAACCGAACTGGGAAACAGCTATAGTTTAACGAAGTTTGTGGAGTTCGTGGAACTATGGAAGAGGAGAAGAGTATAGCACACTATTATGCAATCCGCAAACTTGAAATTCAAGAGAAAACTGTTGGAGAAGCATAACAAAGTTTATTATTTCAAAGGAAGCTTGGCCAACATTACAGGAAAACAAAAGCCTGACTGAGTTTCCTAGAGGAGTGTATTACAGGAGAACAACTGTTCACTGGATAACAGTCAAGATTATGACTTAAGAAGATAATATGCAGCTGCAGATTCTCATATCATAAGACAGACCATTATCTTTGAAACACAGAGAACTGTGGGATTCAAATCAGTTTTTAACAAAACTTGGCGTATTAACAGGGAAGGAGGGTTTTCTATTCTGCCTTCATGAGAGAATCTACCACTCAAATTTAAATTGGTGATTTAAAACCTTCCACATACAAACAGTCTGGTTTTAAATCCAAGACAACAGATTGCAGGCAACACTTTGGAACTGAATGTGCTTTTATTAAATGCCTAGTCATATAAATAACACTTCCAGAATTAAATGCTTAACCAATAGCTCCTTGTGTTTTCTGTCTTCCTGCTGATACTGCTAGTCTGTAATATCATCAGCTTGATGATATTGCTGTAATATCATCAACTATCTATCAAGGTCCAGTCTTTTTTCCAAGCTTCACCCTATCTAACTGTGGAGCTATAAAAGTTCCACATGCAGACACACACATGCACCCTCTCAGGCTGGTAAGAACCCCAAGTGAAGGTAGGCTGGAGAATCCTGCAGTAAAACCCTTGCTTTTTCCTTCCTGGCTTTCATATTTCAAAGAAAGGAAAAAGAAAGGCTTGAAAATATATTTGTTTCTGTTAGCACAGGCAAAGGCAGACTCAGGGCACTTCAGCCTGCATGTTTGCTGAGGCCAAACATGGTCTCAGGGAACAATAAGCTGCTCTGTGGTGCTCCTTGATTTGCACACTGAGCAGAAATTTGGCACAATAAAGCGCCTGACCTATTAATCTGACAGTAATAACTGTGTAGCTGTTTAGTTCCTTGCCATTAGGTTGATATTGAAAATTGGCATAATAGAAACAGGGACATTTTGCCATTTTCAGTCCTTGTCTTAGCCTGCATACATACATTACAGTTTAAAAAAATGTTAATTTTGATTAATACCTATTTTCTTTTGATCTCCTGAGTGTGCCAGTAGACATAAGCTGTGCTTGTGATTTCAACCTCGAAGGAAAAATAAATACACACAGATGACAAATCATGTATCCTCTCTTTCCCCTACACCCCATGATGGTTTTGCCAGTGATTTTCCTAAGAAACAGGCAAACTAATGTTATGTGTCAGCAGCTTCTGTGGGCAAACAAGGAGAAGGGTAAAAACATCTACGTTGTGATTGTATTAACCATAAATTTTTTAAAAAACTTTTTTAAACCTTTGGGCTTCTTTTCCCAGAACAGAAAGAAGAGCATCATTGGATTTTTATGGTTCCCATTACTTTTCTTTTTAGCTTACTGTTTGTAGCTGTCGTGTTTTGAGTTTTTCCACGTACATCAGTACTTCCTGCTGTTAATTTCATTTTTTTTTAATGGACCAATAGTTCTTTGTGTAAAATGAAATGAAGATGCTGCATGTGATTAGACTTTTCAAAGGGAACAGAGATTCCTGTTTAATATTAGATGTTGCAATGTTTTTATTATTCTGTTATGTAGATACTTCTTTAGTGAGTTGGCCAGAAGAAACTGCAGTAGTGTTTCCTGAGATGCTGCAAATAATTCAGTAGTCCCACTATTTGTTACCTTTTGAGTGGCACATCTGAAGGTATGCCACACAATTGCTTAGACTACTTCTGCTTTCACTAGGCAAGCTCATTTGGAAAGAGAATAGGTTTTGGAAGGTGTCTTTGCAGTCCTTCCTTTTATGATTCAACAAAAAAAACTTTTTGTACAGCCGTTCTTCTTTCTTTCAAAGATGTTCATGGAGAGGAGAGCACCAGTCAGCAAAGGTTCTGGACTACCCTGGTGTCCCAGTCAAGCATTTGTTCGGCATGTTTTATCTGTGAATTTAGCTTTTGACCTGGAACGTTGTATCTCACGCTGTGATTGTGAAGTTGTTTGAACAGTATTTCCAGGATACCTTGTTCTCTGCTCCATCTTGATTTACGTGCACCTAATTTCTCTGATCTTAGATTACAGACTTCTTTGTTCAGGGAATGTCATATTGTTCTGAACATTCTTGGAGCCTAACAATTAATGCATAGACTAAATCTCCTCGATCTTTAACACTTTCAATAAATTCTAACAAGCAGAAGTTCAGTAGAACTGTGATTTGTCTTCTCCTACGTTATATTAATCAGACGATTTTTAATGCTAACAGTGTTGTCATCTGTATTCATTGGCACTGCTTTCAGTTGTGTCTCTTAGTGGTGAAATTAGTGTTGCTTTTAAAAATAGGCAAAGAGTTCCCTTTATGTAATTTTTTCATTTCAATGATCTATGTATGGAATTTTAAAGGGGATTTAAATTATACTGAAATTTAGTGGCATTTTGACACCTATCCACTAAAGAAGCCTTGAAAAATTCAAGTCTGGAAACATAAATCAAGTGCACTAATTTATAACCTAATGACAATTCTTATCCTCATCTTCATTTTGCCCAGAGTTCATGATCTAATAATTTACTTCTATTTCTATTTGCATCTTCAAAGGAAGCTTGTTTATGTTGACTGAAATATAACATTTAACCATGAAGACTTTGCTCCTTTATAGGTGTTTGCTTCTTTGTTTTGTGGCATGAGGTATGTACAAATACTCTTGCTTCTCCTAAGGTATTTTCCAACAGCCTCTGTATCAATTCCATTAACTTTATTTTCCTAAACCTCTCCTTCAGGCTGTTAATAACTAACTTTCAGTGTTTTTAATCACTTTTCTGGAAGCTGTGTGCCCTGGTCATAGCCTTGGTTTGGTCCCCTTGTGAGGATTTGGAACTTAATTACTGTATGTTATGGTCACTGCCAACAGCTTAGTCAATTGCTTCCTGAAACAATTCACTGCCAAGTCAAGTATCAACTCATAAATTCTTGTGCACATGTGAAATAGCAAGACACAGTTTTTCCACATTTTGTCCTCCTGAGATGTTGCTTACGCAATATTTGTGCTGTTGGAATTACACATCATTATTATAAAACTAGACCGTGTTGCCTTCCATTATTGCTAGCTGAAATCCTCAGCTTCATTTCATCCCTCTCAGTCCAGGAAAAAACCTTCATGCTGGCCTAAGTTAGGTAGCCAGAGTTTGCCATTTTTGCTGTTCCCTACTCCACTTTTATGGCATGTTGTGAATAGAACTGGAATATACTGATCCCTGGCAAGCTTGTGTGAGTCCAGGAGAACATTTCGTATCTCTGCAATCTTTAGCAGAAGAATTCTAAAGCTGCTTTTATTTACCTTAGAGATGTAAATTTATCCCTGAGATGGTGTTTATGTGGAATCAGAAGAGTTTTTCAGCTACACTCCTTCTCAGCAGTGACAGAAATATCACAAAACCCAGTCTGCTCAAAATTTCCAGACTGATGTGTTTTAAGTGCCCCTCTGATTAAGACATGGTGATGCAGTATTCCCCTAACTATTAGTATTTTGAAATACAGCCTGTATGAGTTGAAACAGGAGTTGGGAAGATATGAGAGGAATAAAAAATCTCTCATCCTTGACTATTATTAGACTAAGCAGACTTTTCTGGAGCTTGTAACAGCTGGTTGCACAGCTAACAAGGAATAACTGTATATCCTAGTTCTGAGCAAGGAACAAAGGTTACTGGAAGATTAATTTACACATGATACAGCATGCACTGGAGAAAGAAGCTTTTGTAATAATTACCTTCTCAGTCAAGAGTGTAGAGAGTGGAAAAAATGCAGTGGGTGATTGTTCCAGCTGCACAGTTTTAAGCAGGCCCACTGACGATTGTGTCCCAATCAGATATTCTAATTGATCTAAAGAGAAATTCTTTAAAAATTATGGTCTTCTACTGTGTGTAGAGCAGAAGGAGGAGCCTGTTAGACAGACAAATCCCCCACGTCACAAGCTCTTGCAATATGGGCTATGGTTGCCAATTAAGTTGAGGCAGGACCTACACCCAGGCTGGGCAGGTGTTTCATGATGCCTCTTGCTGGACAGGCTGCCAGTGGTTTTACCAGGCCCCTGTAGAGCCTGGTTCTGGTGCCAGGAGGGGGTCTTGAGGGTTTTTGCTGTTGGCACATTTCCCTTTGACTCCTAGCATGAGCTTGGTGCTCTGTTCCAAACTGTCTTCTTTAGCCAGTGGAAACACAGCACATTGAACAGCAAATGACAGTTTCAGTCATTTAGCAATAATTATTCACAAAGAAAGGAGTTATAGCATGTGAACTACTTTTTATGGTAGCAGGACATTCCAGATGGTGCGGGTTTATAGCAAATTTCCAACATTAAGATCATACAGGAGTTGGAGCAGAGTCCTTCTCCCCTTACCATTAATCAGTTACATCATAATAGATGATGAGCCACGATTTATTTCAGGATGTATTTTCTTGTAAGGAATTGGCCTGTGTCATGTTTGTTCTGACATTTGGGTGGCACATGCACACCAGCATGTCACAGTACAGGACAGAGCTATTAGCAACTTTCCTGACATTGTAAGAGTTGGGCAAGCTTAGTTGAATGTGAGTTTAGGTGAAACATGGTCATTCACAAAGGTGGGTGACTGAGGAGGTCTGGGAAAGAGGCATCATTCAGGAGTCAATCAAGAGACATTAATCTGGAGGTCACAGACAATTCATGCCTGGGCTCCTGAACAGAGAATCCTGAGGAGTGCAAAAGAACGAGAGGCGAGGAACACAGGCTACAACAGGAGAGATTTGGGTTAAGTAGAAGGAGAAATAAATGATCGGAAAGGTCAAGCACAGAACAGGTTATCTAGAGAGGTTTGAGATTTCCATCGTTGGAGATATGCAAAACTTAATTGGACAAGGACCTGAACAACTTGTTCTGACTTTGAATTAGTAGCTAACTTTGAAGCTGGTGCTGCTGTGAAACAGTTGAACTTCAGAGGTGACTTCCAACATAAATTATCCTGTCATTATATATTTTATGTGTGAGCTGGGAATAAAGTAAGATCATCAACAGAACTTAAAAGATAATTTTTGCTCTCAGTGAGCTCAAGACCCTGCAGATTTCCACAGAGGAGTCAGTGCCCCAGGTGGGGAAAAATGTACATTTTTGTAACTGTGTTTTTTTTATTGAGAGATACTGGCTTCCAGAACTGATGAATGTGATAGGTCATATACAGTGACTCTGATTCCTGCCAGAATCTGTCATTCCAGGACTCCAATTCTGCATAAAAATATACCATCAGACCTTTTCATATTGACATAGAAGTTATTTCCATAGTAGAGAAAGGAATGGATTTAAGGGGTAAGGTTTTAATTGTTTTACTGATTTTAAAGCCAGAATCTCTGGCCCTTACTCAGGAAGTCTTGTTTTGAGTCAGGCTCCTTGTTAATGTCTGTCAGCTTTCCCTAAATAAGAATTGGGTTCAGCAGCATTTTGGTTGAGTGGGGACTGGATGAAAATTGAGAATTTTCTCAGAATTTGTTCCATACAGAATATTCATTCCAAGGGGTTTGCTCTGCTACCTGGAATGATTTCTTAATCTTTGCTGTGTAGGAGAGTCTCTCCAGCTGTTCCCAGGGCAAATCAACTCTATTAGCACTTTATTATCATTTGCCTTCATGAGTTTTTGGTATATCTGCTTTTAAAGAAATCGCTGCTACAATTCTTTGATTTACAGCTGTAGTGTTAGAAAGCTCAAAATTATGCCTTTTTTCAAGAGAAAAGTGGAGTTTTTGAGTGCCAAGGATTTTCTGGTAGCTTTATGATTATTTTGTAAAAATATACTGTCTGGCATGTCAAACCAGCCACCGATAATCACTAACAGCATAGCTGACTCGTTTCGGTTGTGTAGAACCTGTGTAACTACCCAGTATCAAAACATTACCCAACAAGGTGAGCAGAGCCTTTCCTGCCACACTGACATGTGCAGCTCCTTTGTACTCTGAATGAAAACCACAG
Organism: Chaetops frenatus; assembly: GCA_013400775.1. Taxonomy (NCBI): domain Eukaryota; kingdom Metazoa; phylum Chordata; class Aves; order Passeriformes; family Picathartidae; genus Chaetops; species Chaetops frenatus. The sequence continues at coordinate 189,395 of VZTR01000476.1, read as the reverse complement.
AATGGGAAGCTGCCAATGCATTGCAGCTGGCTGTTTAAAAACCCCTGCATGGTTATATTCGTATCAGGGGCTGACACCCCTTGTGAGTGTGCACTTTTCAAACAGCTGTCTCAAATATATGTAAAAGTGAAGGTTACTAAAATAAAGAATATTAATAGCCTCTGTGATTATTCCTCATTTTGAGATACAGATGCATGGATATGATGTTGTCCATGTGTCTGGGCATTATATTGACGGTTTCAAGATTTGTGAAAGCACTACATTCTTTCCTCTGTGCACATCTGATTCTTATAAATATTAAAAAGAGTTACAGGCCATGTTGTTTGTGGTCTGTACTCTCAAGAGTTCAGATTTTGTAGTTTGTAGACCTGTTGCCATCTTTTTTTGAAAAGTGTTGTCTGATGTTTGTATCTGATGTTACATTACAAATAAAAAAGAGCACACAAAAGTCAGAACAGCTCAGAGAGCCACAAATATGCAGGATAAAACATGATTTTAAAAACCCACACACTTTATGACGAACACTTACTACTTCCCTGCTACCTCACTTTCTGAATGACTTTTGCATGTGCTTACCCAGCCCTACTTGGAGCTATATTTTTTCTGCTTTGTAGAAGAAATAATTTGACTTCTGTTTATTTAAGTGCATATAAACATCTGTGTAATTATTTGAGTGTGCATGCATGGTGTTACAGAATTAAAAAAAAAAGATTTGTTGGCCTGCTATTAGGAAATATTATGGTATTAATTATTATTTTCCATTAGGTTCCCTGTCTAATTTCAGTTTGTAAATCCCTAATGAAAGAACATTTTCTGTGAAGTGCTAATTCTGAATATCACCTTGAGTTAGGACATGGGAACGTAATAAATACACTGCAGTGCATCCAGTGTGCTGTTGTTAGCAGTCCCAGTAAGGGATGCTGTGTAGGAAGAGTAGATGAGCCTGACCAGCTTTTGTTGTACTCCCTAATCATCTACTGTCATGGGGCTGGGAGTGCTCTCTACCTGTTTCCTTTAGTGTTTATGACAGCAAGTTTGTAACCTGCTGTGTAAAAAATATATCACTAATCCACTGTAATTATCACTACCTTTAACAATAGCATCTTAAACACAGATCAGAAATTCATTCTACTTTGTGCTTTAGCAGCTGAGTACAAAATGATGGTTCTTGTTCCAAGGACCCTACTATGGAATTTAAACATCTTTGAACAGACCCTCAAAGTTACAGAAACCTTTGGACCAGAAAGTGCTGATTGCCTATTATTAGGTACCTTTAGTGGTGTTGATTGCTAAACCTGAACCTAGTCTGGGGTTAACATTAACCTAATCAACATTACCTTTTCATATATCCCTTTCTTGTCTCTGTGATATCAAAAAATCACAGAATGCATAAGATTGGAAGGGACCACAGTGGGTCATCTGGTCCAACCTCCCTGCTTAAGCAGGGTTGTCCTAGAGCACATTGCAGAGGATTGTGTCCAGACAGTTCTTGAATATTTCCAATGAGGGAGACTCCACAACCTCTCTGGACAACATGTTCTAGTGCATGGTCACCAGCACAGTAAAGAAGTTCTTCCTCATATTCAAATGGTGTTCTGGTGTGGTGCTTTTTTTTTTATTTTTATTTATTTTTTTGTTTGTTTGTTTGTTTGTTTTTGTGTGTGTGTGGGTTTGTTGGTTTTTGTTGTTGTTGTTGTGTGGTTTTTTTTGTGGGTTTTGTTTTGTTTTGTTTTTTCTTTTAAGTAGACCATCCTGACCTCTATTGAGCTGTTAGAAAGAAAGGAGATGGAGAGGATGCAGAGACCTAAAATTACTCATGTGTAGCTAATATTTAATTTAGCATCTCCATGTCCCCTGGAGATGTGGGAAGAAGTGCTGGCTATTAGGTACATTCCTTGGAAAGCAATCCCAGCTGCAGGGCCTTTCTCACTGTGGTTCCTCTTTCAGGCAGCAGCTAAGTCAATTTTGCATCACATCTTCCTAGCAGGCTGCTTATGCTGCTGCACAGACTAATTCTAGAGCTCTTAACATTTTATAGCATTACACTGAGGTTTTGGTGTTGTTTTTCTAGCTGATGTGGCCCAACCATGGGGAAACCTGTGCCCTGATGAACCTGCTGCCTAAGACAATATATGATCTCTTTCTGGATAAACTGGGATCATTGCTTGCACGATTTGAAGTGCTTGTTCATTTTCCTCTTTCTGGGGTTGAGCATTTTCCTGTGGGATCTGTTTAGAGAAAAGGTGCTGTTGTCAGACGGCAAGACAGATGTCAGATTAGGCTTCACCTCCAAGGGAGTGCAAGGCGCTGAGTGCCAGAGCAGCTGTAGCCGAGACCCGCCTGTTGACACAGGCAAAGTCACGGTCTCTCCATTCGGGGGTTGCCCTCGGCGCTGTCGTTCCCGTCACCAAGGGACAAGCTTACAGTGACACGTCCGGCCAAGACGGTCGCGGTGCCACACAGCGCTGTCCTCGCTGCTCCCAGGACGCTGCCATCGCCACTGCAGTCACCACAACCTTTTCCTTTCACGTGTCCCTCGTTAAGGTCAGGATTTTGGTGCGGACTGTGGGACTCCGAGATCCCCCTCTAGTGGGGAGCTGGTGCGAACGCCAGGCTCGTCCCTGGGACAAAGTGCGGTGCTTTGGCTTCGCCACCGCAGGTGGTGGTGGTGGTTCTGTGTCTGCCAACGGGAGCCTCGGAGACTGACATCTCATTATTTGGTGCTCTGGCTTTTAAAGCCTAAGGCAAATCAAACGTGTAGCAAAGCTTTTTATACGTGATAAGATGCACACCACCAAGTAAATCCATGGGCTTGGTACTAGCAGGGAGCATTTGTACGGCTAGGAGTTTTGTAGCTGTGGGCAAATAGATTATTTATATTAGTATTCTCATGTAAAAATGATTTATTATATTTTCTAAGAAAAATGTTTCATTTTTTTTGCCACAGCAGATGCCTCCGATGAAAATGAATAAAATTATTTGTATGATAATCTGGAATTTAATTCAATTTACAATGTGTTCATTTAAAAGTTTGCATTTACTTTTGGAATAACAGTCATAAAGAGGAGTGCCTAAAATTCATATTGGAAATAAATAAGTGGAGAGTGATTGCGTGAAGAATTGGTCTTCTGAAATGCTAAGGTGCCTGAGTTGCATAAGGGGCAATAAGCATTTCACTGAGGCTGTTTCTGTGCAGAAATAAAATACAAAATAGGAAGATATATTGTTTTAAAAACTAATTTTCCTGAAGGTGGAAACAATGTTAGCTATCAAAATTACATTTTAACTTCTTAGACACATGACTGAACAAAACATTGAACATGATTTAACAACAGAAATTAAGTCTTACAGTTGCCAGATAAACTTCAAAGCATCTGTGCTTAGGATGTTGAAGCTCTACAGTGTTACCAGATCTAGGCACAGAGATTACATTTACATTTATTTCTGGAAAAACTGGTGTTTGAAATGCGTATTACCTTTCATCAGTTGCAGCCCTTCCTTCCTTCCTTCCTTCCTTCTTTCCTCTTCCTTCCTCCCTTCCTTCCCCCCAAACTCCCTTCTCTTCCCCCTCAACTCCCTTCCTCTCCCTCCCCTCCCTTCTTCCCTCCCTTTCCAACTTCCTGCTAGTCTGTCTTCCAGCACTTTTCTCAAACACCACTTCCCAAATCATGATGTGACACTTCACTAGGACAGACTTTGTGTTTACTATCCAGTGTCTACTGCCTCCCATTGTATTCATGCATTAGTTCCTTTGCTCTTTACCATCCCCTTTTTCAGCATTATCCCTAAGGTGGTCCTCAAGCCACATTTCTCTGCTTGACTTTCTCTATGTTTAACCTTTTCTGAAATCACTCCTACTCTTACTACTGACATTTCAGTGATTTGTCTTGGGAAGTAGTGTGTGAGACAAGTGGAGTTATGATAGTACAGTCAGTCAAATGTGTGTTTGGACAGCCTGTGTCCATAATAATTCTCTTGCCTTGGGAGAGAGCTGGCTGGATGAGAGGCAATGTTGGTGGATTTCATTAGCTGACATTATTTCAGTATTCAGATTGAGAGACTTGTTAAATCATCATTACTATAGTCACTCACACCTTTGATTTAGATTTTTGGTAACTGGCTATTCATCACTTTATCTGCAACTTTATCTGTTTTTTTTTCTTGGTGTTCCTGATATTTAAAATAGTAAATCAACTTCTCTCTACATGCACAGCCATGAGCATGCACATATGTGTAGTCATGCATGCGCACACACAACATGCTGAGGTTTGTTAATTGATGTTAATTGCTGGTGTTTTTAATTACAAAACGTATTTCTCTATTGCTCTATTTGCACTGCTTTGTTTTAGCTTCATCTAATGCACTGGAACTCCACACTGTACAGCAGCATTGATGAGGCAGTAGGGAAGAAGCACGGCATAGCTATTATTGCTTTGTTTGTGCAGGTAAGTTTCCTGTGTTACACTTGTTACGTTGCACTGCCATTTGTCTGAGGGTAATAAGGCCCCTTCCATGTTATTTAATTTTTAATGATTTCATAACAGAAAACAATGTATGACTGCTGGTATTCTGTTTGAAAGGTATTTTTCAGTCATGTCTTCTCTATGTGTGCTGAGCAATCAATTCTTGTTTAAACAGGATATTGGAAGTATGTTAGTTAAAGAAGGGGTAATACATAGTCAGGCATCTTTCTGTGACTCTGGCTATAAGCAGACGTCTCCATTCCTCTGAGGGCAGAATGAGGGCTGCCAGGAGGTACAAGTGCTTCACTATTTCTGTGATATATTTCTCTTAAATCCTGGCCAGGTCTGCTGTTTGGGGATTGAGGAAATAGCCAGAGGAGAGGAGGAAATAGAGGAGAGGAGACAAGATTAAAAAAAAGGCCTACTAACCCATTGGCACTGCTGAAAAGTGGAAGTAGAATTGTGCTTTCCTGAACACAAGGACAAGTGTATTTCTTCACACAGGACAAATACGAGGTGGAGTCACATTACTTCTTCAGAGCCCGAGAGTGTTAACAAGACTTGCCAGAGACCCTCAGAAAAGCCTGCAATGATGAGGCTTAAAACTTCCTGGGGACGAGGTGTAATGAAATCTGGGAAGTTAGCACTATAATCTAATTGCTGTTGAATGTTTTTCAAGGTCTGCACCCTATAAAGATTTTCAGTTTTAGTCCTCAAACACCAGATTCTCATCTTCCTCATGAGAAATGGCAAACTTATTTAAATGGGTTTGGAGGAAGAGGTTTAGAGTTCATGCTTAGATCAAATGGATTTTCTTTTGCAGTGATATTATTAATTTGTCATATTTCATAATGAGTTTATGAGTGCCTTTGAGCTTTACCTCTGAATTTAAAGGTACATTGGTTTCCATCTCAACACTCAGATAGAACTGCTAAAAATGGAATTTAGGAAGTCTTCAGTTTTGTGTCCTAGAGGGCTGTGTGATAATTGCTTATGTAAGTCACCTTCTCATTCCAGCAGAGGTAACCTTCGAGTCAGTTAGAAAGTTATATATAAGTTCTTAAATAAATTTGAAACTTCAATGATACATTTTCCATTTCTGGTCTCTCACCCACATCAGTGTTCTTAAGCATTCCAAAAAGGCTTTTTCATTAGCCAAGGAAGGCATCATATAATTACAATTGAACAAGGAAAAATAATATGTAACCTGTTTATTAAAGGAACAGGAAGAGGAAATTTGGTGACCATTTTTTTCTTGGTAAAGGCATGGAAAAATAATTTTGTACCACAATTCTCAAAATACATTATTTTAAGGTCAGTGAAAATATTTTCACTTATTTAAGTGACAGCCCTTGGGGATTATTAATTTGAAGCAGCATCTTTGAAGTTACTTCAATATCTTTTATGCATTTTGAAGGTTTGAAATTGAAATTCCATTCTAAAACAAAGGAAAATGCTCTTAAATTCCAAGAACTAACAAAGTACCTTTTGTTGACATTCAGTTGTTTCCTTCCAGTGGCTACTGTGTCATTCTATTCCAAGAGAAACAAAAAGCAAACAAATTATTCAGGGTCTAGTTCTCCCATTCTCACTCACGCTGGCTTGTTTCCTCACCTCGTATGTGTACATGTTGGCAAAGAAATCAAGTGGAAGGCCATTCTGCCTCTTCTGATTTGGTTCTGAAAGTAAAACTAGGATCCTGGAATGGATGATTTGAGTCAGAAGCAGCTGAGTTTAGTGAGCAGAGTGAGCAATGTCCATATAAAATGAGAATCTCTTATCTCCATGTGTTTCTTTAGAGCCCATCTCCTGTGCCTTACAGGTGTTTAGTAGAGGCAGTGCTGCAGCCTGCCACTGGCAGGATCCCAGAGATGCTGTGAGAGAGGGAATCTCCCATTCTGCACTCTGCAAGCAGGAAAAAAACCCTCCCCTGAGCTTCAGAGATACCTTGGGCCAAATTTGCAATGCTATGGGAGCTAATTCAAAAAAGTGTCTGTTGTGCTTGTTCACTCTGTTCCTTTCTGTGTACTTTTCTGACAAATACTGGTAAGGACAAACTGTATCCTTGGCATTTATATGCCACAATACTGCACGATTTTGACTCCACATGGAATAGGTGCTGCAAAACAGGGTTAATAAAAATGTACTAGACTTAATTATGACTCTCTTGTTCTTTGAGTTTCTGTCTCTGCTTTGAAGTTATTTAAGCCCTGTTTACTTTTGGCTGGTGGTTTCATAATGATTTAATTTTTTGGAGTTGTGGTGTATCAGTGTATTTGATTAACACAAGGTTGTGTAGCTAAATTAAAAACAGCTGTAGTACTTACTGTTCTGGTTGACCCGTGTTTTGCCTCACAGTTTCTGAAATGCCAAGATACTGAAACTCACCTTTGCTTGCTGTATTTCAGATAGGAAAAGAGCATGTGGGCCTAAAGGCTGTAACTGAAATTCTTCAGGACATCCAGTACAAGGTAAGGCATTTTCTGAAGAAATGCTTCCTTTAGTGACCAGAAAGAAAGTGAATAAAGGGTCTGTATGGAGCCAAGGGAAAGATTTCAGATGTGTCTGTAATAGAACCACATGTAAAAGCCATCATTTGGTGGCCTGCATGAAAATCTCAGCATTTTACAGTGTTCACATAATATACTTTTTTTGTGCTTCTTTCCTTTTCTGGTGGCCAGAAAGTTTGATCTATACCAGTAACTGACTGTAAGTCCTACCTTTTCAGCGATTTTCATGGAGTCAGTGTGGTTGCAGGCACTGCAACATGCTTAGTGAACACCAGCAGCCATATCTCCAAACTTACCTGGTTTTAATTTGTAGAGGAAAAGAACAGATGAACTGAGCACCCATATTAACTCGCAGTTGGAAATCAGCAAAAACACAGTGCCGACTTGTCAGGTGGATTATATGTGGGAATGCTGAAGGACAGATAATAATCCTAGCAGGACTGAGGAGATATGAGTGCTCTCCAAAATGCTGATGCTATCTTAAATGACCTTGGGCAAGTTACTTCCATCTCTTTGCTTCATGATCTGTAACATAGAGATAATCATACATACCTTTGATTTTAAAAGGATTTTGAGATGTATTGATGACACGTTTTTTATTGGTCTGAAGAGATAACCACTCACTTCAGCAGATGCTGAAGTGCAGAAAAATTAGAAAGAAATCAAAATCTTTTAGTCAAATAATATATGGTAAACTTGAATCATGATGTTTAATATTACAAACTCTTTTTTTATGAATGTGACAGAAAAAGCAATAGCGTATGGAACTCTGTAATTTAGTTACTGAGACAACAGCCAAGCAGAGGAAGGTCATGAAAGGCCTCACCATTGTGTGACTGAGTTATAATGGTGACTTTCAAAGGGTCAGCATCAAACACACTTTGGCATACATAGCATAAATATGTGGAACCAGCATTATTTTCTTACATTTTATCCATGTCAGTTAAGTAAAGCTCACTTTGGCCATTGTTTTTTTAACTCTTTTTGTATGAAACCCCTGAATTTCATGTAGACAATTTCAAGACTGGGTCCTGGAAAAAGCCCAGGTGCTAAAGGCAGAAAGTTAACAAACTGGTGGGATAACCTTAAAAATGAAATAAAAAATAGAATAAAAATACGTGTTTGTGTAGCTGCGAGGACAAATGCAATGATGATTAAATGGGGGCTCTTAATAAGGTTGCTTTCCACAGGAATTCAAGGCTTAATGTTATAAGAACACAGATGTGTTCACATTCATCAGCATTTTAATAAGAAGCTAGAGATGAGATTGATCTGTATTCATTTTTTCAGGGAAAGTCCAAAACAATACCCTGTTTTAATCCCAACTCTTTATTGCCAGGTAGGTGCCTTTGCTTACTTTTGCGTGTGTGGATTAGTAGCTGATTGCAGAGGCAGGGACAATCTTAATCTAAAGCCCAGCCTAAACTGCAAGCCTGAGTGTGTCCCATAAGGTGGTAATGAATTTTGCACCCAGTGGTGCTAGCAGGGATAGGGTTGAAGTCCCGTTGGAATTTAATGTAACTCTGCACTTTTGTCATGTGAGTGGGATGTGATACTGTAGTCTCTGCACTGCTGGCAGCACCGTGGCTAGCTTTGCTTAGGAATTATCAACCCATCTAGAGAGGCAGCTGTGTCTATTCCTTTCTCTACTTTCTCATAAAATAGGAAGTGTAAGGCTACCCACTTAACAAGGTAGTGTTTTGGCAGAATCAAAATACAATGCCATAATGCAATGACAGCTGTGTAAAAGGAGTAATGTAAAAGTAATGTAAAAGGAGTAGTGAAAAAGGGAGGCAAATTCAAACTCAAATAGCTAAAAGTTAAAGAGTAACAGTAAGAATTGTGACTTTTTAAAAAATTAATTTCTAAAAAGAAATATTTCTGCAAGGAATACATCTGAGCTAAATTCTGTCATAGTGGCAAGTTCTTTAATTTTTCAAAATAGCTGAAGTCTACATTAAACTGCATTAATGATGTCAAAAGAATATTGTCTAGGTTGCAAAGTCAAGTGCTCAGCAATTAGGAATTGCAGGAATTAAGGCAGCCTGTGCCTCTCACATATCCATTTGCATGACCATACGTTATTTTTTACAGGACCCTTGCCTCACAGTTCCTGTTCCATGCTGATCAAGTCACATAAACAAAAAGATTCAAAAGTCCTCTCTAACTATGTGTTCCTCATTTTCTAGGTGCCCGACTTGAGATCATGGGGTCTGATTTGCAGAAGTGCTGAGTGCTTACACCTCCAAGAGAAGTCAATGGGAGCAGTGCTCTGACTGTATTATGTGCTATAGAAAGTTAAATACTCTGAGAAATCAGGTTTTAAGCATATCATATTGAACACTTCAAATGAATACATGCATTTGACCTCAACTTCTCTGCCTCAGTTCCCCAGCTTTAAAGTGAGGGAATAATCTGTCCTTCCTCACCACTCAGGGGTATGGGAGGATAAATTAAACACTTAAGCTCTCAGGCACTGGTGAAATGAGTTTGTTAGAAATAAGAAAAATGAGAAAATATTCTAACAAGTAGGATTTGAATAGCATGGGAGAAGGAAGACCAAGTGCCTCATAGTGTACTGAGAATTCCAAATAGTATTATGTACTTTTCAAAACAAAACCATCCGTCTTTGTAAGTAACTGATGAAAGGATGTCCAGAAAAGACACGCATGATCATGTAACAACACTGTGTCACCATGCATGCACAGGATGGGCTGAATTAATTCTTGCAGTTCTTAACATTTGAGTGTTTGATAATGCAACTTGCTGTCAATGGATTTGCTACATAATTTCCTAACTGAGAGAGAAAATTACACCAACAAAACAAAACCCCTTCACTGACAATCACAAGCTTCATTAGCAAGATTTAATTCTGCTGATATTTCTCTGAGCTAGTAGGGAAGTGACAGTAACAGGTTAGTTCAAGAAACAGGTTTATTTGTTTCCAGTTTTCCATTCTGTCTTTGTCAAGCTAGTCACAACCTTCCCTCTGGATCTCTATGCCATGATTAACCACCCTTTGTCACCAGTTTCTCTTTAGGTTTGTTTCTTGTCCCCTCTTCTAGTAAGTCAGGCAGTTTCCTCTCCATACTTAGGCTGTACGGCCTACAGCAGCAAAGGAAAGCCCTGTGTTGTCTCACTTAAGAAGTGTAGTGTGATTGGAATCTATGAGAAATTAAAATAATTAAAATCAAATGTGTTATATGTAGAGTTAAAACTCTGCATGGAAAAAATATTGTACATTTTCTTCAGACAACTGTTTATTCTAAGTTATTCATAAACTTAATAATAAATACATAAACTTAAAAAATTATGTAATTCTAAGGTAAACTTTGGTGTTTTACTCCCTCTAAAATTCAGTTCACTTTTCCAAAGGTAGGAGGCACCAGTGCATCTCAAAAAACATGTCACCAGAATTGCAAAGTGAAAAGTTTTCTTCAGCTGAATTTTCATTATCTTTTTACTAAAAATTGAAATTAAATTAAATCTTAGACACATCCTAAATCTAGAAGTCAGTTAAAATTTGATCACTGCATCCCCTCAGCCTTCAAAATTCAATGTCTCTTTTAGCTTTTGACATTACAGGAATTCTTTTATTCCCATAACATTGCTTGTTTGCCATGTTAATTTAAAGAGCTGTGCACTTCTTGTTTCTGCTTCTACAAAGTGGCATTCTCTTATTTAAAATGGTCATCTGCAGGGTAACTTACTGTAATAAAACGACGACAAGCTCATGTACATTGATATGAGGAAGTAGTGGGCAGTGCTTGGCAGGTTGTAAATTCCCACCTCACCTTGCTGCATACTAACTTCGTCATGCGAGCGAGCCCACAGCTGTCATAAGCTGTCATAACTGAAAGACACCATTAACTTCCTTGGTGCCATTACAATTCCACACTTCTTTTGATTTCAGATCCTCTTCTGCGTGACTACTGGGTGTATGAGGGCTCTCTAACCATTCCACCCTGCAGTGAAGGTGTCACCTGGATATTATTTCGCTATCCTTTGACTGTGTCCCAAGTGCAGGTAACAGCTGTGCTTAAAGTGACCTTGGAATATGGTTATGAGCTAAAGGTTATAGCGTGCAAATGTATATGTCGGAACGTTGTGTCTGTTCTCCTTAAAGATCCCATTAGATCAGTACATGGCTTTTCAAGTAAAGGTTAAACCTTTTGAGTCACTGGAAAGCAACGCAAAGGTCAGAGATGAAAAACCTTGTTATCATTTATCATCTGCATTTAAAATAATTCTTATGTTTAAGTGAACG
>VZTR01000476.1:134731-171168 GCA_013400775.1 Chaetops frenatus | reverse complement strand
GCAACTCTAGTGAAGATACAAGAGGAAAGAAATTAACTTCCGTCATGGCTCATTTTTCATATTTCATTCATTAAAGTAGTTGCTGCTTCTTTTCTGCCTTCATTGACTCCCAGAGCAAGAATTTTAGGATGACATAAAAGAAATACATGTGAACCTACATTAACCCTCCTTCAGTTAGTAAAACCTCTCATGTCATGTTCTCCTAGCCTCTCTCAGTTAAAAAATAAATTTCTTTAGTGCTCAACAGTTACCTCTAATCCTCATTATACTTAGTTAATGGATGTTTTACTGTAATGAAAAAACTGGCAATGAGATTCAAAGAGAGTTTAAGTCCAAGGAAGTGGTTGAGTCACCATCCCTGAAGGCATTTAAATTTGTAGAAGGGACGTTCAGGTACATTGTTTAGTGGTGGACCTGGCAATGCTGAGTTAATAGTTGGACATGATGATCTTAAAGGTCTTTCCTAACTTAAACAATTCTATGATTCTAAGACAAATTGTTGCCTTGAAAGTAATGAGTTGAGGCAATAGCTTTTTGGTTGATTTTGAAATGAAGTGGCCCTGCCTTGATGTAAATAATAAGACAGCAAATCTGGGAAATCTTCAAGAAAATAATCAGATTGCTTTCTTCAGTAAGTATTACTGCTTTTTAACAAAGTAAATTTTTTCCTCTAGTTTCCTACAAAAAACTTCATTTAAATAATAAAAACATTGAGTATTCCCAATTACCCTATTTACTGTTGAAATACATCATATAAAAGCATCAGATTTTCTATCTTTACATTCTTCAAAGCTACTAACTGATTCATCTAGGAAAGCATGCTGCTAAAATGTTTTTGATAAACACTTTTGGGTAAGGATATTTATTTGTACTTTGAGTTCTTGTCCTCTCTAGTTCATGTCAAGCTCTGTTGTGGAATTAAGCCCATTCAGAGCATGCTGTGGGTCCAGTCCCCAATTTCATGTGAAGTAACAAATGATCAGGCAGCAGATAACCCATAAAAAGATTGTTAATTCAGTGCATCCAAAAAATAGATCCATTAAAACTAAGTGAGAAGATTATTCTGCCTCCTGCGTATGATAGAAATTATTACATTGGCTACAACAGTGACCAACAATTTCATGGTCTTTCCGTATAGCATAAGCATTCGATACAGCATGTGCATCTTAACATTTTTGAAGTAAGGGTTTATTTGTATTTTATAACCCTATTTAATATCTGCATCCCAGAAGATAAACAAAAACCCCAAAACATGGATTCCTTTTAAAATATTATTTTCTCATCCCCATATTTAATTTTGGGCATATCCCTAAGACCAGTTCTCAATTACATGGTTCTCTGTGGTAACCAAATGTTGTCACTTTAATCTTGAAATGGATGTTTCAGATTCATCCCAGCTTCTGCATAAAAATTACTTGGGAAAATCATAGCAATATTGATGTACAATTTTTCTCAGAGAGTGAATAATGCCCTCAGGCCAGTGCAGGTAATTCAAGTCTGTAACAGTGAAATTACTTGACACACTGAGTTTGAATTTTAAGCATGAAAGAGTTTCCTTTACAATGCTGGAATTGAAATGTAAAAATTTCCCTTTTGCTTCCATGTTTGAAATTTTATTACATTTGTCAATACTTTTAAAGATTTGTTCTATATAATAAGATTTATCTCAGCTGTGCTTCACAGAATAATCTGCAGTTTTAATTTTCAAATGATGGAATTTTTAATGCAGAGTAATAGTCCTCACTGTAGGGCCATACTAATTATGGACGCTCAAGCACTGAGGAAGAACTGTGACTCCTCGCACAGTGTTGCTCACAGAAGAAATGACACTTGTTTGTCTACACCTGATTGAATTATTTATCAGAAACTCATTTGGTCAGATCTTTTTGGTTTTAGGTGCATTAGTCAAAGCAGCACTGAACTAATCGTGGTTTTATGATATATCTTTCATATTGAGTTTAGGGAGCTGAAAAAAATGAAGTGTAAGAAGAAATCCTATGGCTTTTTTCACATTCTTCTATGCAAAGGGATAAAAAGGGAAGGAAACAGTCCACTTTGTAGTGATTTCCTCATACCTCTCTGGGAGGAAGGTGTTGAGGAGCAGTAGCTCCTCCCACAGACCTCAGAAATCCTCAAAAAGGTTCCTTCCTTCACAGGAATTAGGGAAGTCCCTTAAGCTAGGACTGCTGGCATCAGCTGAATATTGCTATGAAGACTCAGTAGCAGATGGGGAAGTAATAGCTTTCATGGCAGCACCTTCCTAGTGATTCAAGAGAAGCATTTATTCTTTTCAAAGAGCAGATTACATTCTATTTTAAAGCTCTGGTATGTCTTTAATATTACAATTACAAACACACTGGTTGACTTCTTTTCTTACACAATGCCCCTCTGCCAAGGCTGCTGGAGCTCCTGTCAGTAAAGTTTTCAATATTTTTTTTTATTCCAAGCCAGTGTGGCACAGCCACTTGAAGAACCTTGAGGAATGTTAGTTTGCCGTGACCTTGTTACTCTGTCAGGGAAAGAAGGAGACAAATGTTTCTGTAAGTGAATCCACAGGAGTAGAAAGAGGTTGTTTGAAAGGTCTAATTAATTTTGACTGAATCAGAATCTCTCAAAGCTTCAGAACATCTGCTCCTCAGCCTTGATTTAAACCTCGACAAAACGGAACCCTTTGTGGCTTATGATCAAATGGCATATGTTGATCTTTGATGTAATTTGTTCTAGTTTGTTGAGTAAGAAGCAGAGTTGACACAAATATGGAATATCATGGTGTGTAATACCAGGGGAAGAACTAATATTTTTAATGTTCCTCCGTCATGGGAAAGCCCAGATCTCAAAATACTCCTCTCCAATTCTAAAACAAAGTTTGGCCAGACTCTATAGGGAGTCTTGAGGATGACAAAACAGAACTTTTTAGCTTCTCTGCTCTCTTTAACCCAGTGGGTTTTAGAATAAGTTTACTGCTATCTAGTTGGCCTCTTCTGTCTTTTTTTTTCTGCTGAAAACGTATCTCTCTCATATAGCCTGGGGATAATGAGTTTTTGGATTCTGTTTGGGTAGGGTTTTTGAAATGCATCCCAATTACATCCCATTAAATGACCTTTTCATCCTTCTTCTCCTGCAGTTGCTGAAGTTTTCAAATACATTTCTTTAGAAAAATCGATTTAAAAAATTTCTGACCTCTTTAAATCATATCCAGTAGTGAAAGAACCAGCCAGGTGTTAAGGAGTTTGGAGAAAAAGCTCAGTACTAGATTAGCTTTCAGACCTGGAAGGTTAAAAAAAATTGAGTTCAGCTTTAGACAGTGAAGAACAATAGAATAACAGAGTAGTTGTAATTGAAAGGTGCCTCTGGAGATCTATTAGTTCGATCCTCTGCACAAAGCAGTGTTAAGTACAGTGGGTTTCTCAGAGTGATGTCCAGCTGGGTTATGAATATCATAAGGATGAATACTCCTTAACTTCCCTAAGAAAAATTTACCTGTGTACTCTTGCAGGGAAAAAGTTGTTTCTTCATTTTAAATGAAATTTCCTGTAATTCAGTTTGTACCCATTACCTCTTCTCCTTTAACTGAATACAGCTGAAGAGTCTGGTGACATCTTCTATACTTGTTCTCATAAAGTATTTATACACGTTGATAAAATCCCTGTTGAAACAGCTTTTCTGGAGGCTGGACAGTTCCAGCTCTCTCAGCCATCCTTTATGACAGGTGCTCCAATCCTTCCCCACATTTGTAGCCTGTTGCTGGTGTCCAGTATGTCTGTGTTTCTTCTGAACTGGGGAACCTAGGACTGGACCCAGTGCTCCAGATGTCCTATCAGTGCTGAGTAGAAGCATTTCCCTCCAGCTGCTGGCAGTGCTTTTCCTGGTGCAGCCCAGAAGGCTGTGGAACTTCATTGTTGCCTTGAGTGCGCTACTGACTTGGCTTGAACTTGATGTTTACCAGGACTCCCAGGTCCTTTTCTGAAAGAAAAGAGAAGGGATAACATTGTGACTTCCTCAATGTTAATGCTAGTTTCTTTTACACCTCCTGCTTGACTCAGAACCCTTGCTACGGGCATTGAGCTCTTTCTTGATAATTTCAGATGACTTTGGAATAAGGTTTATAATTACTATTGTTATACAGCAAAACCTAACAGAGGGGGAAAACAAATGCTACCACTCTGAGAAATCAAACAAAAAAGATCTTAGTTCTCCTGAACATTTTTTTCATTTGTGACTGATTCAGAAATTCGTGAGAAAGCATCAGTTTTTATGTACACAAGTGCATATACGCACTCATACACACACATCTGTGGTAGACCTCAGACTGCAAGTACCTTCAAGTTTATCCAATGTCCTGTAAGTTATGATAGCAGAAATCAACCCAGATTAGGAACATTCTTAATATAATTACTGTTTTCCTAGTTGTACATTCAAGATTAGAGAAAAAAATAAATTACATCATTAAAATAGCAGGGTTTTACTAGGCCTGGGAAACAGGAAGTTGTAGTTTGGGATGGGAGGAACAGACTGCTTCTCTGGTGCTGCAGAGACTCTGCCTGATACAGAGAGGTCTGAGCAGACAAGAATAAACTTGATCAACAGTAGTTGCAGAGTGATGAGAGAGGGTGATGTGGTGACTGTATCTGGTGTGTTTTGTTAATGGATAGTGCAAATTCCTTGCTTTTGGAGCTGCTGAGCCACTCTTATGGCAACAAAACTAGGTTGCCCTTTCCCCAGGAAATTGGACGGGGGATCTGTTTTTGCCAGTGGAAATGAGCTAGTACTAAACAGGTAGTGGTGCACTCTCCTCTTTGTGGAATTGTGAATTGTGTGATAACAGGTCGTAGAATATGGAGGAATATTCAAATACAGAGCAAGTTGCAGAGCTGCAGCTTGCCTTTGAGAAATGGGAAGTGTGATGCAATGGTATGGGCTGTATTATATGTTTAAACAGATCTCAGTGAAATTTACATTTTAATGGACATTTACATTAGCAATCCATGTGTCTTTACTCTTGGTTTACTAGTAGCATTTGCAATTTGTGAAGTTCACAAACAAGTTGCTCTGCAGAAGTTCTGACTCTTGGGGATTTTATCCTTTCATCTTGTGTAAGTCCAGAGCTGGAATGAGCTGTCAGCAGCCATGCATCATTAGGCTACTATGACTGTTCTTATCATTTTCCTGTTCAAAAAAACCCCAATCAACCCAACACAAAGATTATTAACACTAGCTCTTTAGAAATGCAAACACTGATTTCCTAGATTTGTTGAAATACGAGTATTTATGCTGCTTCTAAGTGAGTGATTTTTTTATTGGTCATTGTTTTTCTCCATGAATTTATAGTTTGTGCTTAAAATGTGATTGGTTTAATTGTTAAATTTCAGTATTTTAAAGAAACTAAACGTCATGTTATCACCAAAACTGACTATTGTTCTGCTATATTTAAGGTCTTATGTCCAATGCCCAACCCTCTGCTACCACTTCAGAGTACTGGAGAATGTGCTTACACTTGAATGCATGACTGTAGGACAGAGGGCCAAACACCTCTGGCTTGTGAGCCACACAGCATAAGCAGAGGCCTACTGGAAACAGAACAAAACAAAACTTTTGGAGCCTTCAGGCAACCAACAGCTCCAGGAATGGCTGAAAAATGGTGCCTTTTGAAGCTGTTTTCCACTACTTCATTGTAGTACCAGGGAGTAGGATGTGCACTGAGATTGCAAGTGAACCGTGTAATACTAGCATAATTTTTTTCCCACTGCTGAAGATTCAAATAAGGGACTAGAAAAACACTTTTGTTGTTTTTGTGACATACCTCTGACATGGGGGCCAGAATGTAGGGACTTGGCAGCCAAGAGTCATAGACTGGTCCTTGCTGTGGTAGGTATTTATGTGTCCAGGCCAGAGCATCAGTATAGTAGGTGATCAAGCCCTAAATGAGGAAGAAAACCATTTTGAGTTTTCAGAGTTAGTATCATATTTCTTTTTAGAAATACACAAATTGTAGAGAAATGGAAAATGGTCAAAATTCCTTTACGTGTAAAGAAGCAAGGAGGAAAGATTACTGTGCTTCCTTTTCAAAGCTAAAAAAGTTGTAAGTTATTCTCAGAATCAGATCCCTGCTTATTCTTAAAAAAGGTACTTCATGCTGAAAAGTGCTCCTAAATTTTGTGACCTGTGAGTTTCTGTCAGCATCACACAGTCTTTCCTATTCATAATTCACTGTTATCATCAGCTTTTCTTAAAAAGAGTTCTAAGAGTATAATTCCCAGCTGCTTACCATAAACCATGTATGTTTTGTAGACTTCTGCTTGGGAACTGATAGTGTAGCCAGGAGCCCAGAGTGCCTGTCAGACAGAACACCCTCACAACATGTATATTAGCAATCACAACACACAAGTGAGAGTCTGAACACAGACAGAAACTCTGCCATGGCATGTTCACTTATGGGGAAAATGCTGCAAATTAGTGGTGAGTCAAAATAGTAGGAAGCTTAAATCATCACTGATAAAGAGACACCTATTTTTAGAAGAGATTAGTACATATTAGGTATAATGTAATAGGCTCTCAAATATCAAAGATACTAGAAGGACAGAGAGGTACCTATGTCTGTACAAGACAGAGAAGAGAGCCTGCAATATGCTTTCCTCCTTCAGCAATGTTATACAAGTTAAGCACTGGAAGTGCACTCTGTTTTACCTGGAAGAAATCACACAGATTTAAGCAGAACATTGTTACTGACTGAAACTGAAGCTCCAGGTAGGCACAGGTCCTTACTCTTGTTGGCATTTTTAATTCTGATTGTTTCATATGGATAAAGACAATGCAATGAAAGGTATGCAAACTCCTGCTAAGCAAACAGACATGTTTTGTAAATAAATAGCAAATGAAAACTATGAAATTATTTGGATTACTGAAAACGTTTTTGCAATTGATACTTGCTACTCAATAAACAGAATGTCAGCAATGACTATTGTTAGCAATGTTTCATGGATAAGACCAGAGTTTATTACAGAGCAGTGCTACCCAGCAAAACTTTCTTTCAAAAAATTTGTGCATCCCCACAGCTCTAGACAAAGATGTATTTTAGTTAGCTAGATGTAGCTAAATGCCCACAGAACTTAATGTGGATTCAATAAATTGTAACCTTTTCATGGAAGGAATGCAAAGCATTTCAAGGAAGATAAGGTTTGATAAGGTTCTCTTTTCTGAGACACTCTGAATCCATGCTGGCTGTACTTTCAGGTGCAGTTTTTAGGAAGGTGTAGGATAAAGGTAATGTTTTGTCAGTATTATACTGGTTTTGCCATCCATGTCTTTTGATTTTTTTTTTAAACTCCTAAACTTTTTGATTTATCATAGTGTTAAGGAGGAGAAGGCAAGATCCTTCTATAAAGAAAAAGATAGGACATTGTGTGAGACAATGGTGGTAAGGAATATGGTAAGACAAAAGAGTTGGAAAAGCTCTCCAGAAAGGACATTGACTACTTTTAAGCAGCAGAATAAAGTCTTTGATCTTGTGTAGTGATCTTGACCTAAAGCTGCTGCAGTGGGGCATCCTACTTCCTTCCTATCAAGACATATGATCGTGGCCATCCTATTTAATTTCTCCATAGTCTTTTTATTTGCACTTTCTCAACACTTTTGGAAGACTTTGAAAAATAATCCTTTTCAGTGAAGTTTTCTTATATCTTCTCTTTTAAATATGTTCTCTCTATTGCTATAGGAACATTGGGACCTTTGGTAGTTAAAAATATACCAGCATTGCTCCTTATCTTTGCTCCTGATTCTTCTCCTTATGTCTGAGATAAAATTGATAGTGTTGCATTTGCCCCAGTTTTGTACAAGAAAGTTTTCTCTGTGAAGAATATAGGTGCATAAAATTATTATACGAAAGAATTATAAATTTTCTTGGAAAAATAATGATTTTTTTACATTCTGAGGTTTATTTCTGAGGTTTGATTAACTTTGTTAATAAATTTTTTTTCCAAACCAAGGGCATTGTGAAGAACTCTTAGATTTTGCAGGTGTTTATACTTTATGGCACTGATCCTGGAAGGTTTTCTTTGGGAATAGTTATTTGATCTGTAGAGAATTTGACCAGAAGCAGTGGGTCTGTACTTAATATATGTAGGACTCAATTTCCAAGCAAAGGAAATTTCAGGGGAAGAAATATAATCTACAAACAAGGCATCTAAGCAATTATTTGGTTATAAAGCACATGCCAATTTGTACAATTGTTGCTGAAATACTGCATTTCCAAAAACTTTTCAGAAGAGTAAGAGAAGGAGGTATCTTCATATCTACATAAAACTTTGGCCTGAATAGTGTGCTACTTGACCACATACATTATGGGACAGTGCTATTGATTTAGCATGGTAAGAGAGTTATTGTTAAACAAGAATAAAGAGTAAACATGGATAACAACAGTACCAATACATACAGTTAGTCTTTTGTCAGACAATACATTAAGTATTTCTGTAACAAACACAACTGAAATCTTCAGACTAGCTCATAATTAGGCTCCTTTCAAAAAGTAATTCATTAATACAATAGGTACCCAAATCCCAGTTCAACTTAATTTCACTGACTTTGACTTTTGGACTAAAAGCATTAAGCTTGAACTAGCTAAAAATGTGCAAAACATGCATTCAATTAAGCAGTAATTAGATACTCAATCACCCTTACATCGCACTAGGGATTATCCAAGAAAGAAGAGAGGTACTACTCACTGCAGTGTGTAAAACAATTTTCTTAATTAGTTTAGCACTAATTGAGATTGAGGAAGCATCACTGTGTCACAGCATTAGTTTACCTTAATGAAACCTTAAAAACACAAAGGTTTTGGCTTCTTTTGCACTTTCTCACTTGGATAGTTCAGTCTTACTCACTGATCCAGTACCTTCTGGCCCCACAAATGGGAACTTTCTGTTCACTTTAGGGAGGAGGTTGGTCCCTGCACCCTTGTATCAGTCGCCCACTGTAAAACATGCCAAGAGTTTTTCCAGAGATAGAGAATAACTTTTTATTATTGCTTGGTTGTTGTTTGGTTCTTTATATTACACCTTTATACCAAGCCCCAGGAAGAACTGGGAATCCTCTCTGCCGTTAAGTGGAGTGTAAAACCCACTGCTCTGTGAAGGCCTTACAGCCTCCCTCAGGAGGCCGCTGGTAGAAAGCTCTTCAAGTGGACCATCAAATGTTGCTGCTGCCAGACAACATGGCTTTTGGGGGTATTGAATGATAACCAGGGGGTACATGGAAATCACAACACAGATTGTCTCATGGGTAGGCACTGACTTTTTAGCAGCACTGCTGGTGACTGACAACCTCTACTCTCCCTTCGCTTCTCTCAGAGTGGGAACTCTCTGGAATGTGCTGACTCCTCCTGCAGGCAGTTGCAGCCCCAGGTGACCATTTGCACACGAGCACTTTCAGATGGTTTGCATGTACTCAATGAGCTATTGTTAGCACTATAATAACCTCGGGAAAAAGAATGGAAATTTTTAGTACAACAGAATGGAGCAGTTTGACACTCTGATATGCACTGCTTCTGAACTGAGAGCACTGGGGCAACCTGAGCACCTGGATCCCTAAAGTTATGCCAAAGCACATGAATATGTACTTGCATGAAATCAAGTATTGATTAATGCTGCTAATGGATAAGAATATTACTGCTTTTAGGATAAATTGGGTGATTGTTTTCTATCCCTTGAGCCCACCTGACTCCCATGAGAGCTGGTACTCAGCACTTCACTTAGAAAAGCCCCTAAAATAGTAAATGGCAAGAAGTTCTCTGTGACCAGTATATTTTTCTTTCTAGTTTACTACCATGAGCACCAGGTTAGAATCAATTACCAGACTGATTCAGAAAGCCAATTGTAAAACTTCGTTTTGAATTAGTAACATTACCACTGCATTTAACTTTGCATTTTTACTGCCATTTCCTTCATTGCTAGTAAATCTTGCAGCACTGGCTTTACCCTAAAAGAGAAGAATCAGAACCATTATGTCACTGAAGTGTATACCCTGAAACTGCTCCCACCTGCTGTCATGAAATCCCAGCTTTTAGTTTTCCCTGTCTCCCTGGCCAGGCATAAACAGTCTTTCAGACCCACTGCAGAGGAATTTCAGTAACATAATTGTTCCATTCTCTTTTCAGAGAGGGGAAAGACAATGCCCCCACAGCGCCCACAGATGAGAAATGGAAACTTTTGAGACGGCTGCTTCAGTTGAACCACAAAGCCTGTATTGTTTGTCTTCATCTAATTCAGCCTTGATAGACAGCTGTGACAGTTGGTCTGTCCACACAGTCCAGTAAAATTCTGGGAATGGGCTGTACATTAAAAGAAGAAAACATATTAAATCTTCCAATTCACATTGTTAACTACTTTTAAATTGTTGTTATTGTTGCTTTTATAGCTACTTCACCATAGCATTCAACAGTCATCTGTGATCCAAATAGTAATGATTTTAAGCTTGGTATGAATGCTAATATGTAGAAATACTCATTATTTTTTTGAATGTTCGATTTACTTTTATTCCATATCATCTCTTGTGCTGTCAGTAACCATATTTTCTGTAGAGGGGAGATGCATTCTACAAAGGTAATAAAAACATCGTTTGTTCACAAAGAGTATTATACAAATTCAGAATTAATATTTTGGCAGAAAGGAGCACTTCTCTGCTAAATATATGCACTTGAAATGGTTTATCTAAATAAAGCTGAGTGACATTTGCATTACTAGAAACCCTACTGAAAAAAGTAGGACAGTTTGGAACTAAGTAAAATTAACCAATATAACAATAAACAGAATTGTCTGGATTATTTTCTACTTGGTGAGCCATGGAACTTTGTGACACAGTGTTCAATTCAGGCAGAAAATTTTCAGTTTTTGTTCTCCTGTGAATTATGACAGTTCTGTTTGTTCTGTACATTGCTGAGGATGGTGGTCTGGGGACTTACTCTGCATGTCCTGAGCTCTCTGTACAGCATGGGGATTGCCACACTGGGCCACACATGACTTATCTGGCAGAGAAGATAAGGCAAGGGTAGTCTGAACCAGCTAGTCAACCTCCTAACTTCTGATTCCTGAGAAACACCAGGATCTGAAGGACCCAGTCACTAATGTGGGGGCAATAGCTTTGGTCACTGTAGCTATTAGTGAGGTCCCCTGCCCTAGCATGAGGGACATTGCAGAGATCTGTGTCACTGGGAGAAGCCCAGAGGCACAGATGGCAAGTTCCAGTCTGGGGCACTATGATGGTGCAAACTGAGGGCTCACAAAGGGGAGGCCACTCCCCTGGAGCAGATCGATCATCAGTCACAAAGCCACTCCCAGGCAAAGGTAAATGCAGAGCCAGAAGACATCTTCAACCCACCTTGTCAAGGGTTATGGGGAGAGCTGCTGCTGAATAGTGAGTTATGAGCTTTCTGAGTAATTTATGTGTGTATTAGGGGCAGCAGAGACAACAGGACAAACCCACACACTGCATGTGAGCTGACCACTGAATGTGTTTGTAACTGGGTGTGTTCCAGAAACACATGCTTCCTTTGGAGATAAACCTTGGCAGCATGCATTGCAGTAAATGCACAGAAAATGTAAAGCAAGCAGACCACCATGAGGTCATCTGTTCATTTTGGACTTAGCAGAGTAGCAATCAGCATGTTCCTCCTTGGGCTTAGAGAAACTTATATTTCTCAGTGTTATCTCCACCTCCTGCCCACATTTAATGCAGTATAACCACATTATCTGCACAATGGGTTCAAGATTTCGGTGCTGGCCAAACCCACATTTCCCACCTGCAGTGTCTGCAGCATGTGCACGTAGCAGCTCCACTGGCTGCTGCCCCTCTTCTTTCAGTAGTTACTCCCCAAGCAGCTGCAGCCAGAGCCCAAGCCCAACACCCCATTACCAGACCCTGGCCTCCCACTGACCTGCATCATACCACAGGGCAGGAGAAGTTTCTGCTGCAAGGGCCTGGCTGCACTGTCTGTAGTTTTTGACAGGAGCCTGATAATTTGTCTTAGTTGTCAGGTTTGGTACTGCAATCTTGGGAAAATAAAACAAAGCTCCCTGAGGTAGAAGTCAATTGCTTTTGGCCAGGTGAAGGTCTGTTCTTGTCTCCTTGCACCCAGCAATGAAAGAACCCTCCAAAAGTGGAGTGAACCATGTTCCAAACCTGACAATTCTCAGGTTATATGCACAGCTCATTCAGATCTCCCTTTGCATACAACATGTTATTAACTACTGAGTGTTAACTGACAGGAACTGTAGTAGTAATATGGCAAATATTGACGTAGTGATGAAATCTGAACTAGATTTATTCTCTAAATAAACATGTTACTTATCTTGGAGCTGGCTGATAATCTTGTGGCTGTGAAATACAGATACATTGCAAAGCAAATGATGTAATGTCTCCACCAAACAGTCCATTATTTCCCTTTCCTGTGCTCCCTTCCTGTGTTTGCTGTTCTTTCAAGGGTTGCCTTGTGCAGCAAAATTTTAGTCATATAAATACTACTGAGGAGCTGAAGTTAGTAAATTTGTCTCAACACTTGTCAGACTTTTTTCCCTAGGCTTGGCTTTGAAAGAAAAATAAAACTCACTGGTAAAATTACTTATAACTGTTTTGTGTCTTGAGAACTAGATCTAACTATAACAACAAATTCATTCACAAAACACACCCATTCTAATTAGAGATTGGTCAACCCCCACTCATTGTGTGTTGGGAAAAGTTAAATTAGTCTTTCTGGTTTTGGTAGGAATCCACAGGGAGGAATTTTCAGGAAGGGCTCTTGGTGTATTATTTCAGTTACACTGCACCCATGAGAGGTTTTATTGAGTGTGACAAGGCTCTGCTGCTCTCCAATTGGAGTTCCACATGCCTGCCTCTGTATTAATATTTTTAAGAAATCATAAAAACCGACAAAGGGGTTCTGAGGGTAGTGTAAGGCCTTAAACTAACAATTTCTTCAAGGCTACCGGTGCCAAAATTTTGAATCAGATTGCTCTCTGGAAGTATTTTTAAAGGTGAATATTAATGGGCAAAATGCTTCACATAATTTTAGAGATTTATTAGGAATGTGAATTACAAGTTTCCAAGAGATGTTCAGCAGTTGCACACTTGTTGGTCAAGAACTCAAAGACATAATACTTTAAAAGGAACTTGATGCCTCATCAGGCAAAAGCTGGCTCCATAGGCTTCTGATAAACTGTAGGAAGGTATTGGGAATAGGAAAAAATCCAGCTCTTGGGAGAAGGAATGTGAATTGGGGCAGGTATCTGCTGCCAGTGATCTTCCCTCTGCAGATGATGTGTTCTTCTATGGTTTTCTGGAGCTCTCAGAAAAATTTAGAGCCTTTAAACTCTTAGTTTGACTTCAGACTATGGTAGGATGTGCTTTGCACCTTGGGCTGTGATTCTGGACTCCCACTTATACAAATCAGAGAAGCTTCTCAGAAAGCACTGTGCAGCCATTAAGCTGCCTTTTGCCCTGGCTCCCACCTTTCCTTTGTGTGAAAAATTAAGTCATTGGTGGACCAATAATAAATTCTAGGCCTGATCCCAAAATATACCTGGGAGGTACACAGGAATAAATTGGTGTGAGTTAAAGGATAGGCTTGATCCCAGACATTATGTGAAGTAGGACATGAGTCTAAGAGGAAATAAGAGTGGTCCCTGGCCAGCATCCTGGTCTGCATCCTAAAGGTTGACTCATCTGTGTTCCTGACTCTCAGAGGGCAATGGTTGACTCATTTGTGCTCCTGACTCTCAGAGGGTAATTGAAGATACTTTCCTGAGGAGGTAAAAATGCTTAATAGCAGGGCAACATAAGGAAAAAAAATAATTTTACTGAGAAATTTCAGCTGAATTTTGCTGAGACAGCAGAAGGAACGAGGAAAGGAGATCCATGCACATGCAGCTTCACAAGAAGCCACACCAATCAGCATTTTCCAGACCCTGCTAGGGTGCAGCTGCCATAGGCACAAAGTCACCTTCATTGAGTTTGGCTGTTGGGCACAGCACTGGTGCAGTAATGGCCTTGGGAAAACAATTCCTCTCATGGTTGTCACATCCACTCCAGTGAGAATGAAGGGAAGCTTCCTTTCTTGTAGAAGTAGGGGAGCCTCGGGGGAATGATGGCTATAGAGAAAAAGGGGAAAACCTTCTCGGGGTTGAGAACTGTGGAAAGAGTGCATATTTTGGCCTGCTTTTTCCTTCTTGGCTGGGTTTCATGGTGGCATCATCAGCCATGGAGTTTGCTTTGAGATGTGCTCTTCCTTTATAAATCAGTGCTGCCTGCTGAAATGGCAGGTAGTTGGAGAACCACCCACTACACCTCCTGAGGCTGGACCATGCAGGACATGTTTGGAAGTGTTAATATGCACATTTATTTATGAAACTCTAGCTGCCATTGTAAGCACATCTTTTTGTGTGTGTTCATCTCTTTAGAATGCTATACATAAAGACAATAATTTTAAAAACAAAAGCAATTTAAAATTAATTAAAGAAGTTCTAATTAAAGTTAGTTTCTAAATTAAAGTTATTTCACTATGAAGACTATATGCCTAGCATCAGCTCACCAGCCCTGTTGGTATTTGTATGATTGGGTCTTCTTAATGAATTTGTGTTAATGTCCTGTTCCTTTTCCTTTTCCCCCATTATTCATTTTACATCCCCAGGACTTTTCTACTGAATGCTGTTTGAGACTTGCTCTGAAGCCATTATTCACTTTCTCATGAGCCTTTCACTCTTACAATACTTTTTTGAATGCTTCAGATATATTAAAGAACTTATCTCTACAATCATGTTGCATATGCCTTCTCTCCTCTATCACCTGAGGATTCCTCTTTGATCACAGATTATCTGTTTGATGCCAGGTATAAGAAAAAGACCCAGTAATCAGCCATGCCAGAGAGAGATTCTTCATATGGACCTGCAACGCATGTAGTCCTTCTCCTGGTTATACCTTAATTTAGCCTTATTTGCAAATGAAAAACCCAGCATTGACTCAGTAGTCAAATCACCTCTTAAGTCTTCTCCCTGATTTCCTTGGATAATTTCTTCTAATGCAAGGTTTGCTTTTCAGTGCTGGGTTACTTTTTGTGATTCTTCTGTTCAGTATCTTCAAAGGTTTTGCACCAGCGTTCTTGCCGTGCTGTTTACAGAGACAGTGGCAGCTTTTTACTTCTGCTTGGCCTTCCCCAGAGCCTGACATCTTGATCCAAAGAGGCCCTCCCTTCCCCAAATATCAGGGAAACAACTGACGATGGGGTAAAAGGAGGGAAATATTAGATAAACTTGGAAAGTACTTGCCCTGTATAGTGTACCATGAGCTGTTTAAGCATTGAATAACAAAAAAATAATAAAAAAAGCATAAAGATAACAAAGCAAATACAGGATAAAGAAGCTTCCTTAAGTGTCCTTTTCACTATTAGGGATGTGGTTGGAAATATTCCTTCTTTATTTCCATCTCAACTTGCTTGTGTTGGAAGTGATCCATTCTGGGTTGTATAGCACCAGCTGACTAACCCACAGCCAACTCCCAAATCAGTGATCAGAAACCACATCCAGCCAGCCTTATTGCCTGAGACTGCTTCTCTCCTGCACCTTTCCCACCAGTGACAGGGAATTGGCTGCGTGTCCTTGGACAGCAAACCTTATCCAAAACCCTGGCTGTTCTCCCCATTCCCTGTGTTGAACCACCTTCCCACCCCCACCACTTCTCCTGAGATGGAAGACGTTGCAGAAATAAGGTCATAACACAAACTCCATTATTTCATAAAGTAAGGTGCTTGAGAAGGCCGGAACATAAAGCACATAAGCAACTCCAGTGCTTATTATCAAAGGTGATGTTGGTGTCTGAGATGGAGACAAAAACAACTTGATCTTACATAGACATAAATTCTTTTCCTCCCTTAGGCTTTAATATAGATATACACTACAAGCAGTGCTTTCTGAAGTGCCTCCCATGTAAGCATCTGACAGTGGTGAGCACGAAACAGATGAAAGGTATGATAAGTCAGTGAACACATGCAGCTGAATATGATACACCATGTCAGCAAGATTTTAAATAGCAGGTATGAAGCAATTCTACAATATGTGCGTTTAGCCTCATGTTGTGCAGATGCCGGGTTTTTTCTTTTGGATGCACTATAGGTCTGTAGGAAGTGAGTTTCATTATCTTGGATCACAAGTTGACAATGGCTTGGTCTCTTTAGCTTGGTAATCATATGTGCGGCCAAGCAAAGAGAAAAAAAAATGCAAACCAAAGGTAGCTCAAAGATTTATTCATGGCTTAGAAACGTGTAGTAGGTCACATAGATAAGGAGATGTTTACTCAAGAGAAAAATAGAAAACAAACAAAATAGACCCTGAGAGCTGTGTGCTCTTGGCAGGGAAGCCACTGATGATTACCAAGTGCATGAGTCTCAGCACAAAATTATAGGCTGTGATTAAGGGGATGTGCTGCAGCATTTTGACACTTCCTGATTTTATGTTTTGACCATCTCAGTTCCACACAATTTGAAATGGAATCCTAGAAGCACGTGAGGCCAGAACATCTCAAAATACATGTGACTAGGGCTGTAATGAATGAAAAAGGTTCTTCCAGAGCCAAAGAATCTGTTTTCAACAGGATCCAAGGTATCAGGCCTTCAGACTATTATAAGATGGTGCAAAAATTTTACAGGTGTCCTGCAAAGATGTGTAATTGCATTATATTATCCAACCACTAGATGTCTGCATACTATAGAGCTTCAGGCAGGGTTTGTTCCTAAAAGTAAAAGGCAAGCAAAGAAAATTTGTATCTGCAGATGTCTCTATCTGTATTATAATTTGGCATCTGTTTTTTTCTGACCTATGCCCTTTGTCCAAGGAGGGATCTGTGGGCAGAGGTACTCTGCAAGAAAAATTATATGTGTGAAAATGACTGGTTTCTGTTAAAACTGGAAAGTAAACTATAGATTAAGCCACAAGTCAAGATCACATCTATTCAGATAAAATTAAAAAATACCAGAAATTAAATACAGCAGGGCCACCAGTGATTTTAGGAGCACTGTAAGTCCCAGTGCTGGTTTGACTCCAGCTCTTCAGGGAGTCCCTGCGTTTCTTGTTCCTTATCATTTGCAAAATAGAGCATGATCTGTTTGATTTCAGTGGAATCAGAGCTGTTAGGATAAGGTGTGAGCACTGTGAGCCCAGATAGTCCCCCAGGTTCTTGCTTTGTAGTAACAGTGTTAAAACAAGGACACATCTTTCCCGAACTGTAGGACAGCCCAGGCTAAGTGTGCTCTGCATGGGCAGATGTTTGCAGACTTATTTGACATAAACACTTTTCTCACAGGGTTTCCCCAAGGCATAGTGATCAGCAGCCCTTCCTAGGTGTTTGCTGTGATGAAATGCCTAGGATGGCATGGGAAAAAAATTCCTGTGCTTTCAGGGCCTTTGCTGCTGTCTGGAAAGCATGTACTGCTTGAGTTTAGATACCCAGCTTCAGAGATCCCTTTCATCTGAGTTCATGGGAGTAAGGGAAGACTGTGGAGTTCGGTGAAAATTATTGGTTTATACAAGGCAGTACCTGCAGTGTCTCAAGTGAGTACCACTACAGAGGCAGATTAACTGTGTCCTATAACCCTTGAATTTGAACTCTTCCTCCTCTCTCCAAAGATCTCTTCACACCTGTATCATGTTGCTTTTATTTGTTGCTCCAAAATACAACTTCCTCTGGCTTCTCCTGATCTGCTGCCTTCCCTTGCTGTTGTGAATTCTTTCCCAAACACATTTAGTAGTGGGTGGCTGCAGAGCACAGACATTTTTTGTGTGCTACTTGATATTACAGTATTTGCCCTTTCCCGAAAAGTTTTGAAAGTTCAAGACTTTCTATGCTTCTTTAAATCTCTTGGCTAGTTAATCAAGTAACAGTTCCTAAATTCAGTTTCTCATTAACAAAATTGAATCTGATATTTAGGAATCATTCTCATTTTAGAGTTGGTTACCATAATTTTGGTTAGTGTTACACCACAGTCACCTTGTTTTTAATTGCTAAAACACCACTTTCATTTGGGTTCATAAAAGCAAAAAAGGAAGGTCCAATAGGTGTTCTTCATTTAAAAACTGCAGAAGCTTTATTTCACTGTCCTTAATAGTGAGTGTCAAATCTGTGAAGCTTAGGGACAGATTGATGAGGAAATTTTTCTCTTTTTAAGAAGTGGAGGAACAAATGATAAAATGTCATTGCTACTTCTTTTGAATTAAAGCAAAATCCTGTTGCTGTTTATGGGAATGCTGAACTGTGCACTTCTTCACTGTAATTTTTTTTTTAAATAATTCAAAAATCCTCTGAAATTATTTTGTGATGATTACTTGTCTTGAAACAAATGTGTGCTCAGTCTTAAGGTCTCAAAAGTAAGAATTCAATGAAGTCCTTGGAAGATGGTTCTGCATTCCACCTGCAAGAAAAGGAAGTGCCCTTCTTGACATTTTTAGAACTTTTCTAAATTGCAATGAAGTTTTAATTAAGTAGAATACCTTAAATTACTGAGATTTTAAATTTCAATCAGTTTTGGTAATGTTTTTAGGGCTTTCATTATATTAGCTAAATTTCTCTTTTCATTGAGCCTCCAGGTATTGTATAGAACAACCTGCATTCCACATTTGTTTTGTTGTGTAATTGTTTTTACTTCTCAAAGAGAGAGAAAAGGAAAAGGAATGCTTTTTAAGAAACTATCTTAAATTGTCCTGTAAATGAAGAGAGTGATAATATGTGGTTACATTACCAGCTCTTAATAGGGGAGACTTTGTAATCTTGAATATGCACCTCCTCTTGCTAATTAGCCAGTTAAAAAAGAGCAATCTGGTATTTCTTTGGGAATATTTTCATTTAGAAAGAATTTGACCTGGGCATAGATGAGATTGATTTTATGTTTTTTAAATAATGCTTCTTTCCTACCAATTTCTAAGAAGGAAGAACCAATATATATTCAACACAATGATGAGACACCCCTCTTGCCCTCACTTTCCTTATGCCTGTCCCTCTCCCTAGCTGGTGGAAGAATGAGAGAGAAGAATCAAAACATGGTGTCTTTTCCAGCAAAAAATTTCAGCTGACATTTTAGCTGTAGTGGACATCTACATGCAGAGGGTAAGACTGTTGTCACCCAAATCAAAGCAGTTGCACCTGTAAGAGGAGAACATTTGGCTAGAGCAATTATGAATTAGAGTCAAGTCTAAATCTGCTCTCAGGGGCTTTTCAATTGCTAATTTAATGAGATCATGTGGGGTTTTATATCTCCTTGTCAGCCATTAGATTTTAATGACATCTTTTTCCTCTTCTCCAGACAGAGTCCTCCCATTTTCTTTGTACATTCTTCCTGTTTGTACCCAGCAGCACAGCCTTGCCTTCAGAGCTGTGGCAAAAATCCCCTCAAGTGTGTGTGTGCAAAATCCAGACTGCACCACCATAGTGACTGGGAATTGCTTATGATCAACCAATACTAAAGTGGAGAGGTTCACTCTATTAGGCTTGGTCTTTATAAAAGAGACCACAGAAATTCACCCAGTAATTCTTTCGTCAAGTCGGGAAGCTTGCATTGACCTTCTGCCTCATCTTGAGCTGCCTTTAATATCTGGCGCTATGTGTAACCATATTTGCACTACCTGCAGTGCTGTGCGTCATTTTCAAATCTTTTGTTTCACGTGATTTTTTAATTATTATTATTATTATTGTTTATTTTTTCCCATTTTAAGTCACGTCTCATTTTTCTTGCTCATCAGCTTTCCTCCAGCTTTTATACTTTTTACTTTCCTCCTAGATCCCTTCTGTCACATACCATTTCTGTCAACAGGCCTCACATGGGCTGTGCTTCCATAAGATCTGTGTGCTCCTGGATCAGCCTGTGGTTCAAATCCAATCTGAATGAGGTACAAGCATATTTCTGATGAATTAGCCAGAGTACAGTGGATATACATGGATATATGCCAGGCTTTATCCCAACTATGGGTAAACAGATGATGTGTATTCAGCATAAAATTAGAGTGGGCAGGATGAGCTAAAAAAGACAGATTGAAGTTGTACTAAGAATTCAAAATATTTGGAACAAATTTGAACTGACAGACTGAAATTGTTTTAGTGCTTTGTGTCATATGGCCACAGGGATTTTGATCTTGTAATAGGCATCTTAAAACAGGTTTGCCAACTTGTCTATTTACAGTCTCAGTAACACTAATGTCAGCAAAGTAATGAACTTCCTGCTATTAAGACCAGAAAGAGTCCTTTGGGTAATTTCACCTGATCCTTGAATGACCCTGGCAGTAAAATTTCCTTCATTAATCCACAATGTGTTCAATATCCTTCTGTCATCCTTTAATATCAAGGCCCCATGACAGAAAATATGTGAAGCATTCAAGAATACAATGTTGTTTGGACATTACAGTCAACACATCATCTGGGAAGCACCTGTCTGGGCTTTGTACATAGAGTCCCACTTTCACACAGAACCTTGGCAAACCTCTTAGCTTAGAAACAGCCATCCTCAGCCTGGGTCTTGGCACTCCCTGAGGAGTAAGGCACCAGCCATGGATAAGAGACAGCTGTGGCTGCTGGTTGCCACACTGGCTAGCACCACTGCCTGCTGCTTGCCAGCTGAAATCAGCAATTGGCCACTGGAGTCAGAGCATGCTTGAGAAGGGTTTACAGGCTTGGCACATCCAGGGCTTGTGCCTTAGACAGACACAGGATGGAGATGCAGTCTAAGAGAGGCTCGCTGGCCCCTACGGCTGCAAAAGGGAGCAACCTAAGGAAAAGCTGCTCCATCCCTACCAGAGGAAACCCAGTACTGAACTCTGAACTTTATGAGGTGAAAGTATTTCCTGTTCATTTGTGTACCTGCAGATCAGGTATACAATCAGGGGGCAGCTGAGTGAGAAGATAAGAAGGAAGACAGATGCACAAATTGATGGAAATTAATCCAGATTATTTCCTGACACTGAAATCAGGTGACAGGTCTCACATGAAGAGCCAGATAAGACCACTTCCAACAGGGACACAGGAATCTCTTTGTGGACTGAGAGTGACAAAGATCTTTTTACTTTTAAAAGTTTTTAATAAATAGATAATATAGGGGACTAAAGGCATATAAAAGAGTATATGCAATTTTTGGGAAAAATGTTTATCACTTTCTACTTACTTCATTGCATAAGATTCACTACATCTGATGGTAAAATGATTTGATTTGGTCAAAGTAATGCTTTTCTCCAAAAACCAATAAGTTTCCTCTTTTTTTCACTTCTGTTAGTCCTTCAGCTCCAGCTGCAGGACAAATGTGTCTGTTCTCTTTTTCTGACACAGAGATCTCCAGAGTTCATGTTTTTAATACAAAAAATATCTTTCTTTGATGTTTTTCAGGTGCTGGACAATCTGAAGGGATGGTCCAAATACTTCAAAGCTCTGCTAAGGATGTATCCCTACATAACACTTCAGCCAAGTCATCTCTGAGCAGTAGGAGAGGGTCTGGAAGCTATTTATTGCCTGCTTATTGTGTTTGTTGTATACCTGCACAAGTTTCCCTCTAGCCAGGGCTGTAGGGATATTCTAGTACTCAGAGTACCTAATAGTTTACCCTTCTAATAATGCAGCTTGAATAACTATAGAATGATAGAATGGCTTGGGTTGGAAGGGACCTAAAAGGTCATCTTGTTCTAACTCCCCTGCCATAACCAGCGACACCTTTCACCAGACCAGTGGCCTAACCAGCCTGGCTTTGAACATTTACAAGGATGGGACATCTACAAATTCCCTGGGCAACCTGTTCCAGGGCCTCACCACCCTTACAGTAAAGAATTTCTGCCTAATATCTGATCTAACCTACTCTCAGTTTAAAACCATTGTGGCTTGTCCTGTCACTAAATGCTCTTATAAATAGTCTCTCTCCATCTTTCTTGTAGGCTTCCTTCAGGTAATGGATGATGCAAATAGGTCATCCTGAAGTCTTCTCTTCAGGCTAAATAATTCCAACTCTCTCAGCTTTTCCACACAAGAGAGGTGCTCCATCCCTCTAATCATTTTTGATGGCCTCCTCTGGACTCACTCCAACAGGTCCTTTTCCTTCCTGTGCTGGGCGCCCCAGAGCTGGGAGCAGAACTCAAGGTGGGCTCTCACAAAGATGGAGTATAGAGACAGAATCACCTCACTTGACCTGCTGGCCATGCTGATTTTGATGCAGCCCAGGACACAACAGGCTTTGATATTTGTTCAAATACTTAAATTCTCAAATAAATAATTCAGTATTAGAGTTGCAGGCACTAAATATTGATTATTCACAGGAAGTTCCTACAAAATGGCATGCTTTTGCCTAGCCACGTAGTCAGTTTCTTCAAAAAGGGACTGATGGTATTGGTAGAAATGGATGGGCCTCAAGGGTACCTGCAGTGAAATCCCATCTGCCTTGGGAGACAAAGGCAGAGCCAGCCAGTGGCCCTGACAGAGGTTTGAAGTTTCACTGCTGGATCCAGGTGCTCAGGTCTTGAGCTGGAAGGACTTAATGAAACTGCTTGGTCCCTCCTGGGTCACTGAAGGAGAAATGTAAAGGGGTAGCCAAAATAACCATTTATCCTCCCTTCTCTGTGCCCTGCTTGGGTGAAGTTTAACGAGGCACTTTGAGGCGAGCTTGGCAGGAGCACACGCTCCCAGAGGAGTGCTCCCCTGGCTGTACATGAGCCTGGTGCTGCTGTTAAAACACAGGCATGTTGAGCTGCGGTGTCTTGTCCTATCCCAGCACTGAGGCAAGTGTGGCTGATGGGTACAGGTATAACTTGCCTTACAGACCTTCCCACGTGAGCCTTCCCCATTTCCTTGGGGAGCTTTTCCTCCGGGCTAGCTGCGCTCAGCTGCAGTGACTGTGTCCCCCTGCCTTGTTCCCATCCCTCATGGGTTCTCCAGGCTATGCCAGTGCAGCAGGGCACCATGAGGGCTGGGGGCTCCCTGGGGTGGCAGGGCTGGGCCTGGCAGGTGCTCCTGTCCCACCACTACATACAGGAACACCCAGGGACAACAGGGCACACTGGCCCGTATCAGGCACCCCCCTGGGGAGGGACAGCCCTGGAAGTGCCCTCAGGCAGTGACAGAGAAATTTGTTCTGTGTCTAACAGCCTTTTACCTGCCTTAAAGCTGTGTTTGCATCTGTCAATAGTCCTGTCCTCTGAAAAGAGCCTGGTGCCCATCTCCACTATTTTCTGCACCAGAAATTTTTTCTTAATTCTGTTGTGTTTGTCATCTCTGTAGTGCAGAGAAGCCACCATCCCACCTGAGGACTGTGATGTAGGTGACCACCAGATGCTACTCATCCCAGCTGGTATCACCTCCTGGTGATTCCTGATGTCCTTCTTTCCTGACCTCTGTGCCTCCATCACAGGGCTTACCTCAGCAGACAGAACCTTGACATTGGCACTGCAAACTCTGCTGAATCTCAAAATCGGCACAACTTTCATCAACAAGTTTTGGTACTAAAGCAGCTGATTAAACAGTAACTAATCCCTCTTTGTTGCTGGAGGGAAAAGTAGAACAGTAAAACCTCTTGCATGTTGCCCACCTCCTGAAGTTAAAAGGGTAAAAAGGAAGAAAATCAAATAACTGTGCTTTGGATAAAACCGAAAACCTCCTGATCAGAAAAGGAGCTATTTACACATGCTCCTCAAATGACTATGTGCTAGCCAATTTTAAACTAATATAATTTCACACCTATTTCACAGCTGTTTCTTCATTCCTTGTGTACGTTATTAATCCATAAGTGACATCAAGCAGCTCACTGTCTTCTAGTGGTAAGGAAGAGTTTTGCCTGAGCGGTCTGGGAAGAAGAAGCAGAGAGAGGGGTGAGGGTTCTGGTTCTCAAAGGCCAGGTTCTCTCCTCTTCTACTCAGTCAGGTTCATCCACCCTAGTGGAAATTTCTTCAAAAGTCCTGTATTAAATACAGAGATTCACCTGTACCTTCTTCCGTGGAATGGGGTTTTATGACCTGGTCTGAGTGCCAGTCCTTCTAAAGGGCGGCTGCACTTTCCTCAGGCATGAGAAAAAACCCACAACCAGCCTCTTCCACAGTTTTGCTTCTGCTCCATAAAAACAACAGTTTGAGGTGGCAGAATGGCATAGAGGGTTGAAAAAGATGTTTGTGCCACAAGCCCTCTGAACTCTTGTGGTGAACAGCTCTGTGACCCCATCCTGGGGCACCCCTTCCTGAGATGAAGGTGTTCTGCTCTCCAGCAGCTCCTCTTGAGCACGCTTGCCTGCTAGGTTTCCTCTGCCTAAACAGGGAAAAGGCAGCTCTAATACACAAAGGCAGAAACTGGAGTCAGTTTTTTTTGCACACCCGACTGATGTTTCCATGTGTTGCCACCAGAGGATGTACCAAGCACATTTTTTGCTGTATCAACACATAAACACACAAACAGATTGAAATAGCCAGATTTACCAGCAGAGGTAGCATAACTTCTGTATCAACACAGGAAATATCTGTGTAAACAACAGTTCTTGAAAAAGAGAACAGAGAGAGAGAGGTATGGAAGTTACACACTGTATTTTCTGATGCATTTATCCCAGCTCTGTAGTATTTAACATATTAAATGGTAAATGCATTTCTGATTTCTCTAATGTATTTCTAATACCAACAATGCCTAGCCTAGGCCACTTCCAGTATTTAAAGCAGTTTCTATCAAAGACAGCAGCCATTTTGATGTTTGAATATTTTTCATTGCTGTAATTCATCTTCTAGATCTGGGGTAGTCGGCAATTTAGACACCAGGCAGAATAGAGTGTTCAAAGAGACAATGGCTACTGGAGTGAGGCACTGACTCAAAAGCCATTTGAAAAATGGTTGATATAAAAATGAATGGTAAGAGTATCAACTGTAGATAATGAGACAGCATTTAAAACTGGTGTTTTAGGAAAAGATCTGTTATCTTCTCAAAGGCAATCGTCAAAGGTTTCTTAGTGGTGACACTCTGTGTCAACAAGAAGGTATGTGCTTTTAACTGAAAATAACCAAGCTGATCTCACCCTGGCATTTTCCTGCTTATTACACACACTGAAGACATCGAGGAAGCCACAGGTTTACTTCAAAATGTACGTTCTAAAAGTGTATAATGCTGTGAAACATTCAGGAATACTCACCCTGCATTAATTGGTTTTAGACTTCATTAATGGTCTGATTCTGACCATTCAGTGTCTGGTTCAGTGACAAAACACCCCACTTAGTGGAAGAGAATCAAGCCTTGAAAAATATATTTTAAATTTTTTTCTCATCACATTCTGAAATAAAGATAACTCTTTACAGCAGTTCTATCTTTCGTGGATAAACTGAGTTATGTAGTCCTGCTTCCATCCTGGAACCAACTCATTTATGTCTCTGTGTTTGTTTAGGCACCAAGTCTCAACAAATAACTCAGGAGTTATTAACTTTCTAAAACAACCTGTTTATTCAGCCCATGACCCCTCTGAATTATGATAAACAAACATGAAAACAGATGGATTAAGGAAAGATTCACTGCTCTCTGTTGAAGTCTTCTGAGAAGAATTATTCTGGGTACACGGTAAATTACAGTTATTGTTTATTTGAATGGGCTTGTCAGTATAAAAATTAGCAGAATAATTTCCCTTCAGTTACAGTGTTTACAACATCTGCAATTGCTGTAGTAGAGAGCAGTGGATGAACAGATTCATCTTCCATATTGTAAATACAATCATGTTCTTTCAGCTGTCAGTGTACTAGGGTTCGTTTTTTCACCAATCATCCACTTTTTCAGTTATTGGTACTATCACTAGTCACTTAATCCTGTCCATTTGAACTCTGCTTGCAAGTTCTGGGAAGCTTGAATGTTGCAGTGAATTTGTTTATCGCTAATCCAATTATAAGACAAGCACTTTGTACTTCTTCCTAATGGAAAACAAGAAAATTCTGAGGACTTTTTCATACTCTTGTATTCTCATGGCCAGTGTTGAGTATCTGTCCATGATTGCTGGAGTCCCTGGCAGATCTGGAACACATCAGGTGCCTGATCACTTCTTCTGAAAGTGGGAAGTTATTTCTCCCCCATCTCTGTGAAAGCAAACAGGGAATTTGTAGCCCTTGGTAGCCCAAGACCCTGCACTTTGGCCCATGCAGTGCACAAGCCATCATCTAAATCTTCTCACAGTACTTTCTTTGAGATCCCTTGCTCTAAGAAGTTAGGATATAACATCCCTACTCTTGACTGCCTTTGAGTTTTCTGTTTCCTTTATTTCAGTAGCACAGAAGGAAATCAAACACATCACAGAAATCTTATATGCAACCGAGCAAACAAAACCCAATCAACATCTAAGGCATAGAGGAAGAGAACAGTTCAAATAATAGTGTATTTTTTGTTAGAGCCTGACTGACTGGCTCCTCAGAGCCCATTCACTCCCTGTGTACAGCACGCAGGTGTAGGAGGGCAAGAATCCTCTGGATACAGGATCCTCTGAACCCAGCTGTACCCCAAGCAAGTGATTACAGCTAGAAAAACCAGGTAAACAGACACCAGAGGCTCCACAGGGCAGACAGGGGAAGAAGTTGCTTTTGAGAGCCCTTTTTATGAAGAGACTGGAGAGTCAGGCACAGCTGGTCTAGTCAAGCCATTCCTTGTGATGGAGTCATTGCTGCTTGCTGCTATCAGAGACCCAGCTGTGCAATCCCACACCTCCGGAGTCTGCACCTGAGCCTCAAAGAAGCACAACCTCCAGAGGAGCCTTCAAGCAGGGCTCAGGATTCCTGCAGCTCCCTCATCTCTCCTGCTGAACTGTCCCTACACCCAAAACAAGATCCAATTCCCTGTCCTCTGGAGCACCTGGCACACGCTGCCTTTTGCCCTTTTGTTTTTAGCATGGTGTCTGTCATGAGATGTGGTCACTTGTGCAACTGAAGAACAGGCAAACTTCACAAGGTGTGACAGGTAGGATGAGACAATGCCTGAGAAACTCCATCACTCAGTGAATAGTGCCAGACAGAGCTGGATAGAGCAGCCTTTCATCCTGGCAACACTCTTAGCTCTGGTGTTAGCACACATGCTCCTAAAACTGATTTTTTTCCCAACTGTAATGTCAGAAATCTAAAAAGCATTTTTGATTAGCTTGTTGTGGGAGATTTCAGCTGTACTTCACATGGTCATCTTTGTAGTGGACACATCTGGAGCCAGTTTCTGGTGTGTAACTTCATCCAAAACCTCACTGTAGTTGCTAGAGATTCTGAGACTTCTCAGATGGGTGGCTGACAGGAAGCTGCCTGGTTACATGAGTTTTAACACATCTTTCAGCTAACTCTGAGGCCCAAATTCAGCATCTGCTAGAACACACAAGGACGTCATGTGGATTTATGATATTTGCTTGAGGATTCTGGAGCCGTAAGCCAACGAATGAGCTACATTGAGATAAATACAGTATTTCTCGTCTGTCAAAGGCAATTCTGTCCTGATAATTTTCAATGCATTATTTAATTGAAAGCAGTTCCAATTTTGCTCAACCTAGCAATTTGAAAGTTTAAAAGATAAGGTACATTTCTTTGTTTGACTATACTGTCAAATGCATTTGAAAATAAAATGCTCAATCACGATAATGTTAAGACTGCTCTTTATGTTTGTGGGTTTAAAATGTTAAACCTAATAATACTCCTTTTTTGAAACTGGGCCAATGCTACTTCACTTCAAGTCAATGGGAATTTTGCCAATAACTTAAATGAAAGCAAAGTTGGGGCCTATATATTAGCTTCAGGCTTTAGGACTCCACAGGAGCTCAGTACTTCCACTTTCTGAAAATTAGATATTTCCAACTGCACTGATCTCTCTTACTGTAATTTGCTGCCACAACTTCAAAAATGCATTCAAGCCAACACTGACAAAGAGGGAAATATATTATTATATTGCTGCCAGATTCTAAAGCTTTAAAGCAACAATACACTCTTGCTTTTTTTTTTTCTTCCTTCTACCCCCACCCCCTTCCCTAAACATTTGCGTTTCTCAAAGACATGAGACTCAGCTCAAATCCTGCAGGCAAATACACACAAGGAGAATTGTGAAGCACAGGTAACATCTGCACGTTTTCAACAAGCCTGTGCACAGCCTGGGAGCCCACCTACACACAGTGACTGAATAGCTATAGCTGCTATAGAGACTCCAAAGCTTTTTTGAAGACCATTGTGTTTTAAAAGACTATTAAAAATATTGATGTGTTTTTCTGCTACTCATCTGTCTTGTTTTGTCACAATGGCTTGAAAGGAAGGTTAAGAAAAGTTTAAACATTTTGTGGCCAATTCTGACCAAATTGATTAAATAAGCTCTTTTTCAGTTACTATGAAATCCTAATAAACTCAGTAGGCAGATGAAAGATGGACCAGATAGTTTAACCTGAGGTGGAGAATGAATAGTTCTTTCAGTAATCAGTCTTTAGAATGAGAACTTAGAAACAGAAACTTGATATATCTCACAGAAAATAGTTTCTGCATTTGGACCAGTACTCTATGAACCCCAAGTTATTGCAACCAATGCTCTAATTATGGCCTGAGAATGAAAGTAAACATGAAGGAAAGAAAGAAAGATACAGGACCAAACTCTTTACCCTACTTACACATCAAATTTGAGATATCAGTCTCCCCATACACCAAATTAATCACCCAGTTTTGGAGAGGCTTCCTTCCTCCCCTCTTTTGGTGATCAGATAGCTCAGAGATGAGCACTGCATTGTGCTACAAATTGTGAGCTACAAATCAGGTGACTCAGTGAAGCAGAGTCTCTATCTCTGCTTGCCTGATTTCCTAGAACCAGCACACCTTCCAGGCTCAAGCTGTGGGTTTATCTGCAAAGGCATTAAGAAAAAGTGTGAATACACTTCTGAAATCATAGAACCATGGAATGAGTTAGTTGAAAGGGACCTTTAAAATTCAACTAGGTAGACACAAAAATATTATAAAAATATCATATTTTACACAAAATTTCTTGTTTATTTTAGCACAGAGGAATACTAAGAGTCATGTTCTGATTGCTGTGACTTACCAGAAGCCATGGTCTGTCTTCCTCTGCCCAGCAACTTTGAGGAACTAGTCTATTCACCCCTTGAAAAAAAATCCCAGTATTTTACAAGTAACTTAATAGCTCTGCATGCTTTGCAGGTAAACACACANGAAAGGAAGGTTAAGAAAAGTTTAAACATTTTGTGGCCAATTCTGACCAAATTGATTAAATAAGCTCTTTTTCAGTTACTATGAAATCCTAATAAACTCAGTAGGCAGATGAAAGATGGACCAGATAGTTTAACCTGAGGTGGAGAATGAATAGTTCTTTCAGTAATCAGTCTTTAGAATGAGAACTTAGAAACAGAAACTTGATATATCTCACAGAAAATAGTTTCTGCATTTGGACCAGTACTCTATGAACCCCAAGTTATTGCAACCAATGCTCTAATTATGGCCTGAGAATGAAAGTAAACATGAAGGAAAGAAAGAAAGATACAGGACCAAACTCTTTACCCTACTTACACATCAAATTTGAGATATCAGTCTCCCCATACACCAAATTAATCACCCAGTTTTGGAGAGGCTTCCTTCCTCCCCTCTTTTGGTGATCAGATAGCTCAGAGATGAGCACTGCATTGTGCTACAAATTGTGAGCTACAAATCAGGTGACTCAGTGAAGCAGAGTCTCTATCTCTGCTTGCCTGATTTCCTAGAACCAGCACACCTTCCAGGCTCAAGCTGTGGGTTTATCTGCAAAGGCATTAAGAAAAAGTGTGAATACACTTCTGAAATCATAGAACCATGGAATGAGTTAGTTGAAAGGGACCTTTAAAATTCAACTAGGTAGACACAAAAATATTATAAAAATATCATATTTTACACAAAATTTCTTGTTTATTTTAGCACAGAGGAATACTAAGAGTCATGTTCTGATTGCTGTGACTTACCAGAAGCCATGGTCTGTCTTCCTCTGCCCAGCAACTTTGAGGAACTAGTCTATTCACCCCTTGAAAAAAAATCCCAGTATTTTACAAGTAACTTAATAGCTCTGCATGCTTTGCAGGTAAACACACAGAATTCATCCTCTCCTTCCCTCTACTGATATCACAGTTAGTGGGTCCTGATTTAGAGACTCAGAATATCTACAAGACCCAACAGACTCTGAGCACTTTTGAACAGCAATGCTTCCTGAAAACCAAAATGTCTGCGTGAGATTTTTCCCCAGCAGGATGTTCATTTGCAAGTTCAACTTGAAGCATATTAAAAGTGTGTTATTATGTCTTTCCATGAATTATACGTATGTGGTAATCATTCCTTCCTACTCTGGATGGATAATGACAGATTTGTTTTATTTATCTGAGAAAGATGGAGTTTGGGGTACAATGTAGTGGTTAAATAATTGCCAAGTCACCATGAAGATGTTACTCCATCTAATGTGCACAATCACACATTCAGTCAACTGATGATACAAGCCAAGCAGAACTAATCAAAACATTGAAGGTGGATGCTTGCTGCCAGCATCTCTCCCGCATTTACCAGACAAGCTATTTAGAAACCTAGAATGTGAGCTACTTAACTGTAGTGAATTGAGTTTTGAAAGTAAAATGTAGCTAAAATTAAATAAAAATGTTCACTTAGAAGAGCTGGAGAGTTGCAGGCTGGCTACAGATTAGATTTTCAGTACTCATATCATTCACCAGTGATGATATCTTCACTTTTAGGCTTTCACTGACCTTCTGAAACCATATATCCATTGTTTCATAGAAATGGATGTTATCACTAGATTTCCCAAAATCTTGGGAAACACAGCAGAAAATTAGCCCCCAGAGATCATCTTTACACCTCTTCAAAAGGATCAGCTGTTCTAAACCTTTCCTAAGGGAAGTTTATGCAGCCTGTTATTTGTCTAATATTGTAGCCCAAGACCCTCTGAGCTGATGCAGATCTCATCTGCCGATTTCTCCCAGCCGGCACTGGGGCTCATCCTGTCAGGATCCTGATCTAGGATTTCAAGTATACAAACATAAATGTTTTTTTTCTATGTGTTCTATCATGACAAAAAAAAAAAAAGAAAAAAGAAAAAAGAAAAAAAGAAAAAAGAAAAAAAAGAAAAAAAAAAGAAAGAAAGAAAGAAAAAAAGTAAAGTTAACAGAAATCAATTAGTGAAACTCACCAAATTAGATGGAGGATTATCAAGCTTAGTTAGATCTATTGACCTATTTTGCTTTTAGTGACTATCTGTTGCCCTTTCATTTTGAGCAGCAATCTACAGATCCCTTGGTTTGTTGCCACCAGGTGTCAACCACGCTGCCTGATCACTTCTCCCTCCTCAGCAGGGGCAGAAAAAGTCCATAGAGTGACATAAGGAGAGGGAGATCACTCCTCATTTACTGTCTTGGGCAAAACATACTTTGCAAAATGTTTTGATTTATTAGCAACTAATAATAGAGCAGGATAAAGCCAAAACTAAGCCCACCTTTCACCTGTGCCCCCCTTCTTCCCAGTCTCAACTTCACACACAATTCCTCTGCCTCTTTCTGCTCCTTTGAGTGACACTGGAGGACTGAGAATGGGGGTTGCCATCAGTTCAAAAATCATCTTCTTTGCTGCTCCTTCTTTCTCATACCCTTCCCCTCCAACATGGGGCCCCTTCCATGGGATAGAGTCTGCTGTCCTTCAAGAATCATTCCAGAATGAGTCCTTTCCACTGGGTAAGATCTTTCAGTAATGGACTGCGCTAGAGTGTCATGTCATAAAAATGGGGTATAAATAAACATTGTGCAAGACATAATGTGATTACTAAAAGACATGGATTCTGAAATATCCATGAAAATATCAAAGTGGTAATATTCATGAAAATATGGAAATACTCTATACCAAACCCGTTTGGTATCTTAAAATATGAGTAGCAGAAAAGAGGGTTTTAAAATTGTATGTGTACATCATGCACACTAAAATCACTGTTTTAAAATTGAATATTATGTGCTTATGTGTTTCATTGTAATAAATGGACTCAGAACCACTATCTACTAGATTTAGTTTTAGAATTTTCTAATTTCTGAGTGCTTGAATTGGAATTTAATATTCTGTTGTCTTATTTTTAATCCAGAAATATCTATTTCTAGTAACAGCCAATGTTTAAGTATGTCTTTAATGCTAAGGGTTAGAAAAAGAGCTTTATCTATTTGAAAAAAAATTGTCAAGAAAAATGGCTGTGTAATGGATATACAGCAATATTCCAATATTACCACATAAGTAGGCTTCAAAAAGCTGCTAACAATTTGTGTATAAATCTTGCCATTTGGTTTCATTATTTGTTTGTTTTTTATTTATATTCCTCAGTGGGCTTATAGATGTTCTTTAGTGTGTACTTTCATCAGCTATCTTTCTTCCTAACCTGTAAAAGCTCATTTCGATTCTCCAAGACAAAGCATCTTCATCTGATATCAGCCTTCTCATATCAGTAATTCTATTTCCTTCTGTGAAGGGTCTGATGATCTGGCTGCCTGGTAGTTACCACGATTATCTGACACACACTGTATCTGTACTGCTACCTCATTGCTTCCCACCATTAAACTGGAGGGGAAAGTGATGTCAGGAGACAAGAGGATGAGAGAATTATTTTACATTAATAAAGCCCACAGCCATGACTGACTGATAAGGAACTAAGTGGTGATCGTGGAAGTACAGCTTCACTCTCCTGATGGATGGAAAAGCGAAGGTATGTCTGAAAGTCATCACAGGACTGCAATGGGTCCTAATCAGGCATATCAGTACCTGATAAGTGAATGGCTTAGTGAAATGCTGAGTGAGGAATCTAAACTGTCAACATGTGCCTTGTTAATTTCACTGCATGGTGACAAGCGGTGCAGAAAGACCAGCACTGAAGACCCTGTTTATCTCTCCAGTTACGATGTTGCTGTCTCCTTAACAGAGACTGAGCTGAAAATAATGATCAGAACTACATTTAAAACAAAAATGAATAAGCCAAACATTGGCCACATCAGAGGAAGAAGTGCAGGATCCTACAGGTTTCTGACAGGCAAGAGGAGACTTCTTGGATAACTGCT
Organism: Chaetops frenatus; assembly: GCA_013400775.1. Lineage (NCBI taxonomy): Eukaryota > Metazoa > Chordata > Aves > Passeriformes > Picathartidae > Chaetops > Chaetops frenatus. The sequence goes on along the minus strand of VZTR01000476.1, from coordinate 138,101 downwards.
GCAAGGACAGACGTGTACCCTTTTTGTTTCACACCATCTACAGCAAGATTTTATAAGAACAGGAAGCTGCTTGATGAGAAAATATTAGTGGTTTTTTTTTTTTCCTTCATATTACAGCCAGAATTAAGCTTCACAAAATAGAAATTTTGATCACACTGTCTTGTGTCTGTGACTGGGGTTTTGGCATTCACACGGTCTGACCCTCAGCTGGGAATACCAAGACTGTTTTCAGACTTGTGGGCAAGTGTGTGAATCTAGACTGTGTCCTAAATTCAACTGACTCAGCAAAGATGAAGACAAGCACATATAGACTACCAGCAAACAATTCTCTGCTTAGGTCCCCAAGCTAGAGACCCACATGCATGTGTACCCTGCTGACTTCTGCCAGATACATCCACTGACGTGAATCTACCAATACTCCTGCTTTTACTCACATTTAAAAGTTAAGTAATTTTGGCTGCATGAGTGAGCCAAAAATTTCTTCTTGTGGTATGTCACTTTTCAGTAGCTTAAATTTCTAACAAGAGTTTAAAGCAATACCCACAGTACTTTCAGATCTATTCCCCTGCAGACTTACCTTTATGTTTACCATCTACTCAATTAATTTATGTTTCTTTAGAGATAGTACTGGGTATTGTATTACTTAAAGGATGTCCTGTAATGAATACTAAACTGGTAATTTGGGCTCTGTCTGCTGAGTCTTGGTGAGAGCAGACAAATTTTCACCAGGAAAGAACAGGAAATAATGAGGAAGTATTTACCTAAGAATAATATCTAAAATGTAGAAGTTTTTAGGTCAGAAAAGCAAAGAAAGAATCCAAAATACATTGTCACAATAAATCTAGCATTCTCATCTGTTCCTGGTTTAGCATTTTCACTTGACAGATTAACAGAGATGTGTAGCATATGGATTGATGTGCTATGAATTACTGTGTGTGGTATTCGGGCCTAAACTACATAACTCTTTTTAAATTATCTACAATGGAAAATGGTGAGTAAATTTTTCCTACTTGGATCAATGCTAGTATTAGTGATGGGAAAATCAATTTAAGAATCAGCTAAATCCTGAAGTTCCTTGTAATTTCTAACTATATGGCTAATTTTATTAAATATTCTGTTTTCTCAGTTCTGGTGTTCCTGATTACAGCTCACTCCAAAACAAACAAACAAACAAACAAGACCTCCAACCCACCTCCCCNCCCAACCCCCCCCCCAAAGAAACCAAACCCCAACGCCCCACTGAACACCCCCCAAAAAGCCCCAAAAGCTGCAGAAACCATCCCTCAGTCCCCCCAGTCCTTCAAGGAAAACTTTTCACATACTGTTTATGGCTAAAACTGCAATGAAACATATTTCAATTAGACACAGATGCATACTGACAACACTATGATGACAGATCAATTGCCATAATACATTCGACACAGAATGCACTTGTGGATTTCGGACATGTTTTTTTCTTTAATGACCCTACTGAGAGATTCCATAATTTTTAGCAATGCTTAACCGAGACCCTGAATAGATTTACTGGTGATTTTAGACACAGTGAGTAAAATCCAGGCCTTGTGAAGTAAATACAAATTTTACTGTGTAGGTAGTGGGTCCAATCTCTGCATATTCAACTTACTGGATGTCTGCTGAAAATACAGAAGCAAGGAAAGTGTCCAGGAGGTTCCTGGAATGTATAGAGGAAAAGTTCTTGATACAGCTCTTGAGGCAGTTGTTGAGGAAAGGTACTCACTGGACCTGCTTTTTGTCAATAGAGAAGGATTTTTGGGTGATGTGATTGTTGGAGGCCAACATGGCACAGGGATCATGACTTTATAGAGTTCTTGCTTCTTGGAGAAGTAAGAAGAAGGGTCAGCAGAACAGTCACCTTGGACTTCCAGCGTTTGGACTGTTTAGGGGACTGATTAAGAGAGTTTCTTGGGAGGCAGTCATGAAGGGCAAAGAAGTCTATGAAGGCTGGGCATTTTCCAAGAAGGAAATCCTAAAGATGAAGGGATATGCTGTCTCCATATGCCAAAAGACAAGGTGGAAGGGAAGAAGAAATCCTGGCTAAACAGATATGTCTAGAATTCAGAGTGAAAAAGAGAGTTTATGATATTTGGAAGCAGGAGGAGACAACTCAGGTTGTGAAGTTATGCAGGTACATTAGAAGGTCCAGAGCCCAGCTAGAACTTAATCTGGATAGGATAGTGCTGCAAAAGACACTAAAAGATGTTCCTATAAATACCTCTGCAACAAAGGGAGGGCTGAGGGGATTCTGCATTATTTTTTGGATGTGGGGAGAAAATATAATGACAAAGGATTAGGAAAAGGCTGAGATACTTTATGGTTTCTTTGCCTCAGTCTTTAATAATACCAGCAATAAGACCAGTTAATATGACCAGTTTTTTTCTGCTTGCCCAGCCCCCTGAGCTAGACAACAGGGATGGGGAGCAGAATGAAGCCCTCATAATCCAAGGGGAAATGGTCAGTGACTTGCTGCAACACTTAAGGCACCCACAAGGCTACATCGGAATGAATGGGATTCAGCCAAGGGTACTGAGGGAGCTGGTGTCTCACTGAGCCACTTTCCATCATTTACTAACAGTCTTGGTTAACCAGGGAGGTCTCAGGAGACAGAAGGTTATAAAATGTGACACCTGTCTGCAAGAAGTGCAGATGGAGTACCCAGGGAACTACAGGCCGGTCAGCCTGACCTGGTGCTTGAGGTCAGGAATGATGGAATAGAAAATCTTGAGGGCCATCCCACAGCATGTGCAGAAAAACCAGAGGATCAGGCCCAGAAAACCTGGTTTAGGAAAGTCTGGTCCTGTTTGACCAACCTTTTATGACAGTACAAGTGGATCCATCCTTCTAGTGGATGAGGGAAAGCCTGGATGTTGTCAACCTGGACTATTGTCAAGCCTTTTGCACCGACTCTCACAGCATTTTCCTGGAGAAACTGGCTGACCATGGCTTGGACAGGTGTTATCTCCACTGGGTAAAAATCTGGCTGGATGGCAAAAATCAGGCCCAGGGAGTGGTGGTGAATGGAGTGGAATCCAGTTGGGAGCTGGTCACAACTGGTGCTCGCCAGGGCTCAGTACTGGGGCCAGTGCTGTTTAATGTCTTTACTAATGATCTAGACAAGGGGACTGAGTGTACCTGCAGTCAGTTTGCAGGAAACACAAATTTGGGTGGGAGGGTTGATCTGCTGGAGTGCAGGAAGGCTCTGCAGAGTGATCTGGGTAGACTGGATAGATGGGCCAAGGCCAGTTGTATGAGATTCAGCAAGGCCAAGTGCTACAGACTGGGGGCAGAGTGGCTGGGAAGCTGCCCAGGGGGAAAGGACCTGCTGGGGCTGGGCCACAGCTGGGGGGACACG
>VZTR01000476.1:104775-133922 GCA_013400775.1 Chaetops frenatus | reverse complement strand
AATAACAATAATAACAATAACAATAATAGCTGTGAAAAAATAAAAGCCCTCCCATGTACATCAGTGGAGTTTTTTAACCCAATAAAATAACAATGAAATGTTATTATATTGAAACATACTGTGTTTTAAAACCTGTTAAAATATCAGGGCAGATCTAAGGGTGTGTGTTGCTGGACCATATAATTTTTTACATGGTAAATGCATGTTGGCCTATTATAACACATGGGGTCTATAAAACTTCATTCATGTGTGGCTTCTCTCTATTGAGAAAATGCATGTAGACTGCTCCTACAAAACCTTAGATACATTAGTATCTCTATCCACATTAAGGTGAGTCTGTTACATGAATGAACATTGCATAAATATTGAAAAAAGCATATATGGTTAGTTTCACAGTATAATAATCCTGGAATTTTCATTAGGTACTTTCTCATGAACACTTAACTTAAGATGTTACTTTAAGTAACATCTGCTTCTTAGGCATATCTTTCTGAAAAAAAAATGTTTTTAGAGTATACAATGATAACAAAAAGGATTAACTCAAGTCATCACTGGTTATTTGAAGTGCTTCTTGAAGTGCAGTACTACATGCCAATATTGTGTTCACCTATCGTATCTGAAGTGTGCTAGAAACTTTGGAAATCACATTGCCTCAACTGTACAAAGCATTTACTCTTCCTTCCTGTGAAACAAATAACTCAAGTTGCTTGTTTAATCATGTGTTTCTTCTTTAAGGAAGCGAAATGGAAGGGAAATTTGGTATTTTTCTTACCACTGCTGATACTTGCCTTCTATAAAAACATTGCCTGGCTTTCTACAAATTCTTTTCACAGGCTTCATTGCTCTTCTCTGGATAGACATGTTGCCCATTTCTGACAACAACAGATGCAGTGCTTTCAGACTCTACAGAAAGTAATGGTGCCTGACATTTCTAGGGTGAAAGTCTCTCCATGCTTTTAGTGCTAATGGAAACAGACTTTTATTCTTCTTGAAAATCCTAAGCCAGAATGTAAATGGCTATGTACTAAACAGAACAGATTCTTTTTTAATCACAGAAAATAAAGAAACCCTCTTATTGTAAAGTTATAGAAGTTTTGAAACAACTGAACACTTTCTATCTAGAGCTTGTTTTCTTTAGTATCTATTAGATAACATTTGTACTGAACATCTACCAATATTTATACTTTATACATAAAAGAATTTGACAGCAGTTTGCGTGACATCAGTGGCAACTGTTTACAAATGAGAATAAACCTCAGCAAGATTGGCTATAGAGGTTCACAGAACCATCTCAAGTTAGGATGGTGTGTTCAGATGGTTTATACTAACTGAAAATCTCAGTTGCTTTGAATTAATCCTATAGCAGTTCTGAAGTAGATTCTCTACTTAGCGAAAGAGGCTTGATAAATAACATTTTGTTTCTTTTCATAGGAGCTAAGGATCCAGTGTAAAGAATTCTCTATGGTCTGAAACAAGAAGAGAAATTTGAAAATATTTTAGAGGATAATTGAAGGGCAGGGAGTTTTCATAATGAGTAGTTACTCATTATGAAAACTCCCTGCCCTTCAATTATCCTCTAAAATATTTTCAAATTTTCCTAACAAGCTTAGCATCTGGGAGATGATATCTCATGATTAATTAGTACTGAATAGTGATCCTTGGATATAATCTAATTCCTGTAATAATATAGTTTTGGTGTGTAGCATAGCTTCTTTTGAGTTCTTGCTTCAGGCTTGAAAATCTATGATATTCTGTGTTTGAATATCATCATTTTTACATCAGACTGAAAGAGGTTGCTGAGAGAGTGCAACTCGTGGTACTAGAGCCTTAACACTCCAACACACACATCCATTCTGATGCATCTGTGTAACGTATGTGCAACTGAATGTGATAGGATTCACTCATTCCTGGTGTTAACTGAATACTTCACACTTGTTCAGACAGTGGCTTAAGTCCTTGAAAGTCATCGATGGTCAAAATTTCAAGCTGACCATAAAGTCCCAAGTTTGCAGAGGTACTAGATTTTGCATGATGCTCTCAGCATTATGGCACTGAGCTTTTGCCCATAGTTGTCAGCTTTGTCATACTGGCTTTTGGAAAAAAGTAGTTCTCCCCAGGCACAAGAAACTTTTAATGTTATGAAGAAACCAGGCCAATTTCAAGAAGTTTTACAAATAAAATGTTTTAAGTTCCTTAGTTCACTGAAATATTTTAATCTGGGCAAAGCAATCTGAAACAATTATCAATGGGGTTGGAAGACATAAAATCTAATTGAAACAGCCCCATGAAACATATTAATTTACAAAAGCTGCATGATCCATCAGAAGACTGTTCTGATGAAAAAAAATCTGTGCAGGTCTCTTTGAAACTTTACTTCAGGTAATATACAAGATATTTCCTTCCAGCTTTTGGCCTCTTAAGAAGCCATATATTGATGTGTTAAATCAGAATGCCGCTGATATCAGGGCCATAGTTTGGAAATTGTTCAGCAATATGATTATACAATCATTAAAGAGGCAGGTTCTGAAATGATTTCTTTTTAGATGTGCTCTCCTGGAAGTTCCAAAACCACAAGAGCTCATTAGGTATTCTTCATTTGAAAGCTAGGAGTGAAATGTCTTATTTTTAGTTTCTTTTTTTTTCACTTAAGTTTTCTCTGTTTTTTGTTTCACTTACCCTATTTCCTCCTGGCCTCCTTGGTAAAGGAGTCTCCTATGATCATCTCAAAACACTGAGTCCATGATCATCTAACTCCCCTTGGCCTGTGGAATGACTCTTTTAAAATCTGTCTTTTAGTGCCATGTCTGATAATATTTGGAGTCATTTTAGAAGACCATAGTCCACCTGTCTAGATACAGAAAAGAATTGCCCTAGCTATTAAACCAGATGCTGAGCCTCTCTCCTGACTTTATGCCCCCAATTCTCTTGACTGTAGAAATGAAATTTTTTCTGGTAACTTTATGTCAACAAAGTAAAGAGTTAATGTCAGCTGGGTAATTTCTTATACAGATGTGCACACACACAGAGTATGAAGCAGAAGCAAAGCAGGAAAGTCATCAAACTCTTAAACACCATCATTAATGCAGAATTTTGTCACCCACAGAAGTTTTGGTTTTGATCTGACTTACAACGGCCATTTCAGGTCTCAGTCTTCTTAGCCTTATCAGATTGTAAGTGACAGGTTATTGGTTTCCACTGACTTGGAAAGTTTACATTTGAGAGTTTTACACTGTACTTTTCTTTCTTTTTTTCTTTCTTTTTTTAATGTTCTGATGAAATTTCACTAAGAAATTTCATGCTTCAGTTTTCTGTTGTCATCTGAGTGCAGAACCCTTCCAAGTTAGCACAGTCACATCAGATCTCACCAGGAACAGAGTCTCAGAAGGTGTCAAGTTCTTGCTATAAAATGAGCACTCAAAAACTGAATTAAAGGTTAAAACTAGACTAGAACTTACCAGAAAAATGGCATATATGTATATTAATACATACATATTCCACAAATGGTCACATCACTTTGGTTGAGCCTGGATCAATGGAACTCATAACATCAATCTAAACAAATTTTGTGTGAAAAGAACATTTTCTCCAAAACTAGACAAGATTTTCTTTTGAATGAAATGATATTAAGTGGTCCCAGATTCATGTGAGTACTAAACATTCAAGTATTTCAGTACTTTCAGGGGAAGAGAAAGACAGTCAAGGTCTTTACTCTGGCAAAGCCCTGCAAACTATAATGACTAGGAGTTAAAACAACTTAAGTGAAAGTAGAAATACAGCAGAACATTTTTAACAATTTATGATACAGGTTAACAAGAGAAATATGAAATTTTTTAAGGAAGATTTTGTTCCTTTCCAATCAAGATTAAGTATCAACCTCTAGAAGAACCCTCATGCACGCACAGGAAGGAAAAAATCATCTTGTGCTTGATTCAGGAGCCAAAGCAGGAGTATCTAGTGCCATCTGAGATGCTCTAGAAGAAGTGATCTGGTTTCCAGATGCTGTGAAAGTACAGGTCTGACATTAGAGCACTGTCACAGCTGCTTCTCTTGGATGTGTGTCTCATACCCTGTGGCACCTAAACTGGCTCTAGCTGTTTATACGTGAGCAGCTTGTATAATAGGAAATGGAGCAGATCTGCTAATAGTTGGCCTTCCTGCATCATTTCTTACCCTTTTCAGATGCTAATGGAAACCAGATTGCCTTTCATTTTTCTGTTCTGTAACATCAAACTTGCAAATGCATGAAGAGAATCCAGTAACCTCATTCCCAGAAATTTGCAAGAAGGTACATGAGCTTGCTTTCTCTGAAACATTCTTAATGGCTTTATTCTGTCCTGCCTCATAACAAAAGCAAATTTCAAAAGAACATGCATTGTGAAACCACCAGAATTTAGCCTTCACAAGCAATAGACACACTATTTTCCTGTTGCATTTCTTATCTGAATTTTTTATTCATTTCTGGGTAATGTTAATCATCCAGGAGATCTCTATGAAAATGTAAGTGTAAATGCTATACAATGTGAGCAAGGGATAAAGAGAGAAGCAGTGGATTCAAGGCTTTTGGCCTATAATGTGCTGCTTTCTAGATAATGGTTTCTCTTGGTGTTATAAAGAAAAGCAAACATATCATTAAGAAAGAGCTCCATAAAAACTGCCTGTCAAATATCTTAAGCTTCATTAGTTTAGATTAATGACTTACTTGATCTACATGACAATAGGTGAAGCAAATCTTTGTTTATTTATTGACAATTCTATGTAACTGTGACATGCATAAATAGGCTTCCTCCTGATTAGTTCCATGTTTTAAAGTAACTTTGTGTTATAAAACTTGTTAACTACAGTATCATTTTATTGAACTCTGCTCTGTGAATGATGTGATCTACATTGAAAGGCATCAATATTGCAGCCATTCCTGGCAGGCATTGGAGCATTATGTACACAGATTGGAGTAGATATCTCATTGTACAAATCCACGGACCCAGAAAATGTCCAGTTATTGAGACTGCACTGAAAGGACAATGTTTTATTCATAGGATCTGTGATGCAAGGTCAGAGAATGAAACCTGAACTAAGTGTAAGGTTCAGATTAGTTTCACTGTTTTGCAGAAGACCTCCCTGAAAGTTAGGTCTCTGAAAGCACCAGTCCTTTCCCAAATATCCATGGCAAGGGTTTGTAGCACGCAGCACAGCACTCATATGAATAAGTTGTTGGGGAGTGATTTCCAGTGTGAAGCTCCTGTAAAGCTCTGCAAGAGGGAGACAGAGTGGCAGAAAGTAAGTTATACAAGCCTTTTATAACAGAACAACTTTTCCAGAAAATGCTTGTAGAGTAATGGTACGAGGATGTTGAATTTTGTCATTTGTTTTCGCTTGTATGAAATAATTTATTTTTTGTTTCATTTACAGTTTGGAAGCCATAGTACCATTGACACCCAGTGGTTCACCCTTATTCATATTCCTGAAAGCACATAGCTGAAAGTGATTTTCTTTAGCAGTAGCTATTTTAGGCAGAACAGGTCATTTTGTCTCTTATTATATCACTTTCATGCTTTCAATTATAAAGATCAGCTTTCACTGGCTTGTAAATTTGCCAACATGTTTCGGCTGATATTTTACAGATTCAATGTTGACTTCAGGTTGCAGCTCTTGGAAAAAGCCAACCATAACCTTTCTAAGGAGCTGACATTAGGATCAAGGTCAAGGCAAAGAAGAGGTTAAAGAAGAGAGGAATGGGAGAAAAAATGTTTTGCCCAATTTGCACATGGCTGAGTGAACACAAGTGTCCTGAGTCTCGCTATTGTTCTGCTGCTGGTAAAAATGACAAAGTGATGGCAAACTGTTATCTCAGGGTTCCACAGCTGACCTGCAAGAACTACTTTGCTGCTATCTGCTCTCTGCTAAAGTCTCCAAAGTTCTTCTCCACCTCTGTTGTTTGCTGTAACAGGAAAGAATTTCTTCCATTTTCTTCTTTTAAAAACACTCAAGAGGTCATATGTGAAAACACACATGAGAAAAGCTAATGGGGTAAAAATATTAAAACAATTTTTTCTCCTAAATTGTGGAGGAAATGTCTTCAATAAAATATGTGGTCCAACAGTTAATCAGATTATAAAAGGGGCATTCACTAAGGTGAGGCTATTGGAGAAAAATACCCTCAAAATTAATTCCTTGTGTCAACATATATTGCAGAACAGGCCAGAGAGATTCCTACTCCGGAGCTACATTTTACCAGAATGTAAGCCCACAGGACTGCTTCCATGAGGAATTCTTAAGATACTGAAATAAACAACTACTAAAGCATTATCTGTGAATAATAGTCTGTTATTTAAATGACTTGTGTTACCTGAAGAATGGAAAGTGGCAAATACGACACCAAATTTTTAAAAGATGTTATAGATTAACTCAGGCAACCAGAAACCAATAAATTATATTTTTGTAAGAGCAAATCTGTAGGAATATTCCATTCCACAGACTGAGTAATAAAAGAGAAAAACATGATATACTAGGAAAAAGCCGACATAGCCTTTGCAAAGAGAAGTCATGACTCATGTATCAGTCATCTTCAGAGGAGCCACTTGAGCATATGGTTCAGGTGAAAGTATAAGAAACAGATGGTAGGAGTGGGTAGCTGGTTTTCAGAAAGAAAGGAGCTCAAACTTATTCTACATGTGAAAAATGTGCCATTCGACATATTCATAAATGGATATCGCTTCAATGATAAGGAGAGAAAAATCTGAAAATGATCCAGAATTATTTGGGGTAATCTAAAGCTGATTGTGAGGAGTTGTCAAGGAGCTCAAACTTTCAAGTAGATGATAAACAGTTAGATGAAATTATGTGTTAAGAAGTGGAATGCAAAGCCTAGGAAAATAAATAACCTACAAGTATTAGTATAGGATGGCCATCAGTCTAATTACTACCATTCCAGAAAGAGATTTTTAAGCTGCAAACTGTTCTTCAAAATAAAATCTTAGAATTCAGCAATGCCTATAAATATAGCTAGAATCTGAAGAATAATCAGGAAAATAATTAGGACCATAACAGAATACATAATTATGTCACAGTGTATATTAATAATCTATTAATATTTCAAGATTTCATTATTCTAAATTTAAGGACACTGGGGTCCTAGGAATGCCTGAGAAAAGGAAAAAGTATTATAGAATTACCAAGGATCCAGACAAAGATGATAAAAATAAGCAAAGATGTGGACTGTCTTTCTCATAGCTAGAAAGCAAAGAAAAATAAAAATATTTTGGAAAAATAGATTACAACTCAAGTGAGATTTGTAGAATGGAGATGATCAAGAGCAAGCAACTGATAGTGCAAGTAATACCACCAAACGAAATTGTCAGAGTGGACTTTGAAAGACACAAAAGGTATACTTTTCATATAAAAGGTATGTTTTTTAAAACAAGTTTGGAAGGGGACCTCAGAAATTCAGCAGGCTGGATCCACTGCTGTCCACCACATATTACAAGCTGTAACCTCCAGAATAAGTCAGTCAGCTCTTGTTGGAGGCTGGCTCGCTCTACTCACTGCTCAAAGGAGATGTGAATCTGGGCTCACCTTCAATGCCACCCCTTCTGCCTTTTACATTCCCTTTCCCTTGACATTCAACAGTCAGAAACGAGAAAACTGGAAAATTAAAGTTCTCTGTGCAACTTTTATTCATTCCTTTTCAAATACATATTGTGACATAAGTATTTATTACTGTTTATTATTATTGTTTTGCCCTTTTCATCTGCTGCAACACTCTCCCATTCCTTGTATAAGTTCAGGAACAGTTTGGGAATGGAGCAATGCTGTCTGCTAAGGTGGCCCTGGTGGAATATATTCTCACTGCTTGCAGTTGTCAGATGACTGTCACAGGGAACCTCAAGAGCACAGCAGATCAAACAAAGTCCAAATCCCTGGAATACAGCCTGGAGAACCCTCTCCTACTGTACCTCACCTTGTGAGCCAACCTTGTAGGCACCCATGTCCACAATCCTCCTGCCTTTGCACTGCACAGCATCACCAGGGTAATTTCAGCTGGCCACATGCTTTCCATACTCTGCTCCCTCTTCCGGAACTCTTCTTAAAGAGGGACTTTACTCCAGTCAGTTTGGAGGAATTCAAGCTCCCCAACAAGAGTACATACAGCCATAAAACCTCAGGAAGTCACACCAAATCGGAGTTTTTACAGCTAGTCACTAATTTTCACTACAGTATCAGGGAATCTGACTTAAGAAAGTACTAGGAACTTGCAATTTCAGCTGAAGTCAATAAAATTATGTAAGATGCTATATGGTGTTAAGTGCTGTGAGAGGTTTAATTTTCCTCTGTCTCAAATTCTGCTTGCTAATCACTGGAAAGATTTGTTTTCACATATATGTTAACCACTCTGGCTACTGCTTAATATTCATGCCACACTTCAGCCCATGAAAGAGAGGTGAAAATAATTAATAATTAATTAGTATTTCTGTGTCACTCAGTTGTGGATATAATGAGTGCCACTGAAAAGAAAAATGTATTCTTCTGTCTTTAAGTCTATGTTTTAGCAACAGATGTGGCTAGATGTTGCAGAATGAAAGGAGAAAAAAACCCAGAATATTGACTAAATTATTCTTAAGACCATTTTGCATATTGAATGAGGAAGGTTGTATGTAAGGAATTATTTTGCAACTGAAGACACACAACAATATGCACACAATACAATGGAAATCCTAATTTTGACACTTCCTAGCTACTGAGTGCTTGCATTGGAAGTCTGCTTTTTAGATGTGTGGTTTGTGTGTAATATAAACCATGAGCTTTATATCAGCACTGATTGTTAGAAATTTTCGACACTTTCAGTGAAACATTTTTGTATGAATTGAAAAAAAACCGTATTCTAAGGCAATTTTAGGAACATTCACATTTTATGGTTTAGCTTGTCCAGAGCAGTGCTAGATTTATGCATAATAATGTCATCATATTCGAAGGAAATAGAGAGTTCAGTGGTGGATGGGTTATTGCAGATCAGTGAAAACAGAAAGATTGGTTTTCCCCTTCATACAAGGTCTATATTTAGCAGAGTGTGACCATGCCATCACACCATACAGAAAAAGTGATAAAAGCAAGGCTGTACAACCAGACTACTTATCTTGAAAATTATTCGCTTTCTATTATACCAAAGGGATGAGAATATTGTTGTCTAGGAATTTTTAATGGGCAGCAGGACCATATACTCTGTTTCAACAGGTAGAGTCTGAATAATGTCATCTGTAATTAAAAAAAAAAAAAAAAAAATGCTGCAGTTGTTGGGCAATGGNGACAATAGCCCAGAGTAGAACCACAAAATCTGCTTATAATTCACCATTCTCCCCAAGAAATTGACTTTCTTCTATGACATGTTTCAAGAAGAAGAGATTAGGACAGAAAAATTAAAAAAATTTCTTCAGCTCCAAGATGCAACAAGAAGAGTAATGATCTGCTACCTTTAGTTCTTTCATATGATATTGGTCTGAAGGAAATTGTATTCTCAACACTTCTTCAGTTTCTCAGGCAGCACAAAAAAATAAAATCCATATTCTTCTGTCCTTCAGATGGCAGCCCTAGAGAAAGTGGTTTATCCTTGTAGGAGACTGTTAATTAACTTGATGGAACAGTGAACATGAATTTTTACGTATTACATGTATTTTTTCCCTTAAATTAATAGCTGCAATCTATTCTTTCTTTCTCTAGTCATCTTTTAAGTGGTAGCTAGCTACTTTGTATCACAAACATCTGGAAGATAAATTTTGGGAGCATGAAACATTACTTTTATCCTCTATCCATGCTGAAGATCATACATCCAGGTTAATGTTAACATAAGACTTTGTGTGTAGAGTCAGAGAAGCAATCAGAAGGAACTGCTTGCAGGTCAGGAACAGATATGTGGAATTTTTTTTGAAATTTGTGTATGGTGAAGGGCTTTGGCTGTGCAGGCTGTGCACGGTGGTTTGGTCCCTGTACTCTTGCCACTTCTGAATGGCACCGAGTACTACCCAAACCTGATGTGCTGTGCTGTTTACCTGTTAGCTGCCCTCTGAGGCAGCATCTGAACCAAATTACTTCCCTGAGTTCTTGCTATGGTTTTCAGTAGGCACCAGCACTAGCAGGAAGGCACAGAACTTCCTACATGGCAGGGGCACAGCATCTCTGTTCAGAAGAAAACAGCTTTTTCTAGCTCCAGCAGCTACAAATTTGCTGCTCTCAGAAGCAGTAAGGTTTATATCCCTTCCTAACTTAAAACAAATCCTGTTTAACTGAATTTAAAGCACACTTACTGCCAGTATAAATACATGATCCTTTTCAAATCCTACTAAATCACTGGTCTCAGTGATTTCTCTGGCAAGGAAAAAGCCAACGGAAGCACGGTGCAGATTAGGTTGTGGATCCTGCTTGTAAAAGAATGGTCTCATGGACCAGGCAATTGAGACAGGAGTGCATTAAAAGATCCAGGTCCTCTCTCTGTCTGGTTTGGGAAAGTTCTCATGTGAGGATGCCACAGGGGAAGAGATTGAGACATAGTTAGATGTTCAAGACTTATCTGTTGAGTTATCTATAGACAGATACTTTGCTCTATGTGGCCCAATTCCAGACAAATAAAACATTTTCCCTCAACTTGATAACTCCCTATGATAGGACATCCATGAATATCCTTTACTCTAAAGGGAAGTGAAGACTGGAAGGCTCAGCCATATAGAGATGTATGTACACAGGGGAAAATTTTAAGGCCAGACCTTCATCTGCTTAAGTTGGCATGGCATTAATGACTTCAAGAGGACAATGCCAATTTACAGTAGCTATGGATTCAATATATAGTGCTGTATTGAAATGATTTTTTTCCTCCAAAACTCAAGTGTCTAAGTCAGCTATGAAACTAGGAAAAAGGAAAGTCTTCCTCTTAAAGGATGACTGAATCTAAACCTGACCTTGCTGTGCCAACCTTCTGCCCAATGAATCCTGTTCCTGTCCCTTTGTCAGATCCCAGGGGGCCTTTTCAGCTGCATGAAATATAGCAGACACCTAAAGCCAAGGGCATTTGTTTATCCCATAAGGAATGTTTTTTGAGTGGAAATTATGTTAAAACATCTCTTTGGTCAAAGAACATAAAAATATGCATCAGCCAAAGAGAGACCTTTGTCTCTTATAGCCTCTAATCACATGAATAATCGTGCTGAAACCTGCAGACTTCTGCATGGCCTACTGGATAAAGACCATAATGTTTAATGAAATTTATAGTTCTTTTTTTTTTTCTATTGAGAAAGAACAATAGAGTACATCTAATTCATTTCAGTTTCAAATAAAAAAATGACTGGAAAGGCACAGACTGATTAGCAAACAGGAAATGGAGAAAGACCTTTGAGGTGTAACTTTGAGACAATATTCCACTGGTAATCTCTTTGAAAAGTAATAGAAACAGACTTTAATATTAACCTGTCATTGCACTGTAAAAGAATCTAGAGAGAACAGTAAGCAGCATCAATGAAATTAATCTAATGCCATTTTATTGTTGCCACTGACTAGAAACCCAGAGATTCGGCTGACAAAAAGGAAAGATTCTAAAATTTCATATTAAATTATGAATTAGCAACAATTTTATAGATTATATTATGAAGTAAAAAATATTACTTTTCAAATTTAAAAGGTCAGTTTTCATGAGAGCTCTGTTTAGCTGTGTTCTGTGATCCTGCCTTGCTGCAGGAGTAAATTTCAGCAGTGCTCTTGTCAGACAGGATGCTCAATACTTTTCACTGTGTTGTTAAAACTCCCTGCCACTACAACACAGACATGTAGGAAGTGTAAGTTAGGATTGAATCCAAAGCTTTTAGACCCTACATTAGATTAAAGTTATCTTTATTGAAATACAACATTTGTTTTATAAAACGACAATTAGTGGTCTAATGTAATTTAAATTGCTGCCTCCAAATTAGATGCTAAGAGAAAAATATATTGTTCCATTGAGATAGTGAATAAAAACAAATCTGAAAATAAGAACAAATAGAGGTATTATCCCATGAGAGCCTTCTGAATCGATCTATTATTTCTCAGCTTGAAATGTGCCACTATTGTACTTCCACTTGATTATGAGTCTTGTTATCACTTCCTCCAGTTGATCCAAATTGAGTGCTTCTGACATTTGCAAAGTTACTTGCATATTCCACTGCACAGCAGGGAAAACCTTGTTAATGAGGAAATAACAAGCAAAAGAAGTGAATAAATATTTAGTTGATGGTAGAGAGTTAGATTTGCTGGTATTTAAATGCTGAAAATAAAAAGCCTCCACAACTACTCAAGCCATAGTAACATGCTTGTTCATGTCCTCTAAGAAGGGGTGCTAGTGGTGTTTTCCTCTGTGCCACAGGGCACTTTCATTTCCTGATTCTATTTTACACTAAGTGGCCACCTGAACCTGCCAATGAACTTGTTCTGTTGTGTTTTTCTATTTTTAATCCAAAAGGAGTAAACACATTTCTCATCAGATGTGTCACACACTGCTCTACATTGGTGAGATTTATGAAGGTGTCACTGAGTTATTACAGAGCCATTCACTTATAAATAGGTGTCCATTCTTCAGGAAATCATAAATGATAGGAGTATTGCCACCATTTCACACAATCTGTATTGTAAGAAGGATGCCCATTAGCGATTTTTTTTGACTGCACTAAATAGATGTAATTTGTGTTTTATCCCTCCCCTATTACTTCAAGGCTTTCTCTCTACTTTATGATTATGTTCAACCAGATTCCTGCCCTGGATGGTCAATAGTAGTAGAGCAAGGAACATACAACTATTTCAATAGTCCTTTATACATAAAAAATAAAGTTTATAAAATTTTCTCTTTAACCAGGCAAGCTTGCAGACACTGAGTCAGCTCTGTTGTTTTGTAGATATTTTTTTAATGGTCTTCAGAAGTTGATGTAGAGGTACACTTAGCAGATGCTCTTCTTAGAACAGCTACCACAGTTGCCCAGGAGTGCATATGAATGCCCCTGTAGCCATATGACAAGACAATGATGTCTCTTTAATTCCTGTCAAATTTCTTACAAGTGAAGAAACTTTGATATATCATTAGTGGCATTTTAAACTAACTTGAGAGAAAAAATTCTTTTGCTAGTCATAAGGAGGACTTGCCTGATAGGAGAATTGCTCCAGAGACATGAGAATCAAAGGCAAATTCTAGAGAAAAATATAAATGTATTGAGGAATTCTGAAAAGCAATGAAAGAGAAAGAAAACCCAAAGTACCAGCATCCTCTAAATCTACTGTTCTTTTAAATTTCATATGTGATATTATGGCAATGTAATTAGGTCTCATTAAAAAACACTGGAGCATATTTTCTGGCTTATTAATCTTTCTTTGATGTTCATTTGGCACATGACACATCCTGTCAGATTTTTCTCTATTCTAATATTTCAAATAATGTCTTTATAATCACCAGCACCAAAACCCAGAAGAAAAATGTTTGCTTAGTGTGTTCGATATCACTAGATTTTGAGTATGTCACCTGACCATCTAAGCTAAAACGAAAAGTCATTTTCCATGCTGTAGATTNTTTTTTTTTTTTTTTTTTTTTTTGGCTGTTTTAGGGTATTTTGATTTTTCTTGTGTGTGCATGTGCTTCATTTGCTGTGAGTGACTCAGGAAAAAACACAGGAAAAACTCCAAACCACTTACCTTTGCAGATGTAATCTAATTTCCTTTTAAAAATCGGATAATGAGATTGTTTGAAGACTTTGAACTCTTCAAATTTGATTTTCATTTGATAAAGAGGGGTAACAATGGTATCTTTGTCATTCTCTTCTATGTCTTCAGCAGAGTTCTGATTTTGTTCTGACAGCAGGAGCTTTGTTCCACTTTTGAAGTCCTCTTTCACGCATATAGAACATTGTGTTAGAAAAACAAATGCCTTCACTCTGGCACCAACTTTAACAGCCAAGAAATAACATGAAAAATCCATGTACAGGCTCCAAACAGCAAATGGGATTGATTGACATATGTTTAAAACAGATCCCTTTCTGCACTTTAGCTGATTTCCATGCCCAATCTTTGAAGTCTAAGAAGCACCCAGGAGTGTAAAGTCTGCTTGGGCTCCAACAGGAATCCTCCTGTGCCTGCATGTTGGTGTTTTAGATGAGAACTTTCTACTCACCTTTGCAAGGGGTTGCCCTTAGATACAGAAGGAGTCTTGCTACTTATGCTGAGCTATGTTTACAAACCACTGCCAAAAAATGTGTTGGCAAATGTCTTTCAAAACCATAAAATTGCTCTGTGGATCTTCTCTAAACATATGGGGGGACAGAGGTTCCACAGACTCTCTGAGAGCAAAACTATTAGCACAAAAACCTAACACAGCCAAACAGATTTAATGAAAGGCGAGAGGGGAATTTTTTTCTGATTCACCCACTCTCCATTATAAAGCCATGCTCCTCTCCACATCTTCCCTCTGCTCCCATTCATTGNTTCTCTAAACATATGGGGGGACAGAGGTTCCACAGACTCTCTGAGAGCAAAACTATTAGCACAAAAACCTAACACAGCCAAACAGATTTAATGAAAGGCGAGAGGGGAATTTTTTTCTGATTCACCCACTCTCCATTATAAAGCCATGCTCCTCTCCACATCTTCCCTCTGCTCTCATTCATTGCAGAAGGTGTAGGTCTCTTTTTCTCTGCTGCAGTGCTGTGCTCCTGTGTCACCAGTTCTCTGCTTCTCTCCATCTCCATCTTCACATTTAGGTGTATATACACATTTTTATTTGTCTCCCTTTTGTGCATTTTTATTTATACTGGTCACTAATAAAGTGATTTGTGCATGAAAATGTTACTTTTCCTTTGCTCATGTCCCTCTTAAAACACCCATCTCCAGCCCTATCTAGCAGAGCTGTTATTCATCCACTAAAAAAACAAATCAGGCAATTCTAATGGAAATGTGCAGTTACATTTCAGCTGTTGGTCAGGATCAAAGTGAGAAATCCTACTACACTTGTCTCTCTTTTCCTGTCTTTTTTACTTTGCTTTGAAGAGAAGAAAGTAAAGCTCCAATAAGTACACCAGAGAAACAGAACCCAAACAAACCCACAAAAATTCCTAAGCATCACTGCATTAAAGAGTAAGTCAGCAGTACCTTAACTTGAATCCAGCTTTTCTTAATTGTTTCATGTTGTAGCAGGGAATAGGTTTTAATAATGGCTAGATCTACCACTTGCTTTTCCAGCTGAACATATACCAAGCTCCTCGGGGCAAAGACAAGTTTCTTGTTCTGTATAGATCTGCTCAATAAGTAAATAATAAATGGTTTGACTCAGGGGCATTAACGGCAATCAATTTTACCCTATTTTTAATGTGATGATATCACATGATATGTTGTGATACTGGGTTAGATATGGGCGAAGGTCAGTATCTTATTAGTAATATTTGATAGATTAGACGTTACTTACAACATACCTATGGAAAAGAAAATCTAGGGGTTTTATTTTCTTTAATTTTTTTTAAAATTTTATATTGTATGTCATATCTGAATCTTGGTCTGTCCTGCAGTTCAGGAACTGGCATCAGAGGTTCCACCCCCTGCAAAGGGGGTTACTTTCACTCATTATTATTTCTTCTCTCACCTGTACCTAGCACTAGTTTGCATCTAGTAAGGGGATGGTGATAAGAGATTTTGCATTTGAATTTTCCCTCTTGACCTTTAAACTTCTTAGAAAAACAAATTACTTCCTTTTCTTTTATGGAATAACACCTTTCTAACTGACACAAACTCCCTGGAGGGAGCAGGGATGAGCTGATAGCAGCCCAGGCCAGTTTTCATCATGTGGTGCTAAGCCCTGAATAGAATATCTTTAGTTATTATAGCCGTATACAAAATCGGTGACCTGAGTACAATAGCTGTGACCCATAGATTGCAGTGTCAAGGAATTTTTCCAGGATACAGTGAGAACTGAGTAACTAGCAGTGTCTTATTTTCTGTGCCTGTGTACAGACAAAACCTTGTGGGTGTGACTTAATAGAACCAGGCCATAGCTTAGGAGAATTAATCCAGATAATTAGAGAGCATGGTGTCACATTCTTCTGTGCAGAGGGAAAAATAATATTTTAAAGGACAGGATTCACATACCAAAGTATTGCAGATAATTTAGGTAATGTCTACCCATCTTTGCAACTTATGTCCACAGGGTTTAAGGAAGGCTACAACGCATGATGTGTTGGAAATGATGATCTTGTAATTTTTTGATCAGTCTGGTCTGCAAAAAAACCATAGACCTGCAAAACAGAAGCATCGGTGTCAGTATTTATGGTCCAATATTGCTGGCAGCAGATGATCTACTTATATCTCCATAGTGATAGTGTTGGAGGAATCACATAAGGAGGGTTGCAGGCCATCTGACTGCTTGTCTTTTTACTTTGCTTTTGCAGTCCCAGACATTTCCATTAAAACTGACATTCAATTGAATAAAGAGAGGGCTTTAAATCTGATGTTTGTCACCTAAAGAAAGAACCTTGGGGGTTTTTTTTGGTTTTTGTTTTTGTTGGTTTTTTTGCTTACAGACTTTTGCAACTGCACTGAGGCAGAGGCAGAAATGGAAGGTTTACAAAATAACTGTATGTTGTGTCCATGTGTCTAACAGGGGAAAGTACCTATTTTGTGTTGCGACGTGGCCCCCATAGGATACTGCATCATCATCTCAGACTCTGTCTATGACTCAGACAGTGTTTATGTGCATCTGAACTATGTACATTTTAATTTATTGAGGAAGTTAACCCCACAGCCTCCTGGAAAAGAAAAAAAATCCATTATAAGTAACTTGGACTTGAAACGCATTGGGACTGAGTCTGAGCAGACAACTGGCAAGATAATCGAGTGTTTGGTTTCTTAGGTCATCCAAAATTCAGGTGCTTAGAGCTCTATAGAAAGTTATGTTCTGCAGAAGTAATATATACTGTAAATAAATCAAGGTGGAATGAATTATTTAGTTTCTTTCTGATATTTAGCAGTACATTGACCATCAAATTTAGTGGTAGCAGCACTTGCTCAATCTTGGAAAAAACCTGACTCTTCTCTAGCTCAGCTGTGAGACAAACTGTATCTGAATTTATAGATACGGGGCCGTGGAGCATTTGAACCCCTTTTTTCTCCTCCTTGATTTGAGGGGGGTCTGTGGGGGAGAGGGGTTGATGATATCATACTGCCATCTGGTGACCACTGCCAGAAAATTTAACCTCGAGGAGGAAACACCAGACACCCACAAGTGTCGGGTTTAACTCGTAAGTGGGGGAGGAAGGGGCGAGACGCTGGGGGCAGGCAGCTGCCAGGGCAGGGGCTCATCGACAGCCGCCTCTCCCTCCCTCCCAGCCCCGAGCCCGGGCTGCCTCTCCTCATCCGCAGCTCCTTGTAGTGCTGCTGTGCAGGGCTGGCTTTAAATTTAATTATCAGGAGAGCTCATTCATTCACTCACTAAGAGAACCTGAATATTCAGAGCATAGGGTTTCTTTTTTTTTTTTTTTTTTNTTTTTTTTTTTTTCCCTTTTAAGAGAGGCTTAAATACAGTTTCCATGGCAGTTAATCCAACTTTGACCCAAATTAAATTTCAACGTCTAAAAATTCATTCAGCCAGAGAAGGACAATGCTTAGCCCTATCTGAACGAGGCACAGAGCTGTGTGAGAACATTTCTCCTCCCCTGTTTTGCTCTTTGCAGCAGGAACCTCTATAACTGTGAAGCCAGTTGGTGCTGCTGAAACCCTTGCCTGGGTGCTGGAAGCAGCCCGGTGACCTTCCCAGGAATCCTGTCCCTTACACATGGTCCACTCAGGGCATAAAGATTTGGTGGCACATTGCAGCCTCACAAGGCAACCATTCGAAAATATCTTATTTCTGTTTCGAAATGAAGATTAATCCATTATGTGTCCTTCTGAGAAAATAATATTCTCATTGATGCTCACTCTCATAAAACACTATTTATGACACTATCAGAACAAAACAAGTCATTTAGGTATTATAGCAGTATTTTAGATGATACCTACTATCAAATATAGTATCAAAGATTCTCTCACCATAATGGTGCTGAAGCACAATAGAGCTTTTATAATATGAAAGAACTTCCCCTACCTGTTATGCTGATGGGGACACAGTCCCAGTTCCAGTCCTGCCTATAGTGGCAAATTACTTTTAACATACTATATATTTCAGTGATATCTAGTTAAGATTTCATTATGACATTTCAGTATAAAATATAATGTACATTTCTACAATGTTTTCCTAAAACATTACTGTGGGTGAGATTTTTCACATTAACCACAATTGCAGAAATGACTGATGTTTAAATCTGAAGGCAATTTTAGTCATTATTAAACTTCATTATAAAATAAAGTACGTGGGTGGAATTGTGGTTTGATGCTTTTGTAATTTGCTCTACCTTTTCAATGTACTTTTCAGTTACATTAACTGAATCATTTTGTCTTATAGATGCAAAGATGAAGAAGAACAAAAACATGCCCATTAACTGAAGCAGTGCAAATGTGCATAGTTAATGGAAACCATTTTGACATTTTGTATTTGATTCCATGGTGTGTCTACTCAAACAATTTCAATGGCATATTAGAACAAAATGCTACATTGTGTGCTCTTCACTAAGAATGCAAGTAATAGACTTCAAAAATTACCTTTCGACTGAAAGTATTATCTGTTGGAAATGAAATGTTTTACATTATGAAAGGCTAATAGCAGTAAGGGGGAGCAATGGGCTGCAATGAGAATGGAGGCAGAGAGGGTTTTTTGACCCCGTGTTTCCCAAATGCTAGTGTTTTTACAAGTTATGGCAGAATTGCTTAAATAGTGACATAAACTCATCTGTTTAATGGCAATTATTCCACCATGTTACAATTAAAACCTTCCTATGCAAGATTGTGTTAAATATTGTGGCAGTATTTTTTTCTATCACAGATAAGTCATTGCTTTTACAAAACCAATTGGTTTTTCCCATGATTGAATCAATTCAAAGAGCAGATGCTGTCTGAAACCTGTTTCCACTCTGACGCTATGGCAAGGTTTACCTCTTCAACAAATTCTGTGTTTCACCACGGGATAATTTGTCTGTTGGCAAGCATTCATAATTATGCAATATGCATTTTATCCTGATTGAAGAAAGTATTTTTAATTTCTTGTCATTTTCAGGCCAGGTAAAAATCGCTGTACCTTAAATTTCACATTTGAAACTTCATAGAGGTACCATTCTTCTGACTGCCTCAAAAATATTACCCTGTAACCACTTCTCTGTGGCAATACAGCCACTAAACTTAAGAACAGCTGAACTGCAGACCTGGAATGCAACTAGAAAAACAAAAACCTCTGCATATACATTTCAGGTAAGTGCTGATTTTGGCATTCCAGTGAAATGTTTGGCTACAGATTTTTGCCTCATTCAGATATACGATTGAGTGTTTTGCTGATGGATAGACTGCAAGCCCATACAAGCTAATTCAGTTTTACAAGAGCTTAGGTTATGCTTGCCTTCCTTCTATCCTCCTGCCTGCTTTTCTGTGTCAGATTTTCTTTCCAGGTGATGTCTGGAATTCTACAGCTGGCATCCAAAACTTGTTATAATTTCTAGTTGTTATCCTTGATTCATTCCAGGGAAGAAGGTTGTCAGTTTTTGGCTTCACTTGATTGCTCTACCATATACGTACCATTTCTGGTGACTATTGCAATTTTTCACAAGAATGAGATATCAGAATTTCAGCACTCATTATGCATTTCAAAAGAGAACAAAACCTCATTCCCTTTAGCTTCCAAGTCTTCTCTAATGCATTGTTCCCCAGTCTTTTCTCTGTAAGTCACTTCCTTCTGACAGACATTTAAGAAGTGAAAATACTGCAAATTACAACAAACAAAAAATAAATCCCACTTCTGTGAGCATTGACTTCCATGTAATAAAGAAAACAACTAGTTGAATGAGGTAAAACAGAGCCAAGAGACAAATATTTAGCACTTAAGCTAGCTCTTACCATATCAGTGTCAGCTGAAAGGTATGGGTAGGAGCCAGTCACTGATTCCTATCAGTTCTTGCCTGCAGGCAGAGAGGCCTTGCTTACTAATTAATTTTTTTATCATAGTATACATATAATACTCCTAATCCTTGCATAATGGTAAGTGTTTCTACTATGAAATATTTGTAAATGGAAGAGTGAAATTAATATCTTTTAAAAAAAGGGACTGTTTCTTCTTCTTACAAAGCTAAGCATGTTATCTACTCTCTTCTCCCCCATTACCATCAGGATTGGGATGAAAGATAGTCTGTTAATTTATTTTCTTTTTTTGCTAAATGCTTAAACTATACTTCAGCTGAAAAAGGAGGGGGAAAAAAAATCTGCTTTTCTTCTTACAGATAAATCCCATTAATTGAAGACCTTCTCTGATTTTACTGGATGCTTACTTCTTTTATATAGTTTAAGACCCTGTGGAAAATAGAGCCACTAAGCAAAACATCGCATATTCAAAAGGTTGAGGCACTGCATCAGTGCTACTTGTGCTTTATGGCTTATTTCTCTCTATTTGTGCATGTGTGGGCTACTGGAAATATTACAAATGTTGTGTCTTACAGTCTTAAGTAACCTGGTTATAAAAAGATTTGAAAATAGAAGAGTTCCTAGGCAGTGCATCTGCACACAGAGTGTATAATCTCAGAGACTGATTCACCATGGTGTCACTCATGTTGTATGCTACTGAAATTCTACTGGCATAAAACTGAACTATCAAACAGGAAAATTAGGTCCTCAAACTATTTTTATAGAAGCTTAGCTGCTTTGTTTTGTTACCCTTCTGTCCAGAGTATAAAATATGTATGAATAAGGCAGTTTCTGTTGATTCATCATATTGAAATAATTTTGTTAGCTCCAGCCAGCATAAAGATTTGTTTCCTGGACAAAGGTGAAATTTGGGGTCAGAAGACAGGTGGGCATGTAGGAAAAAGACTATAAGACAAATTTTGAGGGAGAAGGGCAATCTTGTATTTTTATTATTATCAAAATTAATAGCAAAGGCAAATTCAAGCAAAATTATCAGAAAAATATGTTAATACAGGAAACAAGTTAATTTTACATTAGCATGCTAGAGATAATCTAAAACAAGCCTCAGACAGAAAGTTGCAAAGTCCTAGTACACACAAAAATATGGTCAGTAAATACACCTTCAGTGCAGAACCCTTCTTCCATTATCTAATTCATTGTATGAATCAACTTTAATAAAAATACATCTGCCATGGGAACTTGATTTGCCAACGAACTTTTGTACCAATTATTTCTAAGCTTCAACATACTTTATTCTTACACTAACCCTCACCTAAAATTATGCTCAGACTTGTCTAGAAGGGATGAAATATTCTTTACAGCTTCTTCTCTTGTCAATGACTAGATTTTGCATTTTGTTTCCTCAAAATTAAAAATTTTCAGATATTATTTATAAAGTATTATAAAAATATTAACTAAAACTTCTCCACATGTCCATTAGGTTTTTGTTCCAGTTTTGATTTTTTTTTTAATTTTTATTTTTTGCTTCCTAGTCTAGGAACAGCCTTTGTTTTTAATCTTTGACTTCTAAAAGACAAATTGCATAAGGCGGCCCTGATATACCAATTGGTCTTGTTGATACAAAAGGCAGCGTAGGGCAAGAAGCATAACCATCAGAGCTATAATGCCATTTGATTTTATGACCAAGTTCCTGGTAGACAGTGAACATTTATGTATATGTAACTAAGCACAACCCACTTTCCAGCCATCTACTTGTTATTGAACTGGATGCTAAATCCCCCTTTGGAAAGCAGCAAAGTGCTTACAGGTCTGTGACCCATTAGTTTAATATCAGCAAGTCCTCCTCTGGTGTAGAAATCTCAGAGATCTGTAATTTTATATTTTGGGCAGACAGACTTTCAGGACCTTCCTGGGTGCTTGTTTCTTCAGTGGAAGAGATGGGATCATGATGAACTAATTGTCTTCTCTCCTTAAAGCAGTGCAATTATCTTTTATATCATTCAGCTCTGGGGTCTCCAGGACAAGAAGGACATTGACCCACTGCAGCAAGTCCAGAGGAGGCCACAAATTTGATTGGAGGGATGGAGCAGCTATTCTACCAGGAAAGGCTGAGAGAGCTGGGATTATTCAGGCTGGAGAATAGAAGGCTTCAGGGTCACCTAACTCCGACCTTCCTGTACCTGAAGGGAGCCTACAAGAAAGGTGAAGAGGGACTGTATACAAGGGTATTTACAAAACAAACTGGAATGAAAACTCTAAGAGAGTAGATTTGGATTAGTTATTATTAGGAAGAAATTCTTTACTGTGAAGATAGTGAGACACTGGCAGAGGTTTTCCAGAGAAATTGTGGATAACCCATCCCTGGCAGTGTTCAAGGCCAGGTTGGATGGGACTTTTAGCAACCTGGTCCCTGCCCATGGCAGGGGGGTTGGAACTGTACAACTTTTAAGGTACCTTTCAGCCCAGGCCTTTCTATCATTCTCTGATCAGTACCACAATTCTAGATATTACATTGTTATTTTCTTCATGCCCATGACAGGCCTAAGTGGAATATGATTTTTGGCAACACAGTGGAGTCATCCTGGCTTTAGGTCACCCTGTATTGGTTTCATATTTAAGGTTTTATGGTATCAGCAGTTTCATTTCAATAAGCTAGTAATAGAACCTAAAAATCCTACATATCAGTAGAAAGATTCCTCACTGCTGCAGCTATCAGGAAAAACAAGCATTAAGCTCCAATGAATCTCATTCTCAATAACACAATGTTTTTTAGTTTCTTTTTCATTTGAAGCCCCTTTTTAGCTACAGGACTACTGTGACTTGGCTTTTGACACTTTGTTATAGTGTTTTTAGCTGGAGTATCATTCACAGTGTCTGAATGCTCTGGACCTCTAACTGCAAGGGAACCCAGTTCTTTAGAAAGATGAATCTGTGGCGTGTTAAATCACAAATTTGTTGTAGTATGAACAGGGCTGTTCCTGTAAGGGTCCAACTTAGAATAAATGCTCTCTTCTGTATCTTGTAGTGCACACCTGGACACTGAAAAAAGCATTTGTTCATAACTGAAACCTTTGTTGGAATATTGAGCCATGGTAGAAAGGCATAATTTTACCCTGTATGAGTGAGTGGTGGGGTAGACTTAGAATGTGCTCCAAGGGGAGAATTCAGGTGTAAGCCATGCTAAACAAGGCTGAAAGGCTGAAATTCAAGTGAGTTGTGTGCTATGGGAAGCACCTAAGGCAAAAGTGACCAGGAAATCATGTTTTGGGCTTATCTGTCCTTATCTGAAAATGCTTCCTGAGTTAAGATTTTTAGGAGACTTAGCAAAATCTCCAGTTTCTAAAACAAGAGTGTTCTAGATGTAGAGCTATTCAGTGTAAGGCAGGTCTGATGGCCTGGTTTCAAGGGGAATTTAAATGAAAGAGAAAGATTATGCATCCCTGATACTGTGTGGTAGCTTACTGAGGTTTTTCAGATCATAATCTTTACTGAATACAGACTTATATCAGTAGTCTTCTACATAAGCTTAAAAGCTTCTGCAGCCAATTCTTTAGAATCCTTTAGTACTTACAGCACATAAGGTTTCTCAAAGACATAGATATATTTATAAAAAATATCCATACAAAGGTTATGTGTTCAGAAAACATGTATGGGCAGATGTGGTTTAGTGGTGGTTGAACTGGATGATCTTAGAGAACTGTTCCAGCCTTATCAATTACATGATTCTATGATTCTATATGCTATTAAGCTTCACTGGACTTGTTAGAGAACTATAAGAAGCAGTATTTTATAGATACAAAGAAGAAGATGTTAAAAATAAGATAAAAAGTGTGAAATATTGCTCCTTGAGGTCAGACATAACTCTATGCCTCCTACATTTAAGAGTTCATTCATTAAATGAACAGAGACCAAAGATTTTAAGTCTTGCTTCGGCTTTCTGTGTTTATGGAACAGACTGCTTTATCATTTCCAAGAGCAACTTTTTCTGGTTATATTCCAAAACAGAATACTTACAAAGCAAACACACAGAAATAAAAAAAAAAATTCACAATTGTGCACTTGGGCTCTTACTAGCTTAATATTATGCTGCAATTAATTTTTAAAGAAAAAAGTGACACATCAAGTATTTTGGAAAAATATTAAGTTAAATATTTTCTCCTAAAATTCTTATATAGACAAATAGAAATTGTTTTATAAATTAATAATGTTTTGGAAATTCTTATATTTTGGCTTTCCACTTTTGTATGTGTAAGAAGCCTTCATTTTCATGGCATGTTCATTAGGTAATTTCTAACAAAGCTGCTCCACTCTGATGATCCAAATTGGCATTTGAAAATGTCTGGAGTGAGCTTCAGAGTACAAACTATCCAAGGACTACTCAAAATTTATCATGTCTCCACCCTAGAGAAAAGATTAACTGTAAAGAGATCCAGTTTTCAGGGCTGTCTGTGCAGAGGTGACACTCTATGCAGTGCTTTATTGGCACAGTCTTGCCAGTGAGTCAGAGCTTTCATTAACAAAAAAAGGAGAGCAGACATGTTTCTTTCACTCTGCCTTTCAAGCTCTCTGTTTGTTGCTTTGTCTGTTAAAGACTCACTTAGTTTCAAGCTCCAACAGAGATTTCTCATTAGCCAGCCCATCAGAACACCACAATGGTGTAACTTCCATATCATTAAATCTTTGATGCATCTGTAAAGACTGCCGACACCACCTGTCGTAGCTTTGAAGAAGATATTGGTCCATGGGAGATTTGAATAGCACTGTGAGTTTCTATCATTCAGGTCCTTTTACAGCCATCACTTTTGGCTGCCATCAAAGATAGGTCAAATGGAGTGCTGGATGTGAAAACCTCTTGGCCTATTACATTTACTGGAAACTCAAATCCAGGTTAAACTATAGCCTTGTACATCAAAATACCCAAGTGTGTTTGTGCTCGCTGCACATCCAAGGGAAATGTCTTCTAATTTAAACTACTGAACTAGCAGTTGGGTAGACTGGGATTTATTCCAGGACTTTTTTGTCCTGATGTAGGTCTTCAACAGCAAGATACTCACTTCTTTTCTATGTATGTTTTACCTTTGTTTTTGAAGTGCATAAAGTAGATTAACTAGTTAATCGATATGTTTTGCATATTTTCAACACCTAAATTAGGAGTAAATTCACCTACCTTTTTTTCCTGCTGTTGAGTTTCCCAACTCATAGAAAAGTCATATTTTGTTTCTAATATTAAGTTGTATGTGTTGATTTGATATTGATTTTGAGATAGCATCAGAGGCAGTGTAATAGAAGTGCAAGTTATTAATATCTTTAGCACTAGACTTTCAGACTATTTTCAGAATATGAAAGATTAGACAACATAGGAAAAACCTACATAATAACTAAAATTTACAGGATGTCCACCTTCATCTGGTTCTTACCTGGAAAAACCTTGTGGTTTGAAAAATCACATTCGTTGCAAACTGGACAATGAAACTAGAGCTGATGAAACATATTCCTGAAATAAAGGGATAAATGCAGTACTTTCAGCATTTGAAAAAACACTGTTGGCCTTACTCTGATGCATACTGCAGAAAAACATAAACCAAACAAAGATGTATCAACCTTTCAGAAAAGCAAGGTGGCTCAAGAAAGGGGTTTCTGTGAAGAAATCTCTGTTAGTCTGAGCCCATGTCCTGCTGGAGGCCACCTTGGGTATCGTCCCAAGGATTCTACTGGACATGTAAGCAGCTTCCACTTTATGGGCACAAAATTTTAATAAATTAGTGCCATGTATTCATAGTGTGGAGCTAAATTTTGAAGACACCTAAACACTCCTGCAATTATTTCAGTACCTTGCTTGCTCTTTACCAGTGACTTATCTGCTCAACTTTTTTCTAACATTGCACCCACCAAAAAAACAACTGACATTTAAAATAATGAAACTACATGGACACAATTTAAATAAAAAAATATTAGTGAAGGGCATTTTCTATATCTTTCCCCAAGGGTGCATTTGCTTACAGTGGCAGAATTGATTCTTGTTCACAGAATCAATTGTGAACCATTTGTAATTTTTCCATATGCCCCAAATTTCCATATGCCCCAAGCTTCACAGATGAATCTGCTGTGAATTTAGGATCTTGTTGAGCAGCTTATTAGAGTTATTAGGCTAACACTACTCTGTGTAGACTCACACCTGGAGGAGAAAGAGGAGTATCATATTAAGGGTGCTGTTCTGTTTCTCGCTCCTAATTTGCCTCACAGTTCATTTGGATATGCCTGTATGACACTGCATTGTGCCAAGAAAACATTATCTACATGATCAAGGACTAAGTCCATCAAGGTGCTTAGACACCTCACTACCAGCAAGTCTAAATTTAGATTGTTGCAAGTCCATAGGCACCAATATTTCTGGCTATGAAATCCACTGCATTTCTGTCATGTCATCATGCTGATGACAGGAAAGGTGTCTTTACTTTTGAAGAACACACAGAAGGAGGGAATGTCCAATATACATCCCTTGAATCCCTCCTTTCACTCTTTTGCTACTGGGAATTGAAAAAAGTTTCTCAGAAACTGAACTCTCAACTAGATTTTTCTAAGATGACTCTTCCTTTCCTGTCCCTAATGAAGTAGCATGACTTGGTGTATAATAAATACTATAATCAAAGCATTACAATTAGAATTAATAACACAGATAATTAAAATGTCAGAAATTATCAATGTTATAATGTTGAACACTCAGTTGCCTGTTGGAAATCAAGCACATGTGACAAAATGAAAATTACAATAAATGATTTTTTCTTTTTCATTTGGTGTGGGAAAAATAGAAGTAGAAGCTTTCTTTAAAAAAAAAAGATGGTAGGAGACTGGGAATGGGCTTTATAAAGAATTATCACAATGTTCACTCTATTCAAAGAGAAGAGAGCTCAGCTCCTGGGAAACAGCCCTGACTACCCTTACAAGAGTTTGATCCTTGAGATCAGTGATCAAAGTTTTCCTCAGCTCAGGCTCTACTTTTCTGTTTGAACTAAGTACCATCAGCTACCAGTGTACCCAAGTGTCTTCTCTCTTTTATCATGTAAGTGTGCTTTAGGTTGTGTTATGGTCCTCAGAGTCTGAGCTCTTATTTATGAAGCCTGTGACAGTTCTTCCATTGATTTATAAGCATTTTTGACTGTATCTCTAGGAAACATCCTGATAAGCAAAGTAGATATAGTTTTAAATGAACCAACAGAAAAATCCCTCTTATGACACACATTATCAATAGAACATGAACAACCTTCCTGCCTATCCTGTCCTGTTCTTCACACATCCCTGTAGCTAAAACCCATTAGTTTCTCCTTTCCCAATACTATTCAGCAGGAGGATGCTTTCATTTCCCCATTTTGTGTGACAGTCCAGATGCCATAACAGATGCTCTCACTTACTACAGGCCCCAGATAGTTCTTTTAAAATTTTTTGGATGATTTATCAGTGAAGGGGATTGCTTGATAAACCTTAACATTTGTTATAAATTTTCCCTTGTAAGTTCCTATTCTTTTTCCAATAGTAAATAAATTATAACCGTTGGTTATTTGGGTATTTTAACAATGGCCAGGATTTCTTGCCCTAGATGGGCAGAATTATCCTCTTGCATCATGGTCTAGGACCTGCAGCATCCTATTCCTATGACAGATAACACATGAGATCACACAGCTCCAAGTGAAATCTCCTCATATGCTTCTTTGGAATTGTAGCTG
The DNA here is from genome assembly GCA_013400775.1 of Chaetops frenatus. Taxonomy (NCBI): domain Eukaryota; kingdom Metazoa; phylum Chordata; class Aves; order Passeriformes; family Picathartidae; genus Chaetops; species Chaetops frenatus. The sequence continues at coordinate 106,170 of VZTR01000476.1, read as the reverse complement.
AAGCTGTATGAGGCTTTTACTGAGCTAAGTGGATTGACAGTGATACTTTCTCAAGGGTGGAGGTGGGGCTGGAAGAAAGAGCTCATCTCTGAGAGGTTACATAGGGCTACACAGGTCATGTGGGTGTGCTCAGCTGTTCTCAGACTATTGAGGAAAATTTTCATCTCTTTCCCACCTCTCTCCTTTGGCAATTGATAAAGAGCATAAAATTCGAATTTTGTGTCAGGTTTTAATTTTTTTTTCACTTATCTCCTAGTTTTTAGTATAAAAAGTCATTGGCATTGTGGAGTTGGTCCATTTCATTTTTCCACTTATCTTGAATGCCTCCACCCCATACAAGGTGCACTGGAGTAAAACCCCCTGCAACTGACATCTAAACGTCAGGTTTCCTGAGAGGTTTGCCTGTAAGTATAACAAGTTCTTTTCTTTTGACCTGAATAACTGTATGACTGCCCAGAAAGAAAAAGAATGAACTCTCCAACTCCTACTGGATCTTCCTGAAAATGTTAGTTTTTATACCAGACTGAAAGAAAAGGCTTTCCTTCTAAAATATTAATACATCCAGAAATGTAATTACCTATACAGACTACATATCTGCACATCTAAGTGTTACTTTTGCCCTTCCAAGAGGTCATACTGTATGGATTTCCCTTTTGTACTTCCTCAAGGAATCAGGGTTGACCTGTTAGCTTTAGAGAAACTTTGGGAAGAGTGGCAAATACATAGTCAAAAAAAAAAAAAATCCACAGGAACATTTGCAGACCATTTTTTAACCACCCTATTACAACTTTAAAAACAACTGAAAACCTAAGGTTGGAACTATTACTGTGTCTCAGGAAGAAGGCAGAAGGGAATACATGCTACATGCCCCTACAAGGACAGTTTTCTTTAGCTAAATTTCCCCAAGGATCCTAGGAGCACCCCCGTAGAGAAACCCTAAAGTTGCTTCCATCTGAATCTGTGGGAAAACTCTCTAATCTTCTTAAAGTTGACAACTGTGTTAGTCCTGAGTGGGTGGAACAGTTGTTTCAGTTAACATTTGCAAAGCCTAACTAGACAGGCTTACAGGTACCCTCCATCCTGTGTTCTGTGTCTGTCAGGGACCTGCCCCCCGTGACTCTGAGAAGGGTGTAAATCCCCACTGGTGCAGCAGACGTGTCACCCTCTGTATTTCCCCTTCCATATACACCAGGTGCTAAGGCTTTACCCAAGCTGCAACTTTAATAGAAAGGTGTCTCTGAAAAGAGAAGCTAAAGGGCCAACACAGATCACCAGTGAATTTATTTAACATTAATCCATGTTTCTCTTTTTCTGTTTTCAACTCTGAAAAACCCCATGCTTCCCTTTTAACAGAAGAAGCTAGTAAGCTTTCTGTTTTATTTATTTTTTTAAAAA